>LPNX010414119.1:28830-213872 GCA_001517045.1 Pseudotsuga menziesii | reverse complement strand
CCCCCCCCCCCCCCCCCCCCCCCTTAATCAGTGCTATATGGTAGAGGAAATGCCATTCTCCCTTCCATGTGGAATCCATGCCTGAGAAAACTCCTCGATGAGGATCTCTGACAGTGGACAGATGTTCTGCCTACTTGGGTTTTTTATTCCTCTCGTTTGGGGAATACTAAAACTAAGTTCAGTTTCCATAAGTTGCTTGATGCTTTATCTCATGGAATAAGCCCCTCGCTCTCCTAAACCTGGTCTTCTTTGTTGTTTTAGGTATAACCCTCTTTATTTTCTTAAAATTTTACTAACATCCCTATTAAAGGAAGTGCGCTTCAATGCCATAATATAATATATATACTATACCTACCAACGTAAGAAATCTCACTATCACCCTTTTAATGTATACACATATATATGAATAAGTCCATATAATAGTCAAGGTATAATCATATGTCATCAATATTAAGTCGAGGTGTATGGATATGTATATGATGACATCTTCTTCTTTTTTTTATTTTTAAGTGACTATAACATATAGTCCTTTAATAATTAGTTTTTAGGTTGTTTTTCTCTTTGGTTCTTTTTAACTTTTTAGATAACATCTTGACCTTTTTGTCCAGGTAAATATGATGATAACCTCTTATATCATGGATTAATTATATTAGAATTCAAATACTAAGCTATAGTATTTTAATTAGGCTAATTACAGCGAAAATAGGAATCCCTATAGGATGCCATAGTTAAGACTATACTAAGACTACGACATAGAAATTAAGGCTTCCTAACCATTCTCTTTTTGTCCTGATGAGTTTAGTTTCCCTTCGTTAAGCCGTGTCCATGTCTTAAGTCTCCTAAATCTACAACTTGGGAACTTAGATTGTATTAATTACAAGGTTTTACTAGTGGGACCTTCGCCTTGAGCTCCTCATGAGAAAAACTAGTACAATTACATTCATAATTTCAAAATATTTAAGGTATTCAAGAGAAACATTACAATATATATCAAAATGGTAATTATATTATATATAATTTTTAATGGTGTTATAATGATTATATTATATAGAATTTTAATGATGTTATAATGGTTTTGAGTATGATTTATAATAATAATGAAAGTAAAATAATTGAATAAAGCTAAAACTATTCATATTAATAATTAATAACACATTATGAAAATTAATAATGTTATAAATAATGATAATATTATAAATATTATCTATAAAATATAATGGCCACATGTACCTACTACAAAAATGATTAAATTAACATGTTTAATATTATTTAAATTTAATTTTAAAGATTTATTTAATATAATGATTATTTTATATACTCATTATTATTAATTTTAATGATAAGGATAATTATTAAAGTCCACTAGCGTAGCGTTTCATTAGTAACTCAATCATATACATGGGATTTCTATGTATTATGAAAATAGAAGTTCTTTCAAAATATTGTTTTCACTCATGTATGTCATGAATTTAGTTCTTATGATGAATTTAGTTCTTATGATGATAAGTTATTTAAAGAAACTTTGGTAATGGAGAAAGGTACCTTGAACAAACATTGAGGGAACTTTTATGAATACTTATACTAAGAAAGACCTAGAATGGTTTGAGAACGTTTTCACATTTTCTTTATTGGGAAAAGTAGTTTTGAAGTATTGTATAAAGATTTTAAATACATTATATGTCATAATATATTATTTTTCTATTTATTTTTATTTTAATTGATTGACTATAAGCAAAATTCATTATAAAGTTAATATATTTTCTTCAAAAATAAATACCAAAAAAATAAAATTATAAAAATGCAAGATTAAATTTTATTTGCAAGTAATTAATTATTTTTTAAGATTTTTATATTAGATAATTATTTTTTTAAAATGTTACTTTAAAGGTGAGTTTGTGGGATACTATTCCCAAAATCGTCGTCCCTTTATTGAACCATAGTCTGCTACATGTTCGACTCATTGTTGGTCTGTTTCGCACTTTCTTTGTCTTGTCCAATGTTTGTCTATTTGTGTGAGTCGCTATGTACGACAAACCTGTTTGTTGTCAGTTACATAAGAACTTTTATACTGTGCACTGGAAAAGCAATATCATCGTCTTGTAACTCATAGAGCTATGCATGCATGATGCTATGTTTATCATCATGCTATGGCATTTGCATGGTATGCATCACAAATTCAAATTTAATTTTGTTTTAATCCTTCCATAAAGATGGAGAGGGAACACAAATGGAGGGAATCGGAATTTTAAATGCCATGGAACATAATTTGAGGGAATTTGAATTTTAAATGGCATGTCCTTTTTTTTTAATTTCATGAAGCTTGTCATAAAGAGGTTACATAAATGGAGGCATATCCATTTTGAATTCTAGAGTTTTGTAAGTGGCAGTGAGGGATGTTGATTCCCTAATGGTCTTCCATTGCCATTCACCTTCGAGACGAAGTGGCTATAGATGGAGATCAACCCTGTTACACACAAGCCCAAGTTTGAATCAATTATTGTCTCAATCATACAATGGGTTGTTGAATGCAACCCATATGGTGGCACGCGCTTGGAAGGTAGGTTTTCACACAAGTCAAAACTTTGGGCCAAGGGTCTCTGGTCTAGATATATTAAGTAAATTGAGGAGAGCTAGTCAAGGTTTTGATTCTGATAAAGAAGAATCAAATATTCCTGCGTCGATCTATGTTGGTGGTTTTGAATGTATGAAAATAGCACATAAATGGGTTGAGCTATGAAACTAAATTGGGTGTCCCATCTACCAAAGTATATATGTCTAAACCATTACCAAAAACACACATACATAATTCAGGGTCCGTGATACAACAAACAAGGTTTCCTTAATCCGAGGCATAAACAAAGAGTCTTTATTTTGTGTGACATTGGTCGAAAGATCATCATGAGGTTAGATCCCAACCTATACCAATAATAATTTGCAAAACAAGTACTACTCTCTTTTCTACTTCATCCTATCTACTTTTCCTTCCTATCTTTGTATTTTTCAGCTTTTTATTACACCTTTAAAAACATTTGCTAATTTATTTTATTTTCTTATTAATAGTCGTTGAAGATATTTTCAAAGTTTTTCATAATTCTCGGTTTTGTCCTCCACTATTCCAACCACCGTAAACCAGTTCCATTTCATCTACACATTTATTTACAATCCTGTTTGTAAGAAAGCGTACCGTTGCCAGCATTTTATCTAGTTTCAACTTTGATGCTGTAACTTGTCAGGATTCTTTTCGGTTATTGGCAACTTGGCAAGTCCTGCCACTAATTGGCTATCTCGGGAGGTGGGGTTGCTGAGTGACATCACCTCTCCACCTTACATAAATTGACGTGAAAAGAGTGTCATTCATGTTTCTGAGGCCCCACTCAACGCAAACGACGCAAATCCGTATCTTACCTTTTTCAGTTAAGTCCTTTGCCAATTGTATATCAGAACTCCAATAATTTCAGGATTCCAAACTTAGTTTACAACGAGTCGTTAATATGATCCGATAGCATGCAAATTTTGATATCATTTATGTAATACCTTATTCTTCTTCAAACATATTTTGAAGCCGAGCCTTACAGTTAGTTGAATCTATGCACAAACATGGTACAAATCCTTTTCGGTTCCCATCCTTGAGGTGTGTATAGGCTCAAGGGTTGGAATTTCATTTCATCTCTATTTTTAGACTAATTTTTTTACGTTGTGGAACTTTTATATTATGAGTTAAATAATGTTTAGGTAAAAAAAGTTGTTTCTCAATTACGAGGTTAAAAAGTTTTTGTTAATAAAATTTTAGTAAAATGTTAAGTAATAAAAATATTATTTTTTATTATATACTTAAAAAATCTAACAAAATTAGCTTATAAAAATGACACAAATTAATAATGGCATCAATTGACTTTATGCAATATACACCCACCTTTATCTATAAACATTTTTATTTGAGATTGGGGGTGGATTAAGTGTTATGTTTTTTCATCTAAGGATCAGATTGATTTTATGGCAGTGGTTCAAAAGTTGAAATAAATAATTATATAAAAAATAACTGGTAGGTGATGAATGGAGAAGTGGTAGCTATGCATGGATAAAACTCAAAGTTGATGAATGGATAACAAGCTCATGGCAGATAACTAGAAGAATGTGATAAAAAAAAATGATAGTTGATAAATGGATAACATGAAGAATGTTGGTGAATGAATGTAGCTAGGTATGAATAAGTTAGAGTTGAACCATTTTAACTAAAAGAATATGAGCACTAAAAAAATTCCAAACTCTCTTCCTTTCCATCTTTCCATAATTATCTCTCTTGATCCTTATAAACCTGATCCATCCAGTTTTCCTCTCCATTATTATTTCTCAACCATTTGATCCTTAAAAACTTAATCCATCCACAAACTATGTAGGTTAAGTTTAGAAATTGGTTTCAAAATTCATTTTATATATATATATAACACCAAAACTAAAAAATATGCGGCCTGTTAATTTTATGGTGAGTAAATAAGTTTCTTGTTATATGGCATAATTTGGAGGGGCCACGTGTTCGCCATTATAAGGTTCCGTAGAGATGTTTATGATCCGTTTATGTACTGCTGATTTGATTAGGTTTTAGTGTAGATTGATTAGGTTTGGCTTAAGACTAGTTCCAGATCAGATCAGATTCTTAACAGGTCTTCGTGGGCTCTCGTGAGTCGTGACTGCACGATTGCTGTAATAATAGCGTCTTTGTGGAACAATTTATATTGGGTTAATGGAAGAATTCCATGAGCTGGGATATTAATAACGATTTGGTGTAGCGATCTCGCTTCGTTTCAGTTTACACATATAGAAAAATTGTGGATGATCACGTTTGGAAAGGATTAAGACGAAAACCCAGCATTGTTAGAAATAAGTTTGGGTTCATCTGTGTAATTGAAAAAGATATTCGGGAGGTACAGCGCTCGATGCCAATAGCTTCCCGCTGCTCTCATTGTGTGAGCAAATCTATGGGATTGCAACGATATACAAAACTGAATGAGCTGGAAGCAGATGAATTGATATCTGCGGCTTTACAATATATGAGATCAGAGGTGCCTGGGACAAGATCCGTACAGATTCAACCTCGATCAATAATTTCTGTAGAGAAAATGGGGCCGTCCCAAATAGTGCAACAGATCGAAGCGGCCACAGCAGCAACCGCTAGGGAAGAAGATATTGCATCAAGGAAGAGTATACGCTACGGAGAGTGCCGAAAGAATCACGCTGCCAGATTTGGGGGCTACGCGATTGATGGTTGCACAGAATTTATGGCTAGCGGAGATGAGGGAACAGCTGCGGCCCTGAAGTGTGCAGCTTGCAATTGTCACCGCAGCTTCCACAGAAGGGAAGTAGAAAACGAAACCGTATGCGAGCGCCATCGCATACGCGGGTGACAATCAGGTCTTCCGATCTACGGAGAAATGTAAGTTATATGTCCATTCAAAATCTCCGCTATATTTTTTGTCAAATGACAAACTGACAGGACAGTAGGGTTTATTATTTTCTGTGCCGTGGAATAGTTTTAGTTTAAATTATCTGTTTTCAAAACTAGTGTGTAAATTCAGATTTTCTTGACCTACAATAACCGATTCTGCGTACACGGCTATGGATATTCACACTGGTAGGGAAATACCCGTTTGATATGTGAATGATAATTTTCGTGATCAAGATATATTGTACTTTGTTGACAATTTTCGATTGAAGAAGTTAAGGGTTTGCTTGCTGCGTCTTGAAATTTTGTTTTCTACATGCTGCGGCTATCCATGTAAGCTTTGCTTTTAAATAATTTCATATTTATTGATGGAGACGGCGCATCAGGCCATGCAGAATTATTTTTCCTTGCACAAAGACACAAACTCTGACACTACATGACGCAAGAGACTGCAGCCTCCTGCATAAAACCCAAGTCACAGACTTGGTGCACTGCTAAACTGAACATATACCACAGAAACCCTCCATTCAAATTCACAGGCAGAAGAGCAGAACATCCCAGATTATTTGCAACGCCAATTTTGCATTAAATTAAGAAATTAGAGCATCTCAGTGGCATTAAGGGCCATAAACACCTGCCTCAAAGGGGTTCAACTACTCAGATGCATAATTAGTCTTGAAAATCCATTTTCATTTTTAACACGATAGTTTTATGGTTTGTTGGTCTCCGTCGCAGCCTTAAAATTATTTCAAAACAATAATTGGTTCTTCAAAATCCATTTTGATTTTGAACATTATGTTTTTAAGGTGTTGTTCTCGGTCTAAATCTTAAAATTACTTTAAAACACTAAACTTTTAGAGAATTTCTTATTTTCTGGAGGTAGTCAGTTTACCTGGTAATTTTCTTGTACTGCTCCAACATTTTTTTCCCTCTTACACTTTTTCTTTTTACTCTCCTTCTAAGTTTTTGAGTTATTTTTTGATTTAATATATTCTTCCTTTTCTTTTAAAAACATCTATTTTCTTTTAACTTTTCTGTTTCTAAAATTCATTTCTTTCCCCTGCTAATCAATTTCCCTTTTCTTCACTAACACTTTTGCGCTCTGTTCTTTCGTCCTCTTCGGCTCTACTCTTTGTCATCTCTACCATTTCCCTTTTCTTCATTAGCTCATTGCACTCTCTCTTCTTTCCTACTCTTTGGCTTTAACTCTTTGTCATATCTACTTTCAAAAGAACAATTACGTCTTGTTTTCTAATGCTCGGAAATGATCGAACCATTTCAAGAACTTAACTGGACGCAGATCGCCCTTTACATTCCGTGATCAATTTTGAGCCACCAATCCTAATAGCAATTAATCTTAATCTGCTTCAAATTTTGGAAATGCGAAAGGCTAACCCCATGGCCCACTCTCCTCTTCCCTTTTAGGGTAGGAGTCGTTAGATCGAGTAGTGCAGACCGCATGCTTCCAAAATGATGCTATTCATATCTCCTGATCGATCAAGTAAGCCAATTAGAAGGACCACCAAGCGTAGCGACATCCTCCAAAAATAAGTCTTCAAATGGCAGCCAGTTAGGATGCTCCCGACTCAAAACCATAGAGGTAGGACAAAAACCACATCTTTAAACAAAAGACATGGACATGTACGTAGTATACTTGTGCCTGTACTTTTTTCTTTGGTGATGCATGTTCCTTTAGGATGTCTTGCATGGCTTCTAGAGTTTCATTTTTTTTAAAGCAGACAAGATAGCGTGGGTTATGTATTGAATTGCAAAGCACCTCGTATTTATTATGAAAGATATTTAATATACCATGCCATATACCATGCCATGTTTGAGGTTACATATTATGTTCTTAAATTATTAGACCATATTTATTAAATTATGGGTGATATACTTGGGATGCTTAATGGAGATGATTGAGATTGAAATTATTATATAAGTTTGATTTGTTAGAATAGGTTAGTGATGATTTTATCTTGGAGATGAGAGAATTTATTATTGAAAAAAAAAGAAATGCTTCATTTGAATTCATAGATTTCCTTTTATATGTATGTTTTTTTAATTTTATTTGAGGTTTACTTTGATAAACTAATGATTTTGCAAGGAGTTTGCTTTAGGATTTTAATTTTATTTGAGGTTTACTTTGGTAAGGTAATGATTTTGCAAGGAGCTTGCTCTAGGATTTAGAGATACTATTGGTACTATTGACTTTTGGTTTATAAAATGTTATAGAGGAGATTTTATAGTTTTTCCACTTCTTTTCTCCCATTTTCATTATTGAATTTGAGATGCTTTCATGTGAGATGGTTAAATAAGTTTGTGATTGAGTGTTAGAGTTGCTCCCATCATATTTATATGAACTTTTCTTATGTATTGTAAGCGTCACTTAACAATATGTTTGACTCTTTAAGATTGATAATGTAATAATCTATACATAAACAAATACTATACTCCATTGATCTAAACCTAGTGTCATGACCTTTTCTCATAGATATAAGGTGATTTGCATCAAATTTAGAATGAGTGCCTTCGTCTTGTATTTTAATTGGACGAGGTTCCATTTGAGGTATGAAAAGATGCTCATAAATGTTTTGTCACATGGAAACATCATGTTAGCCGCCTCGTTGTTTATAACTACAAGAGTTGTACTTCTATGAATTCACAAGCATTCGTGTTGTTTTTTTCTTCTTACATAATCTCAACGGTATTAAGGATGAATACTTTTGTAATATAGTTCTTTAGTTTTCTTATAACTAGCAGGAGGTTGAGCTCTATTATGAACTTCGAATTAGTCCCACGATACCAACCATTTGCTACAACCTGTCTCCACCCTTATGTCGAAAATCTTGAGCATGATAATGAGACTCCTCATGTTCTATTTTCCAATGGATTCGCATCCAATGAGTTTGAAGAAAATATTATCTAGGAAGTGTTCTAATGAAACACGTGTAGTCTTTGTTTTCTATGCATATAAAGTGTTTGATAAAATGATTGCATGTCAAGTGTTGGAAGAAACATTTGCATGGAATTTTTTTTGCTATAGATCCTCATACTAGACAAAATTCCATATTATGATCAAGTCTTGTTTGGGAAAATAGTATGCATATATGTAAAAATTAAAAAATTATGTGGTGGATCTAAAGTAGAAATTGGAGCATAGTATGGGTATTGTTTCCCAACAGTGCCTTCTTAATGAGGTTATTAGGGTGACCAATTAGAGAATATTGGATGATTATCATATTTGCAAAGATTCAACTCTTACCTTTCCATTGAGAGTTCATCTAGAAGTGTTGATTATTGAGATTCATTTTAGGGATTATGTAAAAAATTAATCTATGTGCTCTCCAATTGATTCAAACTCTTCTACTTCTTCTAGTACATATATAGAAGAGAATCCTTGATCTGATCCCGTGGGCGAGCCCGAAAAGTCCTCGAACCCGCTCGAAACAATTGGGACCAATAGGATCATTTTTCTGACGTTAGTGCAAGTGAACATGAGCATAATATAAGTGTGTAACATAGAATCATCCACATGAAAATGAAAAATCATTCAAGCACATTAGGGACACAATTTGATTACAGATTTCACCAGATCTCTTGGCTACGTCTCCGGGCCTACTCCAAAATAGAGTGACCAATCCATTGCAAAGATGCACAAATACATAAGATACATCACAATGGATTCACCTGCAGATTCTTCATCATCTGTTGATCTCTACCGCCGCACCATAACTACCTCTAATGGGTCACATAAGTGCACAAGCTATAGGACTCAATCGAAGACTGCAAAAATCAAGCAAGAAAATGCCTGCCTCCTTTGTCTCGAGAAGTTGCCAAACTTGGACATGAAGATATTTTCCCAATGTAGCCAATCACACTCTTTCAACTAACTCTAAGAGCCACAAAACTCGAGCGGATCAAAGACTTGCATAATGTTGCAAATCACACTCTTTCAACTGACTCTACGAGCCACGAACCTCGAGCTACACCACACGATCTTCTGCAGGATAGTCTCAATAGACGACAATATGTTTGCATGACAAGTGCATCAATAAAACCAAAGTCACACACTTACTAACTAATCCCTTCACCTTTGTCCTTCGGGATGAGAGTGTAGATGGTCGCTACTTGCCTTCAAATGCAAATTGAAATGTTGCCTCCTCGAACTGACTCTACTTCTTTGTCTCCTACGCTGGATCACCTTCGGACATGATGGAGCCATGCTTGCTCTCTCAGCTGGAACTATAAGGTTGGAGCCTCTCCATGAGCTTCTCCAATGGAGACCCTCAATGGGGCCTCTCAGATGCTTGCTTCCTCTATGGGCTACATCTCTAAAAAATTGAGTTCCCTTCAAATGCCCATGACAAGTGCTTAAATAGGAGAAGCTACTCTTGGTGGCATGATACATGTGATTCTCCAAATTGGGATTAGTTACAAATTGGTTTGGCTTTTAAGAACATAAACAAAAAATATGGTTCATGCCCACATGCCCATGGGTTTTCACATTTAGTTACTTCCCCATAATGACATTTACAAAATCCAACAATAATCCATTACATAACAAAATGCCTTTTTTAAATAGCATGTTGGTTTTTCAACCATAAACCAACTTGTTACAACTTCTTTACAAATATGACATGTTTGTTTTTTGTTACAACCATGCATTAACTTCATAACAACTCAAGGAATAAAATAAATGAGTAATATGTGAGTAATTTTTCCACTCACTTCAAATATTAATCATTTTACAATTTCTCATGAGTAAATGCATGAATGTCCTAAAACTCATTTCAAGCACAAATGCATGCATGCTAGTCATCATGCCACTTCATAATGCCATGTTACCATGCCACATCATCATGTCATGTCAGCATGCCACATCATCATGACACATTATCATGCCATGTCATTAGAATGCACTTTTTGACTACCACATGGCAGCTTGAGGGAGTGCCATGTGGCACTTCAGCCAAAATTTTCCCTATTGGTCCAAACTTCAAAACACAATATCTTTTGCATCCGGAGTCCGTTGACATGCCATTTGCACCGTTGGAATCGGCTTGACGAGCTCTTCGACATGATACTATTTTTATTGTAATATGATGATTTTGAAAATTGGCCTTTTTAGATCCTCCCGAATCATTCCTCCCCACTGGGAAAATTTTGGCTGAAGTGCCACGTGGCACTCCCTCAAGCTACCACGTGGTACTCAAAAAGTGTATTCTAATGACATGGCATTATGATGTGTCATGATGATGTGGCATGCTGACATGGCATGATGATGTGACATGTTGACATGGCATGATGATGTGGTATGATGACATGGCATGCTGATGTGGCATGATGATGTGGCATGGTGACATGGCATGATGAAGTGGCATGATGACTAGCATGCATGCATTTGTGCCTGAAATGAGTTTTAGGACATTCATGCATTTACTCATGAGAAATTGTAAAATGATTAATATTTGAAGTGAGTGGAAAAATTACTCAGATATTACTCATTTATTTTATTCCTTGAGTTGTTATGAATTTAATGCATGGTTGTAACCAAAAACAAACATGCCATATTTGTAAAGAAGTTGTACCAAGTTGGTTTATGGTTGAAAAACCAACATGCTATTTAAAAAAGGGATTTTGTTATGTAATGGATTATTGTTGGATTTTGTAAATGTCATTATGGGGAAGTAACTAAATGTGAAAACCCATGGGCATGTGGGCATGAACCATATCTTTTGTTTATGTTGTTAAAAGCCAAACCAATTTGGAGAATCACATGTATCATGCCACCAAGAGTAGCTTCTCTTATTTAAGCACTTGTCATGTGCATTTGAAGGGAGCTCAAGTTTGGAGAGATGTAGCCCATAGAGGAAGCAAGCATCTGAGAGGCCCCATTGCGGGTCTTCATTGGAGAAGCTCATGGAGAGGCTTCAACCTTGTAGTTCCATCTCAGAGAGCAAGCATGGCTCCATCATGTCCGAAGGTGATCCAGCGTAGGAGACAAAGAAGCAGAGTTAGTTCGAGGAGGCAACATTTCAATTTGCATTTGAAGGCAAGTAGCGACCATCTACACTCTCATCCCGAAGGACAAAGGTGAAGGGATTGGTTGGTAAGAGTGTGACTTTGGTTTTATTGATGCACTTGTCATGCAAACATATTGTCGTCTATTGAGACTATCCTACAGAAGATCGTGTTGCGTAGCTTGAGGTTTGTGGCTCGTAGAGTCAGTTGAAAGAGTGCGATTTGCAACATTATGCAAGTCTTTGATCCGCTCGAAGTTCATGGCTCGTAGAGTCAGTTGAAAGAGTGTGATTGGATACATTGGGAAAATATCTTCATGTCCAAGTTTGGAAACTTCTCGAGACAAAGGAGGCAAGCATTTGCTTGCTTGATTTCTGCAGTCTTCGATTGAGTCCTATAGCTTGTGCACTTATGTGACCCATCAGAGGCAGTTATGGTGTGGCGGTAGAGACGAACAGATGATGAAGACTCTGCAGGTGAATCCGTTGTGTTGTATCTTATGTATTTGTGCATCTTTGCAATGGATTGGTCACTCTATTTTGGAGTAGGCGCGGAGAGGTATCCAGGAGATCTGGTGAACTCCATAATCAAATCGTGTCCCTAATGTGCTTGAATGATTTTTCATTTTCATGTGGATGATTCTATGTTACACACTTATATTATGCTCATGTTCACTTGCACTAACGTCAGAAAAATGATCCTATTGGTCCAGATTGTTTCGAGCGGGTTCGATGACTTTTCGGGCTCGCCCCCGGGATCAGATCAAGTGGTATCAGAGCAGGCTGACAAGTGTTGCAGGTTGTGGACTGTTATGAGCAAAAGTTTGCAGTGTGCGAAAATCCAAGAATTGGAAGCAGTTTGTGCAAGCACCAATGAAGCAAGAAGTAGATGAGCATACCTGCAAGAATCTTTTGGGGACCAAAAGCCTTCCCAGTGGGGAGGAATGCTACGGGAGGATCTAAAAAGGCCAATTTTCAAAATCATCATATTGAAACAAAAATAGTACCATGTCGAAGAGCACGTCAATCCAATTCCAACAGTGCAAATGGCGTGTCAAACGGACTCCGGATGCAAAAGATATTGCGTTTTGAAGTTTGGCCCCAACAGGGAAAATTTTGGCTGAAGTGCCACGTGGCACTCCCTCAAGATGCCATGTGGTAGTCAAAAAGTGCATTCTAATGACATGGCATGATAATGTGTCATGATGATGTGGCATGGTGACATGGCATGATGATGTGGCATGGTGACATGGCATGATGACTAGAATGCATGAATTTGTGCCTGAAATGAGTTTTAGGACATTCATGCATTTACTCATGAGAAATTGTAAAATGATTAGTATTTGAAGTGAGTGGAAAAATTACTCACATATTACTCATTTATCTTATTCCTTGAGTTTTTATGAAGTTAATGCATGGTTGTAACCAAAAACAAACATGCCATATTTGTAAAGAAGTTGTAACAAGTTGGTTTATGGTTGAAAAACCAACATGCTATTTAAAAAAGGGATTTTGTTATGTAATGTATTATTGTTGGATTTTGTAAATGTCATTATGGGGAAGTAACTAAATGTGAAAGCCCATGGGCATGTGGGCATGAACCATATTTTTGGTTTATGTTCTTGAAATCCAAACCAATTTGTAACTAATCCCAATTTGGAGAATCACATGTATCATGCCACCAAGAGTAGCTTCTCTTATTTAAGCACTTGTCATGTGCATTTGAAGGGAGCTCAAGTTTGGAGAGATGTATCCCATAGAGGAAGCAAGCATCTGAGAGGCCCCATTGGGGGTCTCCATTGGAGAAGCTCATGGAGAGGCTCCAACCTTGTAGTTCCAGCTCAGAGAGCAAGCATGGCTCCATCATGTCCAAAGGTGATCCAGCGTAGGAGACAAAGAAGTAGAGTCAGTTTGAGGAGGCAACATTTCAATTTTCATTTGAAGGCAAGTAGCGACCATCTACACTCTCATCCCGAAGGACAAAGGTGAAGGGATTGGTTGGTAAGAGTGTGAATTTGGTTTTATTGATGCACTTGTCATGCAAACATATGGTCGTCTATTGAGACTATCCTGCAGAATATCGTGTTGCGTAGCTCGAGGTTCGTGGCTCATAGAGTCAGTTGAAAGAGTGCGATTTTCAACATTATGTAAGTCTTTGATTCGCTCGAGGTTCGTGGCTCGTAGAGTCAGTTGAAAGAGTGTGATTGGCTACATTGGGAAAATATCTTCATGTCCAAGTTTGGCAACTTCTTGAGACAAAGGAGGCAAGCATTTGCTTGCTTGATTGCTTGATTTCTGCAGTCTTTGATTGAGTCCTATAGCTTGTGCACTTATGTGACCCATCAGAGGTAGTTATGGTGCGGCGGTAGAGACGAACAGATGATGAAGAATCTGCAGGTGAATCCGTTGTGATGTATCTTATGTATTTGTGCATCTTTGCAATGGATTGGTCACTCTATTTTGGAGTAGGCTCGGAGACGTAGCCAGGAGATCTGGTGAACTCCATAATCAAATCGTGTCCCTAATGTGCTTGAATGATTTTTCATTTTCGTGTGGATGATTCTATGTTACACACTTATATTATGCTCATGTTCACTTGCACTAACGTGAGAAACACAATCCTATTGGTCTTGATTGTTTCGAGCGGGCTCGATGACTTTCCGGGTTCACCCCCGGGATCAGATCAATCCTATGGTCATATAGATGGTGGAAATGAGAAGGGTACATTTGTTATATGAAAAATATGTAGTGATATCTAGATTCAATGGGAATTTATATCCTACATTATTTTTATTACTAAGGATCGACATTACTTGGAAAATAAATTTTGGGATCTCATTGAGCTCTAAAGGATTTTTTATTTTTTAAATTTGTGATCATGCTAATTATCAACAAGTGTTTGAGGAGGGTCCTTGGCTTTGGAAAAGCATAAGAATTTTTGTATACCCTTTCCTTCTAGATTTTAATCCTAACACTATATGTCCATTACTAGATTGTCAATTTTGTTTCATCTTATCCATTTGCCACTAAATTTCAACTAGTTTTAGGAATATTGGGATTGCTTTGGGCATTTACATAAAATCAAATCGTGATAGAGTTGTAGCAGGTTTATGTACATGTGTTGTATATGTGTTGAGATAGAACTTAGCAAGGGTATTGTTAACAAAATGATACTGAAATGGAAAAAGTTAAATAAGCATTGAATTTAGGTTTCAAGAAAACAAGATTATGTTGTAGGATTTGTCATATTCTAGGTCATTTGCAAACCACTTTTTCCCATTCTCGAGCTCATCCACTTAGGAATAATAGAAAAAAAAATCAACGAGAAGGGGGTTTTCAAAGGATTTGAATTCGTATACAAACATTGATTTAAATTTGGTTACATCGCAAACCAATTATTGATATTTATTAGAATACGGTAAGTCAACAACAAAATGTGTCAATTAGGGGATGACATTCAATCTTTAGGGATATAGTAGAAGATATTGATAGACAGATTTCCTCTTCGAGGAAGGTTGTATTATTTTAAGTTCTTCTAGGTGGAATGCGAAGCCATCCTGAAAGTACCACGAGTCAATTCATATAAGGAACTAGTTCCTTTGAATAATTTCACACCTTTCCATTAACACTTAGTTACATTGATTCCTTCTTTAATAGTGTGGCAATAAGTTAGAAAGAAAGATCAAATGAAAAATATTGAGAAATATTTTTTGAAGAGAACTGAATGTACATTACTTTTGTAATATTAATATTGTTAGTATAGTCTATATTTGTAGTCTTTTAATCACAATATACAACTATACATTGTTTATTTTATATTGTTCTTTGAAGGATATAAGAAAGTGATTTTTGTTATATAATGGGAAATTCGAATTTCATAGCATTTCCTCACCCTCCTTATGTCGCATGAGCCCTTTATCTTTATAATATGGCAAATTGTCCTCTATAAAGGTGGCCTTGTAAAACACCTATACCTTGAGAGCGAGAAACAAACACTAAACATGAGTAACCAGCAATGCTAGCAACCTAGTTCCCTTTATCCAATTACTACTAATTGAAAAGGCGAAAAGAGAGGGTGTTACAATATACCTACCTAGAATGGAAATTACAAATATTTATCTTGGGAAACCTTATTGTAATCAATTTATTATTCAGTTATAAAACATACATTTTTTTTATATTTCATAAATTTAATGTATTTAACAATATAGAGTTGAATAATTCATACTTCATATCACTAGATAATAATTTTCTCAAAAGTAACAAAAACTTATATTAGATATTTCAAGGTGAAAACACAATATACATTTCATTAAATATATTTTAAGGCTAAAAATATATATATTTTAAAAATATCTTAGCGAGAGTATGTACTTATCTAATCGATGAATTCCTTTACATCCTCAGCTTAGAATATTTTACAAAAAAATGTTGTTTTCATATAGGCCTTAACATATAAATATCTACTTCATCACATCAAGTGTTCAAAAAAGAATGGAAACAATACATTACAATAAAATATGGACAATCGAAACTACCTGATTCCCTTCTCTAAACTCATAAACTCATTAAATGATCCTTCCTACGAGACTAAAGATTCGATTGAAAGTTTATTAATCATAAGCACTCTTTCTAAAAGCGAGAAAAAAATAGTTTCATAACTCTCCTTAACCTTTAAGAACTACAACATAAGAGGGTCAAGTAATTTATTATTGATATTTGATTTCACTTTTTTCCTTAAATTAGTGTTGTTGATTCAAGAATAAAATACTACCAATGCCATTAAGAGCTAGGAATTCCAAATAGATAACATAAAAAAGACATAAGTTTTATTCAAAATCAATATCAAGTGAAATATTAAATTTCTTATTAGTTTCTCTTAAAAAGATGCCTAGTTTCTAGAACTAACACTTCTTATTTTATGGCCAACCCAAGGAGATTTAATTATAATCCTTTAAAACACATTTTCTTTATGATAACGACACAAGCCAACTCATAAAAAAAATCCCTATAAGGTTTCTCAACTTTGTCTAAGATCCATGAATGAAAATAATTTATTAAAGACCTTTACCATAATTAGATTTCCATGGGGAATATACAATATCCCTTTACATACTTACTAGTAAAAGTACTTTTTTAATGACTTTATATTCTCGGCTGAAAAGGAAACAACATTTGTAGTATAAGGCCAATGCAAGTGTTTTTTTTTTCCAGGGGAAAATATTAGTTCCTTGCTATTTCATTGAAATCAAAGGTAACTTGGGTACAACTTCAACTATTGTTGAGCTGATCGAGAAGAAGAAACTATGTTCATCATCAAGCAGACTACAGCTTCAACTATTGCTGAGCACATGAAGAAGATACAACTATGTTCATCATTAGCAAACAGATTGTCTTTGATCAGCTTCACGTGAATACTAGACATACCATCAAAGGGAACACTTACAAACTAGGAATATTGACTACATCCATAGCACTACCCTTCAATATACTAAGAATTCAAGTCTAATACTGAAGTAGCTAATCCAAAGAAGCATTAAACAAGTGAGAACAGTAATATGAGGGGATCATCCACCTCAATCATCCAAATGATGTCAATAGCAGCAGCACATAAAAGACTCAAGTGCTAAGGGCTAGAAAAGATGGAAAGTGCCCTGATCAGTACATTCACCATCAGTGAATTCAGTAAACTGAAAATGGCCTGAGGCTAAGGTTAATGCTTCTTTGGATAAGCTATCAACCTTAGTATTGTGTTCTATGTATATGTGAACAACTTTTAGCTGGATGAAGTATGGTTCCATATCACGAATACGTTGACACTAGCCATCAAGTGCAAGTAAAGTAAGTGTTGATCTTCTACTGAACCAATTAATGATGGCAGTGGAGTCACCATGAATGAGCAGAGTGGGAAGGCCCATGGTTTTAGCACAATAAAGGAGTGTCCATAAAGCAAGTAGTTCAGATCTGATGTTTGTACTCATAGCAACACCCAATTTGAAGCAGAAATAGTGGTCTTGGCTGATCAAAAGATGTACACCTATACCTCCAATTTGATTGGATGATGCCCCATTAAAGAAGCCGACAGGAAAATACAAAATAGGTGCCAGTCCAATAGTTCTCCTTTTACTTTTCTGCTAAGACAAAAGATGATAAAGCTGAAGTTGTTCCCTGATTGTATGTATAACATGGTGAATATCAGGCAATTTGTCTTCAAATATACATTTGTTTCTTGTCATCCATATTTTCCAAGTCAAAAGAAGAGGACGATATATTAGATTATTTCCTTTGTTGATCCAAGAAGAAACATTATGTGTATAGTTAGTCTCTTTCCAAAAAAATGGAATGCCAAGAGAGGATCTAAAGTGAGTTGTAACCAATTTGGTAAAGCTGCAATCATGAAATAGATGATCAACTGATTTAGAAGCTGATCTGCACAGGCATCACCGATTGAGTCCAATCCAACTTTTTTTTTTAGGTTGTCCCAAGTATGAACCCTATTTGACAAAAAGAGCCAGTTGAAGCAGATAATCTTTAGTGGGATGCGAAATTTCCAAATCTTGACAAAGATATCAGCTGGTTTGCTGGTAATAGAGATATTCGCAATTAGCTCATACATTAAGTTGGCTTTGACCGAGCCTGCCGATTTTTTATACATCCAAACAAGTGTATCAGGTGTATTGCTGATGTATACTCCTCCATGTTGTAGTCCTTTTATATACTAAGACCAGGCTTCCTTCCATTGACCACCCAGTTCGAGCTCTTTGCCGTAATCCAATATTTTGTAGATGTATTAGCAACCCCCCTATTGAGGACATCTGATAGAGAAAATATTCCATAATCTTCCAGATATAGTCTAAGATCCTCCGGTAATATAAAATCAGAAGTGAGACCAACTATAGGATCAATGCCAACTTTAATGTTTTTTCCATTACCAGTCTTCCACCCCAGGCATCTGGTAATCCATGAGATGGCTCTGATAAAACCATTCCACATGTGAGAGGTGCCCTGAACCGTGAAGGATTGCTGTCGAATCCAAACATCAACAGATAAATTTTTAAGATATTTGTGCTTGATGATATGAGACCAAAGTCCATCTCCATTGAGTACAAGCTAGAATCCTTTGGTGCATAAGGCCAAACTAAACCAGTCAATATTTTTTATGTTCCAACCACCAAGATCATAAGACTTGGAAATGGTAAGCCAATCTACCAGATGATACTTATGTTTCCCCGACGAACTCCCCCATAAAAAATTGAAGAGGTATCTCCTGATTTAATTCAATATGGTGCTGGGCATGCGTGCTAGTGAGAGCCAATACACAACAAGACTCATCAGTATAGAATTGACAAGAACCAATCTTCCACCTAGAGACAATAACTTGTATGTCCAGTTGCTCAGTTTTTTTTCAAACTTCAGTAAGAACCATCTCCAATCCTTGATACCATAACCCAATGGTTAGAGATAGTATCCCAAGTACTTGAAACCAGAAGCTAGGGGCTCCATTTTATAGGGCATGAAGTTATAAATGCAAGTGGTTATTACCGTGATATTATTCCCCTACCTGTAGCAACATAGATTCCTGGCAATTCTTGTACGACTCTTACTGAGTGCATGAAGACTGAATTGACACTTGGCAAAGTACATGTGATAAACAAGTGTTCAACATGCGTCGTAATATTATTTAAGGTAACTCATCTTTTAAGACTTAGCATATATATATATATATATATTCCTTAGGACATTGTTTTGGAAGTTTGACAATGCAAAAATATTATCTTTCTTTGAACTTTCTATTTCCATATATATATATATATTAAATTATCCCTTAGGACATTGTTTTGGAAGTTTGACAATGCAAAATATTATCTTTCTTTGAACTTTCTATTTCCATACAACTTAGTGCCACTAGGATCCATTCCATCTATTTAGTTTTCCATCTTTTCCTTATAGCTCAATTTTATCTCATCTTCACCATTTTGCACCAGTGAATCATATCATCCACCTAAAATTTTTTATTCCTTTTCCATCTTCTCCTTATAGCTTAATTTTGTCTTATCTTCACCAATTAATCATATCATCCACACAAAATTTTAATGCACTAAAGAATATACTTTCAAATACAAGTTTTATTCATAATCCCAACTAAATCCAAATAATCTTTCTTCTGTTTAGGCCATATATTCCCACCATAAATAGTGGCTTAAGCACTAGCTCTATTAAGTTTTAGGTTAAGCACAAAGTATTTTACTCCTTGAAGCAAGTCTCTCACGCTACATCGATTGAAAAAAAAATTAAAATATGGGTTTTATCTCCCTTGGCTATTTTATTGCAGAATATAATAGACCTTCTTAAAGAATATCGCTCAGAGATCTCCACTATCTGCTTTGATTGTCCAGCATAAATATTGTAGATAATTAATATCTTTTACAATATAAACATAAACATAAATAGTTTAGATAATTAAAATATTTTAGAATATAAACATAAAGGTGATGGCCAGCTGGGATTAGATTGTCTCCATTGTTTCCATGATTGGAAGAAGTGAGAGGCTGGTTATTCTGGGAAAGATAAAGCAGTGAGATGACTCAGAGTAAGGTTGATGACCCCAAATAGTTGGTTCTAAATGTCCTCCTCTATGTCTAATTCAATATTGAAATCGACGTCAACCTTCGTTCCGTACAGGATTGTTCTTATATGACTTCGGGACGTTGTCAAATCTTCCTTACAGGATTCTTTTGATATGACTTCGGGACGATGTAAAATCCTCCATCCTGATCTCGGTAAGTGAACTGTACCATCGTGTCCTAGGGAAGCATACTTAAACTTCCTTATGGAGGCCACACATCTAAATCTTTTGTTTCCGGTCGAGTTATGTACTTATTCCGAGATTTTCCATCCAATGCAGGAACTCCTTTCATGAAACTCCGCTAACACTGCTGGTTTGCCTCCATGTGTCGATTCATCGATTCGGGAGGGTTAACGGATAATCCGATATTCACTACTGGAAAGTTACAGTCCTATTTTCTGAATTTTCATTTAAACGTCCACTGAATCTTCTACCGCCCAACACGCTCTAAAGGCCCGATGAATCTTCTCTTCTGTAGCCTCTGTCAATTTTTATTCCACGTCCGTCACAAAAGCTCTAATGCGTTAAGGATACTTGATTCTGGCAAGATTCAAACACTACTTGATATTAGTGGCATAAAAGCTCTAATGCGTTAAGGATACTGGATTCTGGCAAGATTCAAACACTACTTGATATTAATGGCATTTTTTCAACTCCGGGAGCTTTTTCTTGAAAAGGAAAAATTTAAAGAAAACATATGAAAAATTAATATAAATTAATATAGCCAACATAAGAACTAACTATCATGAGCTTCATAGCTCATAGTGAAACATAGTGAAACAGGTGGTTGGACAGTTCCTAAAACACCATTGGTGGAAAGGATCTGAGGCCTGCCATATCTGTCAGAATAGGAACATTGAAGATGAAATCACTTCCTCTTAGAGTGCCATGGGTACACCCACATTAAATGTCAGTTTCATATTCTTTGTTGCAATAAGGACCTTCCTAGCCTTTTAACATGTCAAAATTATAGTGAGCTAAGAAAGCTTCTCTTCAAATTCTTTAAGCATAGGAATACAATTTTAAACCAAAATTAGTTTCTTTACGTCAGATAAACCAAAATTTAGACCTTAACCATCATCATCATCTAATATGATTTCAGCAATTATGGATTGGATGGTCAAGAAATTAGTTGAAAGCATAGATCCCATGTCTTTTATCAAAGACTTTGTGTTACAAAATCGTTGATAAATTTCAACGCCATGTTCTGGATGATGTGTGAATGAGCATAAAGGGACAATATGGAAACCTTGTGGAAGCAAATTTGCATGGATTATCTCAATGGTGGTTCTCCGACAAGTAGTTATAGGCCAGCGATTTGTTGTTTCTCGATATATATCATGCTCCATGGTCTATATGATAATCATGAAGGCGCGCCCATTACATCATATGTTTACTGTGGCGAGGATCTGCTCCAAAGAGCATTGCTAGTTCAATTCGTACCTCAACAAATCCTATTGGATCAGAAGTGGCGCACAATGTTTTGGACATGACATGTATAGCAGGGTGTGTTAATATAGAAGTTCTAGCATGTCGTTTCACCCTTCATGATCACAGGTTCTCACTATTCGGAATCCCGGAGTAAGATATACATGTAATCAAATCCATTGATAGAGCATGAGTATGTGCTAGATGCCTCTGAAACTCTTTCTGTCTAGATCCATAATACAATTATAATACAATGATCAGAGTAGGACAGTCATTTAACTTGTCCTGTGACAAGCTTTGATGTAGAAGTTAAATGTCATGCATAAATTATATGTTATTTGTTTTGATGAAAGAAGTTAAATGTTATGACTAAGTTATATGTTATTTGTTTTCAATATATAGTTATAGTTTTTCATTATTTATGACTGTTTTTTTCTTATTAAACAGTTTTTTGACTTCCATGAAGTATCCATTATCTATACTTCAATTAAGAATTCTTATCCATCCATTACCATATTCTTATCCATCAATTATCATATTTGATACCATATTCTTATCGATCAATTATCATATTTGATAATCTTACTTTTAGAGTTGTTTATTTCTATGATCATAAAACAGTCCCTACCATTTAAAAAAACATATTTATAAATCCACCGAAATTTTAAAATGTAAACACTTAAGAATGTAATTAGTAAAAATAACAATCCCCAAATTCTAAAATATAAGAGTAAAAATACCAATCAAAATATGTTCATTCTAACTGATGCATAAAAACATTCATGGTTTTCTTTATCTTTTGTTGGCTCATTCACGAAAACAGTCCCGGCTTTCTTTATCTTTTGTATTTCGATATTTCGATCTTGAGAGCTTCCTTGTATCATAGATCAGTGCGGTAGGTCAAGAGTACACCCACATCGGTGATTGTTGTTGTGGAGATATTTCTTTGGGTGGGGTGAAAGCAATGGCAAGGAAACTGGTGGATCCAATACATTTTAAAATCAAAGTTATTTCCACAGTTGAATGGTTGGTGCCCAATCACCCAGCAAAAAATTATACTAAATTGACCATGCGATTTCGAGGATAAATGGTTGATATCCAATCCCATATTTCATTGTTGTGTCTTTATCAGATTGCTAGGGAAAGGAAAGTCAGGGAAGGATTGATGTGATAGCTATAGATGCGTATCACATGGAAAAACCATTTAGACACTATTAGATGCAAAAACATTCCAAATACAACAATTTCTTGGTTTGTAGTGAAAATAAAATAAATTCATGAATGTAAACTATGCCAAGTGAAAATAAAATAAGATTTGACCAGACAAAGTAGTTTTCTTGGTTTTTTCGGATATTAAATATTTCCAAATAATTCATAAAAATGACTCAGTAGGATGTTCCTTCCAATAGTTCATTATTATTTGAATTGGGAGATTACTAAAACCTTTAACATAATTTGCTTTAAATGGATGCCAAGACAAGAGGCATAACCATTTGCTACAATCATTATTAAAACGCGCACCTGCATTCTTTTGGGGCATAACCATTTGGTACAACCATTATTAAACCGCGCACTTGCATTCTTTTTAAGTTTGTCTTCACAAATGTATTGTAGCAGCCAAAACCAAAACCTCCAACCTGAAAAGTTAATAGTTTTTTTTTCACAACATCCAAATATTATTTCCCCGGATGCAGGTGACAGGAGAGATCATGAAATCCAAAGCACTGATGACGTGGCTCAACACGTCACCATGTCCACCACACCTCCATCTCGCGATGACTTGTCGAACACGCTGGCGATGACTTTGACCTCCTCCTAGCTCTCCAATCGACGCAATGATTACAACCCCCAGCAGGACGCCTCCCCCAGGCCAGACGTTGGCGCACACAGTTCTCCATGGAGCTCACATCCTCTCCACAGCTAAAATCGAGCATGACGAGTATGAGGCATTTATGGTCAACCATAATGCTTATGGGATTCAGTGTCAAGGTTTTCTCAACTTCACGACGAGGCATTCCAGCATGCTCAGTCTGGTTCAGCTCAACCCGCTTCTCCACAGCTTCGCTCAGCATAATCCCTCGCCCACAGAGCCACACTCCGCTCCCAAGATCTCTGTGATAACCTTGCCGCCGTGGCCCTCCTAGGGGAGGAAGAGGGCGCAGAAGAACAAGCAATTCAAGACAGCCACCCTTCACTGTGCACGCTAACACTTATGGCTTTGACGTTGAGGTTCTTGAGGAACTGAGAGCAATGATCAACAACTGGGAGGACGAGCTTTTGGGCTCCCTCCCAGCGGCAAACCGGACTGCGGCCAACAGGGGAAATTACTGGACCATCAAAAAGCTATTTACCAGACTTATCCTCCATTCCTTCAATCCCCTTGTTGCCCCTGTTGCACATTCCGCCAGCCCAGCTCCGGAAGTTCAGCTTCCCAGCCATGGATATTCTTAGCTTGTGCCTCCTCCTGTGAATTTTACCACCCCTCCACCCTCCTCTGAGCAGCCAACCTACTTTGCTCCCTCTGTGTCTGGCCCCACCTCCAACCTTCCCACCGCTCTTGCTCCAGCTCCTTAGCGTCAATTTTTCCGATCAAAGGGGAAGCTAGTCAAGAAAACGTCTCCTCTACCGGCTAAGTAGCCCACCACTGTCAGCAAGGACACCTCGGATAGCTTCAATGGAAGTGGATCGACCAGCAACGCCAATGGACCACAGAAATACGCAACGAGCACTGAAGCTCAGGGCCTGCAATGGGGCAACATCTATAGCTTCCCAATTACTGAAGTCCCCTACGAGAAGCTGTAAATGTCAACCTATTCACTGATCCAATTTTCCTCTCTTTGGTTTTTGCTGGTTAGATGCTCTTTAGAGTAGTTTTTACACAGGTTCGATCAGGATTTTTATGTGTATCAAACAATCAAAATGTTTGTAAGATCTGTTTTTCCCATAGATGGGAGGAGCATATTTACTTTCACAGCTTGCCACTCCCCATCTGGCAAGCTGACTTGCTTCCTCTACTTTTTGCTTCCATGTTCGAAGAACACGATGATTTATACTTATACCCATATTTTTATTTTTACTTAATAGATTAGACCTGAACTTACAAAGAAAAAACATCCAAATATTACAGAAATTAGAAGAGTATGCAAGCTTGTACAAATTTTGAACAGCCAGATAGAAATCTTTAAATTCAACAAATAAACCTATATGAAGGGACAACAAACGAAATTGCCAAAAAGAAAAAGAAAAGCTTGGGGTTCTTTCATCCAAATATTACAGAAATTAGAAGAGTATGCAAGCTTGTACAAATTTTGAACAGCCACATAGAAATCTTTAAATTCAACAAATAAACCTATATGAAGGGACAACAAACGAAATTGCCAAAAAGAAAAAGAAAAGCTTGGGGTTCTTTCATTTGATGCAATAATGCAATTCCATCTTGATGAGTATCCTGTTAAGATAAGGATGAACTGTTCGGTGCATGCCAAAACTTCCTCTTGTAAACATTTATCTTGTCCTCACACATATATATAATCGTAGTCACCAAGGATACTTTTAGCAGCATGGCAAAGTATCCTTGAATCCGTTGGTGGAAGATATGTATATGGTATCATTACCACTATGTGGTTGTTGTGACTGTTGAATTCCATAAACCATGAAAGGTTACTTCCGTGTGATTGAAAATTAACTTGTCTCTACAAAAAGTGTTTTGTCTTCTAGTTGTCATGCCCAATTCCTTGCACATGGATCATTCTTCCATCTTCAAATTTTCTAGCCTGATATAATGCTTAATGCGATTCTCGAGGCAGTCTTTAATCACTCTATTTAAAAAAAATCAACATTTGATTAAATAGACCTTGTTTTATGAGGAAGTTGAATGAATACCATTGTTATTGCATGTAACTTACTTTAAACATGGTGTACTTCCTGTTGAAGAGTGTAATCTCACCCGTAGTTAGTTTGTGAGTTAGGTCACCCATAGTATTTACTCACCTATGGTATTTGCCCATAGTTTTGTTGTTTTGTATTTCCTATTTAATCTGTTCTTAATAATGAGAAGGTATTCAATATGCCCATTATGCTTCTCCAACTTCATTGTTTTCTTTTACATGCTATTAGAGCTTAAGGCATGATCCGTTGGGGTAAGCCTTTACATAGAGTGGAAAGCACTCTCACTAAGAAGCCATTTGGAAGCCCATTTGGAAGCAGCTTGCCTACAGAGCTAGAGCACTCTATTTTTATTTTATTTTCCAGATCCGACCTTGCTACTGATATGCAACTTCTTTGTCTCTTTCATAGCCTTTTGCACTTGAGACTCCCTTAGTTTACAAACGCTTGTTTTAAAATCGAGTCTCTGATTACAATTTTTCTTAAGAGGTCCATGCACCATTCTCACCACATCTTCAGCCTCCATCCAAAGGATCCCCGTTATGTGAAAGAATCCACATGCTATTCACTCTAACATTGGAAGAATCAACACATTATTGAAGAGGATAGACAGCCTAGTGCTGCGATGCACTATATTCACAAGTTGGTTACCCAGGATTGTAGTGATGCTAGACTTGTTCATACTGCTACAAAATTGTGGTGAGATATTGTGCCTATTCATTGATCATGAATGCAATTAAGTCAAAATAACCTTTCTCATATTCATCGAAGTGGAGGCTTACCAGATCTCTTGGATGGATCTCCATTGCAGGATCACCAGATCTGCATTGTTCAGATCACCGCCAGATTGCATATATATATATTACGGAATAGGGCAGAGCAACGTTACCTATAGAGGCCACCACTTCTTTTCCACACTGAAAGAGTAGTGCCACCGCCTCTTATGAAGAAGAGAAAAGTGGTGCCACCGCCTTGCTAAACTTTGGAATAAGCGGTGAATACACCGCACTGGTGCTAGCTTTTATTAAAAAAAGGGGAGAAAAGATAAGCAAGGGAAAACAAATTTAGTCATATCAAATGGCTAGTACGAGCTCATTGAAGCCAATCTCTAGACCTGTTCTGACCAGAGCTAACTATGAATTTTTTTCTATTAAAATGAAGACATTTCTGCAACTCAACAAATGTTGGGATATGGTGGAAACCGAGTTCAATGAACCTGAAGCTCCTCCTTTGGATGCAATGAATAATCCCTAGAAGAATGCTCTCGAAGCTCTTCGAGACCGAGACCTCACAGCCACATGAATGATTCAAATTTACATTGAGGAGTCCATTTTCCCATGAATCTTAGGTGCTACCAGTGCATATCAAGCTTGGAATATGCTTGCATCAGCCTATAAGGGAACCTATCGCATTAAAACAGTAAGACTGCAAACCCTACGCCTTTAATTTGAAAGTTTGAAGATGAAAGAGTCAGAAACTGTGGATCAGTTCATGACTAGGGTTTTGGGTATTGTGACCCAATTCCAAACCTATGGTGAACCGCTAGAACAAAAAATCATTTTTCAAAAGATTCTTCGATGTCTCACCAAGAATTTTGCTATGGTAGTGACTGGCATAGAAGAAGCAAAGGATCTGTCTAAGTTCACCCTAGAAGATTTGACTATATTTCTTGTATCTCATGAAGCGCAATTCACTCAAGAAGGAGAATCGTTTACCAATGCATTTAACACCCAAGCTTCCCTCAACAGAGGTTGAGGAAGAGGAGGACGAGGTAGAGGAAGAAGAGGTTGAGGGTCTCGAGTTACAAAAGACAGAACCGGGCACAATCATGAACACTTTGTGTTAGATTTTTAACATTAAGCTAGCATTATATTAGGATCTTTTAACTGAGAGAATAACACACACAACAATCAAACACAAGAGACAATGAACACAATGTTTTTCCTCAGGGAAACCATAAATGGAGAAAACCCCGCAATTTCCTTAGAGATAGAATCAACACCAAAAGTAAAACCCAAAATAGTAAGATGATCTCTCGACAGCAGTCGCCTCTTTCTTTCTAGCCCCAACAACTTCTTCTCCCTCAGCTATGCACTACAACTGAGTGTGAGTGAGTGTGTGATAAATAGAGAGAGGCACTCTCTCTATTTATACTAATTCCCAACTTGACAATAACTCACTAGGTCCAACATCATTAGGTGAGTCTAACAACCCTAGGGTCTCGAAACTGCGAGGACTTTAACCCTTGAACAATAGGAGGGTTACCCACATTAACTTGACATGACTTTTTTATATTATAGAAACTCTTGATCGAAACATCGGGGCATGACATGACTTAATTACATTACAAACACTTCCCGGAATAAACATCGGGGCACAATACATAAGAAATACAAGTGAATACATTCTAAAGTTAGAACTACATCATCACTCCCTCTTAACTAGGAAGGTATTCGCTCGACACAATTTATCAGCACAAGTCTTCTGCTCTATATCATTTGGATCATCATCGAGTCCTCGTCATCTTCAAGTCATCTTCATCTTCGAGCCATCTTCATCTTCAAGTCATCTTCATCTGGATCTGGATCATCATTCGATCTGGATCATCATCACTGGATCTGGATCATCTCTAGTTCTGGAACATCTCTATTGGATCATCATCATAGGTGCTATCTCTTGATTCTTCTTGTCATAGGAAGTTCCATAGAGCCAACCCTTTTTCATGCTGGTTGTAGGCCTGGCCTCCATGTAGGTCTTTTCCAACACTTATCTCTGACCCTATGTTAGAATGTCCCACCCAACACTTCTATCTAATCATGTAGGAACCAATACTATAATCATATCAGAAAGGCATGCCCAACACTCACATCTAACCATGTGGGAACACATCCCATAATCCTGTTAGAAAGGCCCAGCACTCACATCTGACAACCAATGTTAGAAAGACTCAGCACTTACATTCGACCATGCGAGGAACTAATCCTCCATGCCAAAAGGGCTCTGCACTTATATATGACAACCAATGTCAGAAAGGCTCAACACTTACATTCGACCATGCGAGGAACCAATCTCCATGCCAAAAGGGCTCTGCATTTACATCTGATCATTGTAGGAACGAATCCTATAATCACCTCAGAATGGCTCTGCACTCACATCTGATCATGTAGAAACCAATCCTACAGTCACATTAGAATGGCCCTCAGTCCTAGACTAAGCTTTCCTAGTAACTGGCCAGGTGCCTCCATTCCAAGAATGGCATTCAGTGCTTATATCTAATCATGTAGGAACCAATCTTACAGTCACATCAGAATGGCTCAGCACTCATATCTGACATGCAAGGAACCAATCCTCTCATCATGATAGAATGGCTCAGCCCTTACATCTGACCATCATAAGGAACCAATCCTCTCACCATGTCAGAATGGATCATGGACTCATCACTTCCCTTTGGAGGGAACCTTAATTTGGAGAACACCAAGCTTATCCCTGAAGTACTCAAACTTCACTCTAGCCAATGGCTTTGTCAACACATCAGCTATCTGTTCGTCCATCACAACATACTAGAGCTTCACTACTCCCCTCTGCACCATATCCCTGATATAGTGAAACTTGATCTTGATATGCTTCGACTTGTCATAGAACACTGAGTTCTCTGACAACTTCACACAACTCTGGTTGTCACAATATATACAAGTAGCATCCAACTGGAGATCAAATAAATCAGACAGTAGCTTCCTCATCCATACTACCTCACTACTAGCTAAACAAGTTGTGACATACTCTACTTTAGCTGTACTCAGTGCCACACAGGATTGCTTCCTGCTAAACCAAGAAATCACACCTGATCCCATACTGAAGCAACACCCTAAAGTGCTCTTCCTATCGATGGCACTGGCTGCCCAATCTGAATCAACATAACCCTCCAGGTTAATATTGTGATTTGCCTCATACTTAAGCCCATAATCAACTGTACCCCTTAGGTATCTCAGAATATGCTTTGCAGCAATCAAGTGAACATGTCTTGGATCTGTCAGGAACTGGCTCAAGGTGTTCATAGTAAAGCAAATATTTGGTCTCGTGTTCATCAGGTACATCAAGGACCCAATCATCTAATGATACATCATAGCATCAACCACTTTTGATGAAGCATCACTCAATAGCTTTAGGTTCGATGCCATAGGTGTGGTCATGGCCTTGCAATCCATCATCCTGAACCTCTTCAGGATCTCAACTGCATACTTCCCTTGTCCCAGGGAGATTCCATCTGCATTTTGCCACACCTCCATGCCTAGAAAATAGTGCACCATACCAAAGTCCCTCATTTCAAACTTAGCAACAAGCTTCCTCTTTGTATCAACAATCAACCCATCCATACCTATTATAAAAAGATCATCTACATACAGTAGGAGTATCACTAGGTTTCCATCCTCAACCTTGTAGTAAAGGTTGAAATCTGCTTTACTTTTGGTAAAGCCCAAACTAGATAGAAAGCCATCAATTCTGTCGTACCATGTCCTAGGTCCCTGTTTCAAACCGTACAAGGATTTCCTCAATCTACACACATGAGACTCCCTGTCATGTGTCTCCAAACCAAGTGGTTTCTCTACATACACTTCCTCTTCCACTACACCATTCAAGAAAGCAGTCTTGACATCCATTTGGTGTATCTTCCATTTCATCACTGCAGCCAGAGCAAGTACTGATCTTATGGAAGTGTATCTGGATAAAGGTGCAAAGGTTTCTTCATAATCTATTCCTTCTTTCTGTGACAAGACATGAGCCATGAATCTTGCTTTATATTTCTCTATGCTGCCCTCTGTAGCATGCTTGATCTTGTAGACACATTTGGAAGTTACAATAGACTTCCCTTCTGGTCTTGGGACAACATCCCAAAAATAATTCTTCATGATCGATTGATACTCTTCGATCATAGCATCCTTCCATTCTTTTCTTTCTGTTGCTTCTTCATAGTTGGAAGGTTCTTTATCGATGAAATCACATAATAAAGCTACTTACCCAGAGTAGGACCTGGTCCTCTTTCTTTCTCTGTGATTTTCTTCTGGATCCCCATAACTTTCTGCACCTTGGATCGCTTCTCTTACCCAAGCAGGTTTCCTCTTGTGAGGATTTTTCTCTTGAGGTGGATCTACAGGGTCTTGAGGTTCTTTAAATTCTCGATGTTCTTCTTGAGTTTCTTCAATCATGGTTGTGTCATGAATTCTGGGTGCTTCTAATTCTTCAGGATCTTCAACAGGTCTCTTTCTAGATTTGTTGTAAGCTGAGTCTTCATGAAATGTTGCATCCCTACTGATGTCAATCTTCTTGAATCTTGGGAAGTATATTCTCTAAGCCATCGAGCGTTCAGAGTACCCCACAAATATACCCTTCTTTCCTAAAGGATCTAACTTTGTCCTCTTTTCTTTCGGAATGTGTATGTACACTGGACAACCGAATATTTTCAGATGGCTGACTTCTTCCTTCTTGCTGAAAAAGACTTCTTCAGGTGTCTTTTCCTCACATACTCTATGTGGAGTACGGTTCTGTACACAAACCGTTGTTCCGGTAGCTTCTGCCCATAGATGCATGGGAAGATCTTGATCATGAAGCAATGCTCTTGCAGCTTCCATGATAGTTCTATTTTTCCTTTCAACAACCCCATTTTGTTGTGGATTATATGGAGTGGATAAATCCCTCTTAATCCCTGAATATTTGCATAACTCTTTGAATTCATTTCATGTGAATTCTCCGCCATTATCTGATCGAAATGTCTTGATCTTCTTTTCTGTGTGGTTCTCTATCAAGGATTTGAATTCCTTGAACTTGCTGAAAACTTCATCTTTGTTGTTCATAAAGTATATCCATGTCTTCCTAGAATAATCATCATTAAAAGAAACATAGTATACATACCCGCTTAAAGAACTGGATGACATTGGACCACATACATCAGAGTGAATGATTTCCAAGATTCCTTTTGCTTTTCTTTCACTACTTCGAAATGTCTTCTTTGTGTTCTTTCCTTTCGCACATCCTTTGTAGAATCCTTCATGTTTTGCTTGAATTTCTGGAATAGCTTCAACAGCTTTGCTTACAAGTGGTAGTGATCTATAGTGCACATGTGGAAGACTTCTATGCCAAAGTTCATTTGGCTCTACTGTGTCATGGACCAAAGCTTGTTCTAGGTGGCCCTTCAATTTGTATAATCCTCATTCTTGTTCTCCAATTACTATTGCATCATCAATAGTCTTTCCTCTTGGCCACATGAGGACTTGGCCATCTACAAATGCAACCCTCATGCCTTTTGCATCTAGTGTCGATATGGAGAGAAGATTCTTCTTTAGTCCTGGTACAAACAAGACATCCTTCATTTTCATAGACTTTCTAGAGTCTAGCTTATAGGAGGATTCACCACTACCTTTTATGGGATATTGGTAGTCATCCCCAAGTTTCACCTTATGGGGTGAATTATGTTTAGATAGTTTCTCAAAATATTCCTTGAATCCTGTCATGTGCCATTAGAAGCCCCACTGTCAATAAGCCAATATTTACTTCCATGAGTTACAGTTCCCGTGAGAGTGGAGATCAGAACATATTCTTCATCACTTGAAGAGTCTTCACTTTCTTGTTTTACTTTCTTCCTGGAGGATCATCATCCTTGGCAGTGTGAGCATGATGTCTTCTTTTGGAGTTCTTCTTCTTCTTGGATACAATCTTATTCACGGGACAACTTCTAGAAAAGTGTCCTCTATCATCACATGTATAACATCTGAGTTTGGATGGATCCTGTTAGCACCGGAAATGAGCCCAAAGGTTGCGGAAGGCCTGCTCTCGGGTAACAACAAAACCACTTTTGAAGAGAGAACTGGCCTTCTACTCTTCCGAGAGGGATCTCTCACCAAATGCCAACAATTCCAGATATATATACAAGCGAAACTACAATTTGTTTGTAATATTGGTTGAAACAAAACACCGAACCATTGGGCGATCGAGTCAAGATATATAACAGAAATTAACAAAGCTTATCCAAGTAGTTCCAACACAGAGGAAAGATATCCACTCGATCATAGTCGATTTATAATTGTCTAGTGGAAAAGAGGAACATGAATAGACCCTCAACATAGAGCATTGAAAAATGAATTCTGTATTAACTTTAGAAGAAAACTTTGGTGAATATCTGAAACAAGAGACAGAGCATAGCAAGTATGAATTCTGAACTATTATACACTAAGTTTTAGATATGAAAGAAAACAAAATGGGAAAGGAAAACCGGAATAACATTCACATAAGAAAAGAAGCAACAGATTGTAAGTGCAAACTACACATGAATCCCTGTATGAAAACGTCGACCTCGGCTCTGCAATTATATTAAAATTCTCTTGCGAAGCATATACAGTAAAAATTACATTCATTTCAACCCTTTCTCCTTCTTCAGGAGGTATATTTATAGCATTGGGAATTCCGAGACCGACATCTAGGAATCAAAATTTGTTACAACAGAAGGAGCTCCTCTAACAAACTCCGGACATGGCCTGCACACCACGATCCACATAAGACAAAAAATAAAATGCGAACTACTAGAAAAACATGCTTAAATCCCCTCCTGCATATCCCAGATGGTGACAGCTGTGTAAACACTGAAAGAGGTTTTTGTAATAGTCCATGTTCCCAAAAAAATACATGTCTTATTTCCCCCTAATTCAGCTCTAGCTCCTCCAGATCTCATTTTGAAACTAATGGCTCACACAGTAAACTTGTTCATTTCTCGAAAAATACCCTGTGAAGATATTTTAAATTATCCCAACCTGTGATACCTTTGTAAAATTGGAAGGAGGTTTTTGTATATAGTTGTGTTATGAATAAAAACCTCTCTCAGTTTCCTGAAATTCAACTCCATTTGGTTGAAACAATTCTTAGAGTGTGATGTCTAAAATAGTCCTTTGGAAAACTTAAAACATAGCATGTAAAAATCACTTTGTTTCTCTTAACCCATAGGACCTGGGTAAAAATTGAGAGAGGTTATTGAACATGACCCTGTTCTTAAGAGAAAACTCATTCAATTTTTGAAAATTATTTATGGTTGTCCAGAAACAATTGATTGAAATAACTAACTAAAACAGTCATCTAAAAACCTGGAAATTAGCTCTCTGAAGATGACTTTGATTCTCTCAATTCACAGCACCTGGGTAGAAACTGAGAGAGGTTATTATATACAGGTGTGTTGTGAAGAAACACCTTTCTCAGTTTCTGAAAAATCATCTTGGTTCGGTGGGAACAATTAATTTAAAATAATTACCAAAATAGCCATTTTCCTAAAAAACAACCATGCTCTATGGCTTTAATTCAGATAGTGTGTTTGTGTGGATGTTCTTAATGCTGAATCCTTCATTTGTAGATTTAAATTTTTGGAATTTCTACACCATTCTAGACTATAGTGTAAGCTTCATTGGCTCAACCGCTTACAATATAAAATTCCTTTCCATCCATGCAATTTTAAACAAGCATTACTTCTCCCAAGCGAAAACGTTTTTACACTATTGATTTCTTGGGTGAGTTGATGCTGCAACAACATGTGTTTTAACTTGATCCCAATACAAAATTTCGCTAACTGAAAAGTTGACTTACCTCATGCAAGTTCACAATGGAAAATGATCGTACACCGTGGATTTTCCTCACCTTCCAATGTGACCGTCAAAACCTATCTACCATTTAACATCATCTCGCAAATTGAAAATTTTAATTGCTCCGTGCAACTTCACAACGTGAAATTTCTTTTGGCTATTGGATGTGATTGAGTTTCATATGAGCCATTGATCTATATTTAATTTTGCTGCAAAAGTGGCGGGTTGGTGTGCAATCCCAATTTGACTTTATGCCAAGAAACAAAGTGACATCATAATTTCTTGAGCGCTTGGGTTGGTAGCTCTCGATATTGAGATAGGATTATTTTGGTCAATATATTTTTATATGACATTCCCAAAAATAAATTCTTTCCTCCTTAATAAAAGATTATAAATTGGAGTTCTTGGAGATGGACTTTTAGGCCAACATTTTTTGTTTTATAAAGAATTTTGTTTAATATTCTTATAAAAAGAAATTTTGTTTTTATAAAAATATAAAATATTTCTTTTATAACTTAAACTTGAAAACCCACCTTTATAAAACTTTGATTTATATATAATTCTCTTCCTTTTACCCAAAATTCTTCAACCTCTTTCCTCTCGCCACCTTGGAATTTTTATAAATCGCTTTAATGAAGAAAGTTTGAAAACCATTTGATCCTCAAGAGAAACTCAGAATTTTTAGGCAATGAGGCTTACTGCAGAAAAACTAAAATGGTGCTAATAGCTGGCTCCATGAGGGATGCTATCCTCCTAGCGAGGTAGCAAAGAACCCTCATAGACCAAGTGCCAAATCCATTGGGTTGCTACCAATTTTCTTTGAAATCCTCAACTTGTTCTGAATTGAACCACCAACTGAAACCATTCTGCAAGCAAATCTCACTCCTTCAACCTGTCACCTATCACCCATCCACATTCTAAAAACTGAAGATAGATGTAACTGCAGACCTGAACTTTAAAATTGAACTGCACTAAAAACTACTGAAATAAATGCTCACCATGTCAAGCTTACTCATGCCTACCTATCCTACTTAACCGAGCAAAAATGCCCAATCAAGCAAAATATGATTTCCAATGAAGCCACACAAGCAAATGATCCCATAAACCAACTTTTTATTCATGCTTGATAAAAAATAGAATTGAAGGACCTAATGGCACAAAGTTATAAGAAATAAATTGATCTTTACAGTAGAGATATAACCAGCCATTACCACTGCCAAGATTCTCCATGTACTCTGCCACTGGATCATAAAAAACATGGCATCCTTCGAAAAATTCTATCATTTGCTTACCATGAGAAGGCTGTCCCAACTGTAAATTCCCTTGCATGATGTCAAACTGATCTTCAAAAGAAACATGCAAGGAAAACACGTGACGATTTCCAGGAGAGACATCCACAACTTCATCTAAAATTTCTGATTTTAAAACTTCATATTATTTATATGCTTCATCAGAAACATCATTCATTTCTTCAATAGGATCGAGCAAATAGATTTCTTCTTGACAAAAAATTTCTGAATTTGAAAAACAAAAAGAAACATCCATTTGAGAACCCCTATCTTCTTCTTCATTATTCAATTCTTCATGGCATACTATTGGTTTTTCTAAAGGCTGGGATTGATTGCATAACTACCCTTCTTGCTCATCATCCATTCCAAGGAAATTTATACATTCATCTACAATATCAAATTTCTGTTTGTGATCATAAACTTTAAGTCCCTTTTTTAACCACTCAAAGGAAGGAAAACACAATGGCAAACAGTCATCTTCAACATGTTCAGTTTCCACTATGTTTTCATACTTTTGATCTTGGATTTCAATGAAATTTTCTTCACTAACATAAATTGTGATATGCCGATTGCACTCTTTAGAAAACAAATCAATACACCCATCTCCTTTCAAATAACTAGGCTAATCATCTTCTTTAAGCAAGGAGATCTTCATATAGTCTTCTAAATATTTAGGTGAAATATGAATTTGATCAACATGCAGCAGTCTTCCTTCAACCATGATTTGAAAATTTGATTTCTCTTTACTTGTATTTTTAAAAAATAAACATGTGGAGGGACTACACGATAGAGATTTTCTAGAATCATCATCTTCTGTGTAATCAATCACACACGCATTGTAACTTTCAAGAGATTGCTGTTGTGAAAAGGAATTTTCTGATTGGGAAGGGGAGGCCTCTTCTTGTAACAAAAATTTGAAAGTTGAATAATATGAGGAAGGATCTGATTGGAAATCCCAACCTCTCTCTTGGTCACACAAAGAATGGCAAGAATGCTGCAAATCATCATCAATTTCAGGAAGAGAGATATAACTGGTTGAATCTGAGCTTTGGTCTATGTCAACTTCAGTCAAGGAAGACAGTACTAACTGTTGCGAAATTTCTTGAATATGATGGAATTGGTTTGTCTTTTTTTTTTAGATGAATATTCATGTAAGATATCTAAAACCTCTTCATCCAAATACTGATAATCACCCCACTCAACTTTCACATTTTTAATGAACTCTCTATCGTGTGTGCAACAATCTTGAAGTAACAACAAAGAAGGATAATGCCTTTTGAAATGTTCATGAAATGTGGTATGAAATTCTTTAAGGGAGGATAAACTCCTTGCTGGAAATCCCTCATACCAAGACCTTGCATATCCTTCTAAACTAAATATGAACAGTTTCATTAAAGAATCTTTATGCCACCCCACTCCCAGCTTATGTATATGCTTATGAAATCTAAATAAATGGATGGTAGCATCATGACCCTTTTCATCATCGAATCTTGGGAGATATGTTTGCCAATTTACCAGAGGTATTTTATTGGATAACCAGGAATGGCAGCAAGATTCATAGGATCACACCTTGTAGCTTGAGAAGTCATCTTGATGGTGGATAAACTAAATCAGCTCCTCAAACTTTGCAACCCCGTTTGATAGTGGAGCTACCATAGAACATTATGAAGAATGGATCCTTTGCAGATGGAGTCGCCAGGTGAAAAGAGACATGAACTTCTTGATGTCTGACCATTGTTCACCATCAACAGTCAAATCTAAACCCTTCATTAAAATCCATGGAAGATTTGAGACCTCTCCCCGTATTTGTCTTTCTAACCACTGGTCTCCCCAGTAGAGTCACCTTCCACAATATTTTAGTGGAGTCGCAAAGGCAAATGATACAACCTTCTTCACATGTAAGAATCTCTGTTTGCCCACAGAAACTGTTTATCCTTTGAATCTTTTTTGTTCTTCCTAGGGATGATCTTCAATCTCGTCCCCGACAACGACGCCAGTTTGTTAACATCGGAAATGATCCCAAAGGTTGTGGAAGGCCCGCTCCCGGGTAACAGCAAAACCACTTTCAAAGAGAGAACTGGCCTTCTACTCTTCCGAGAGGGATCTCTCACCAGATGTCAACAATGCCAGATATATATACAAGTGAAACTATAATTTGTTTGTAATATTGGTTGAAACAAAACACCAAACCATTGGGCGATGGAGTCAAGATATATAACAGACATAAACAAAGCTTATGCAAGCATTTCCAACACAGGGGCAAGATAGCCACTCAATCATAGTCGATTTATAATTTTCTGGTGGAAAAGAGGAAGATGAATAGACCATCAACACAGAGCATTGAAAAATGATTTCTATATTAACTTTAGAAGAAAACTTTGCTGAATATCTAAAACAATAGACGGAGCATAGCAAGTATGAATTCAAAACTGTTATACACTAAGTTTCATATATGAAAGAAAACAAAATGGGAAAGACAAACTAGAATAAAATTCACATAAGAAAAGAAGCAACAGTCTGTAAGTGCGAACGACACTTTAATCCCTATATGAAAACACCGATCTTGGCTCTGCAATTATATTAAAATTATCTTGAGAAGCATATACATCAAAAATTACATTCGTTTCAACCCTTTCTCCTTCTTCAGGAGGTATATTTATAGCATTGGGACTTCTCATACCGACAACAGTGAATCAAAATTTGTTACAATAGAAGGACCTCCTCTAACCAACTCCGGATGTCTCCTACACACCACGATTCACATAAGACAAAAAATAAAATGCGGACTACTAGAAAAATCGGCTTAAATCCCCTCCTGCATATCCTAGATGGTGATAGTTGTGCAAAAAATGAAAGATTTTTTTGTAATAGTCCATGTTCCCAACAAAACCCATGTCTTCTTTTCCTCTGATTCAGCTCCAACTCCTGAGGATCTGATTTTGAAACTAATGACTCAGATAGTAAACCTCTTAATTTCTAGAAAAATACCCTATGAATATATTTTAAATTCTCCCAACCTGTGATACCTGTGTAAACTCTAAAGGAGGTTTTGTATATAGGCGTTTTATGAAGAAAAATCTCTCTCAGTTTCTTGAAATTCAACTCCATTTGGCTGAAACAATTCTTTGAGTGTGATGTCTGAAACAGTCCTTTGAAAAACCTAAAACATAGCTTGTAAAATCTCTTTGTTTCTCTTAACCCATAGGACCTCAATAAATATTAAGAGATATTATTTAACATGATCTTGTTCTTAAGAGAAACCTCACTCAATTTTGGAAAATTCTATATGTTTTTCCAGAAAAAAAAATTGATTTAAATAATTGACTAAAACAGTCATTTAAAAATATGGAAATTAGCTCTCTGGAGATGACTCTGATTCTCTCAATCCCCAGCACTTGGGTAAAAATAGAGAGAATTTATTGTACATAGGTGTGTTGTGAAGAAAAACCTTTCTTAGTTTCTGAAAAATAATTTTCGTTTGGCAGTAACAATTGATTTAAAATAGTTATCAAAACAACCATTTTCCTAAGAAACAACCATGCTCTACGACTTTAATTTAGATATTGTGTTTGTGTGGATGTTCTTCATGCCGAATCCTTCATTTGTAGATTTAAATTTTTGGAATTTCTGCACCATTCTAGACTGTAGTGTAAGCTTCATTGGCTCAACCGATTACAGTATAAAATTCCTTTCCATCCATGGAATTTTAAACAAGCAATACTTCTCCCAAGCGAAAACATTTTTACACTATTGATTTGTTGGGCAAGTTGATGCTACAACAACGTATTTTAATTTGATCCCAATACAAAATTTCACTGACTGAAAAGTTGACTTATCTCATGCAAGTTCACAATGCGAAATGATCGAACACCATGGATTTTCCTCACCTTCCAATCTGACTGTCAAAACATATCTACCATTTAACATCATTTCGCAAATTGAAAAAATTAATTGCTCTGTGAAATTGCTTTTGGCCATTGGATGTGATTTAGTTTGATATGAGCCATTGATCTATATTTAACTTTGTTGCAAAAGTGCCGGGTTGGTTTGCGAGCCCAATTTGACTTTATGCCAAGAGACAAAGTGACCATAATTTCTTGAGAGCTTGGGTTGGTAGCTCTCGATATTGACATAAGATTATTTTGGTCAATATATTTTTATATGAAATTCCCAAAAATAAACCCTTGCCTCCTTAATAAAATAATATAAATTGGGGTTCTTGGAGATGGGCTTTTAGGCCAACACTTTTTGTTTTATAAAGAATTTTGTTTAATATTCTTATAAAAACAAATTTTGTTTTTATAAAAATATAAAATATTTATTTTATAACTTAAACTTGTAAGCCACCTTCATAAAAATTTGATTTATATATATTTCTCTTCCTTTTACCCAAAACTCTTCAACCTCTTTCCTCTCACCACCTTGGAATTTTTATAAATCGCTTTAATGTAGAAAGTTTGAAAACCATTTGATCCTCAAGAGAAACTCAGAATTTTCAAGCAATGAGGCTTACTATGGCAAAAATAAAATGGTGCTAATAGATCTCTTCTTACAAAATTATTTTTCTGATGAGAATGCTTATCTTGGTGATGATGATTTTCCCGTCTACCTTTCTTGGAGTGTACTGTGAGAGCTTCATCTTCACTTCCCATCTTTTCTTCTCGAGCTGCTATTCAAGATTCTTCTTGTGAATATTCTTCCCACAGTATACTGAACTTGATTAGCTTCTTCGTAGCACAGATTCCTTAGATGAAAGAATCCCATGACCTAGGGACACCATTCAAGGTTGTCATCACAATTTCTGCATTCTCCACTTCTTCATCTACTGCTTCAAGTTGTTCTTTGATCTGGGAGACCCTTGTGAAGTATGACTGGATGGTCTCCTCATTCTGAATCTTTACATTCTTCAACTGGTTCCTTAGAGTCATCTTTCGGTTTATGTTATTCCCTTCAAACAGTTTGGTTAGGGCATCAAACATAGCTTTAGGTGTCTTGAGGGAGGACAGTTGTGATATGAGGTGATCCTTGATTGAATCAACAATAATCCTTTTTGCCATAACCAACTTCTTCTTATGTAAGTCCTTAGCCTCATTTTCCTCTGGAACTGGAACCCCTCATTGATGTAGGAGTCCAACTCATTTTCTTCCAGGACCAGGGAGATCCCATACTTCCAGGCTCAAAATTTATCATCTCCCTCAAGATTTTCGTCAAGCTTGGTATGATGAGACATCTTAACCAAGAAATTCAAATGGAAATACAAAAGATTTAGATCTTACGAGGTCAAGATGTCAGATCTAGATTTGGAGCTGAATTTTTGCAGTGCTCATTTAGGAGCAGATTAGGGTTTGAATTTCTTAGAGTTATGTCCAACCAAATGCTTTGATCTTGATCTCTAAACTTCTATTTTAGAGAGGAGATCAATCTAGGCCTCGGCTCACTCAAAAATTCCACTTTCGTGGAAAGCCGTAATTTCTGGCAGCAGTGTCGGGTCCAAAACTGAAAAAGCTCAGAATTAGATTCTACTTCGACAGAAAGATGCGCCCTCGGGAGGAGAGTTATCCCAACCTTATTTTGCTGAAAATATGTGGAGAGAGATCCAAACAGTAGGAAGCCTTAGTTCCCGCAGCTACACAGTGTCTTCTTATCAGGTTAGCTCTGATACCATGTTAGATTTTTAACTTTAAGCTAGCATTATATTAGGATCTTTTAACTGAGAGAATAACAAGCACAACAATCAAACACAAGAGACAATTAAAGCAATGTTTTTCCTCATGGAAACCATAAATGGATAAAACCCCGCAACTTCCTTAGAGATAGAATCAACACCAAAAGTAAAACCCAAAACAGTAAGATGATATCCCGACAGTAGTAGCCTCTTTCTTTCTAGCCCCAACAACTTCTTCTCCCTCAGCTATGTGCTACAACTGAGTGTGAGTGAGTGTGTGATAAATAGAGAGGCTCTCTCTCTTTATTTATACTAATTCCCGACTTGAAAATAACTCACTAGGGCTAACTTCACTAGGTGAGTCTAACAACCCTAGGGCCACAGAACTGCAGGGATTTTAAGCCTTGAATAATAGGAGGGTTACCCACATTGAGTTGACATGACTTGTTTATATTATAGAAACTCCCGATCGGAACATCGGGGCATGACATGACTCAATTACATTCCAAACACTTCTCGGAATAAACATCGGGGTACATTACATAAGAAATACAAGTGAATACATTTCGAACTTACAATTACATCAACACTCAGAGCATTCAGAACACTCTCACAACTATCAAGGTCAGAGGGGGAGAGGCAAGAAATGGACCAATAAGTCCAATGTTCAGTGTAACTACTGCAAGAAGTATGGGCACTATGAACAAGAATGCAGAAAGAAACAATATGACCAGGACAATAACCAGAACAATAGGAGAGCCAATGTCTCCAAAGAAGAAGAAGGCTCGTCAGAGGTAATGTTTCTGTCTTATCAAGCAACTGAAGAACACTGCAACTCAGATCTATGGCAACTAGATAGTGGTTGCAACAATCACATGACAGGTAACAAGTCACTATTCTCTAGTTTGGATTCCTCTGTTCTCACGAATGTCAAGCTAGGAGATGAATTTCTTGTTCCAGCAAAAGGAAAAGGTACTATTCCTGTACTTACTAAGCAAAATGAAAAGAAGTTCATTCATGATGTGTTTTATGTACCTCATTTGAATGTAAATTTGATTAGTATAGGTCAATTACTTCCGTAATAGTATGATGTTAGGTTTCATGATACATACTGTGCTATCTATGATAAACGTCCTAGGAAGAGACTCATAGTTAAAGTTGAAATGACCAAGAATAGCATATTTTATCTCAGTGTTAGGAGTGTGTTGAGGCCTAGAAATTCACAGGCAACAACAACAAGGGATTCTCCCTAGTCAATGTTCCCAACTAGCCTGTGACTATTTGGTGTAGGGAATCTGTCCAGTTTGTGGTTCGGCTATCATAGGTCAAGTAACAAAAACAAAGTGTTTTACCAGTTGCGGCCCCGTCCACCGTGTATATTTTTTTATTTTGACTTTAAGTATGATATGGAAGTGCCTATATTAGATGCATATTGATGAAGAATGCGAGGAGTGGTCACAATGTGATGCTTAGGTTCTTACCTCTCGTCTTAGACTCTCCCGCATCTAAATCATACACAACTAGAAAAAAAAATGCTAACTAAGCTATCCCTAGGAAGCAAGATTATTAATTCATGAGTAATGTAATACTGTTCACATGTTAAGATAAATCACAGATAGTTGTTCTTAGAATCAAAACAAATAAACATGAATAAAGATATACACGACAAGATAGCTCATCAACCATTAAAACATCCATTACTCATAGTGGAAATTATCAGAGAATAAACCAGAGAACATTCAAATAAGAACATAGGTTTAGAAATTTAGAATGTTCGCACAGTTAATGAAACATAGCTGAAAACGAAATAGTTCCCCTTCAACCTTGTTCATTTCATCATAATTGAACATTCCACACAACACTTTCTCCAACAGGCAAAAATTTATAATTTATTATTGCAAAATGAAGTAGTTCCTCTTACAACAAGTAGTTCACAAGCTCCTCTGGGAAAAGGCCCTCCTCCTCTTATCTAATTCTGCTATATTTATCAAAAAAGAAAAACTATTGGGCTGCCCACAAATGACTCTTGGGATTCCCCAACGTTTCACCTCCCACACTTTCTTTCATTAAGTGTTTCGAGAATTTACAACATATTACAATAGAACAAACAAATAAAGATCTTATGAGGAGGGTCCTGCTTGACTATTCAAGAACTTCTTCCATGCTGAATCCTCTGAGGAAATGTTTTCAAACTCAGAAGGTTCTCAAAAACGAATATTCATTTCAAATTTAGTGGCCTGATTTCTTATTACTTCTATCCTGGCTGTGCTTCTTCTGCCTTTCTAGCTACTTCCTATTCAGCTCTTCTCTTTTCTTCCTCCTCACATTTGAGCCAGCTCTCGACTTCCTATGCTAGCCTCCTAGCATCTTCATCCCTTCTTCTAGCTTCTTCTTTCTCTACTTTTTTCTGCTTGTCTTGTCCTTTCCCGCCTTTAGTGGTAATTTTTTTTTAAAATCTTCTTCTTAAAGCAGTTATGTTTTCTGCACTACAGAAAATGGATTCATCTTTATCCCAGTGGCTTGCATATTCAAAATGTACATTTTCCTCCTTGCAGTGCTCTGCCACTTTATTCCGGGAATCGTTCCTGTGGAAATTTATTTCCCCAAAATGGAATTTCCCCAATCTTCTACAAATTCATCGGCTTTCTTGACTCTTGTGAACTTATAGCTCCCCAACTTGAATGGTAAGGGAGGATAAGTGGCTTTCTTATGTTCAAATAGAAAACTCCCTATGCCATCTAAGAAGACCTGTCTAACAGCCTCTTTGTGTATCACATAGTCAGTGGCATATTTTGACAATAGCGAGGAAGCTCTGGAGCATCCATACATCCTGAAATACAATCCATCTTCCTTCAAGTAGTAATCTGCATATTATTCAATAAACCGCAATGCATCCTCCGACATGTAGTTCCATTATTTTAAGAAAATCAATGTCTATAATGGCATGATGAAGTGTTCACACACTTCTCTATAGTGACTGTGGTATTTGTGTGCCCACAATGGCTTGTAATCTGAGTAGATTGGTGTTCTCTCCCTATCCCAGATACACCTCAGGTTTGGGAAGGGCTGGTTGCATAGTATGCAATCAATCATCATAGAGCTCATGTAGAACTTTGATTTCTTCTGGGACACCCCTCCTAATGATGAAGCAATGCAAGTCGAGAGCCTCTTTGATATAATGTTCGCCCAGTTGAACATTGTCCCTTGGGTTGCAACATAGAAGATGATGGGCACCCACCCCAACTTAAAGCTTTTACCGTGTGCTATCTCAAAAATTATGTTAAGCATCAAGGCAATGAACCTGTAAGAGGTCCTTAAAGTGGCATTATCATATTCCCCTGATGGCCTAGTCCTGAAGCTCTTGCCAGGCACCAACATTCTTTTCAGTGTCTCGACTAGGTCCAGATTAATTGTCTTTAGCCAGTCTTCAGTCAAGTACACCTGTGCTTCCGGTAAGTGGTAGGCCAGTGATACGTAACTAGGGCTATAAGTAGCATAATCCTATTTATCAACATTTGCCAAAATCATAGTCGTTACATCTGCTCGGGGTAGAATTGATCCAATCACCTCCGAGCATGGAAATAGCTCAGGTATGGTAGCAACCCTCATCAGAGCAGATCTCTCTATATTTGCATATATGGTTTCCTCCTCAAAACCTATGTCAGGTACCTCCCGGTGTGTTATTAGCCTGTAGACCTCCCCCCATTTATATTCAAGTTCCACACCCACTATACATTTGGTATCCTCGTAAGGGTATTCAACTTTGGTGACAATTTCAAACCTTGGGTTCCTCTTCTACTATAGGAGCCTTCTTCTTCTGCCATTCAGACATCTCGAATTTTGAAGAATTTCCTTGTCATACACAAAATCTTTTAGGTTCTGTTGGGCCATTCCTAGATAACCTTCAAAAATGGAGACAAATTGTATGAACATTTTAGCTCGTTTAGGCTAAACATGATTGCAGCTATGAAAATAAACAAACAATACTCAAAACCAAGTGTTCCTGCGCAAAACCAATCTGCCAAAAGAGCTAAAACCAGCATATAAATAAAGATTTGCATAATCAACTCATAATTTCATGTCCTTTCTAAAATGAAGAAGATCCCCCTCCTCTCGTCAAGGAGAAAACAATCTCAAATCCCACTCTCGGCGCTATGAACTAAATATTTCCATGGAAAATATGATGCCTAATCCCAAGTGAAGGATACTTCGTTGTGATAGTGCACTTAACTCGCTTTATGCTTGAGGTTGGTGGTAATGATGGATAGCAAAACAACTGAACAAAGAGAACATAAGGTGATGGGGGTGGTGCCTCTAAACATTTGTTACATTCGGCTTGGACGTGGAGAATAAGAGGAAGCTACTTCTTGCAAAGGGCACTCACATCAAGATATGAATAGATCATGCATTCTGAACCCTAATTTGGTCCGTGGTTCGTGTTCAAAATTACCAATCTCATTCTAATCAGGGCATAAATTCAGAACGCTACCCTATCCTACAAGAAAATGCAGGCGACCATATGTGCTAGGAAACCACAACCCCAGAATCTCAAGAAACGCCCTCCCCAGACGGCCAAACACAGACTGGGAGAAACTGGTGCGGAAAGCGTAACGACTGTTTGCACTGGTTCCCCAAACAGTCGAGTGCAGGATGCAAGTTCATAACGGCTGCGGATTCAATCATCAAGCAAAATAGTCTCAAACCCCCCACCGGGAAGCCATACCACCCATATAAATTATGTATGCGTGCTAAAAATGGAAAGCTAGGTATCCATTAACCATGGATAGGGAAATAACTAAGGGTGAAAAACTTAGTCCAACCAATCGAATGGGAAAAATAATGGGAATCAAGGCCTACCTGGCAATGTGCTGCACGACTGGTTGAGAAAAAACCGCAAACCTCCACGGTGGAGCCACCTAGGAGCGTGGTACTGACATCGAGTACGATGGTATGCTCGAAGCAACAATGAAAGCACGGGGAAATCACAAAACAACAATAAAAAAGAATAGACCCCGACCCCAATATATATGCCACGGTCAACACATAATCGGTGGGAAAAAATAAACCAATCAGGTGCAAAATGACTACGGGATCGACGATCCTGTCAATATCATATCTGCAACGGTGGATGATGAAATGGCTAGGAGACCCGCAATAGCATCGGCAAGAGAGACAAATAAAACCTCGCATCGGAGTTCGTCAAACTAAGGCCTCAGACCAATAGTTGGTTGAAGAGCCGCAATGACGGAAACCAAAAAGACACTGAGTTCCGCAAACCAATTAGCATTAGGGGAAAAATAAACATGACTTAAGCGAAAAATATCAACCAAGTGGAAAACATAAATCAAACCACATCGGAAGGGTAGTGCTTTCTAGAGCCGCAACGGCGGAAGCTGAAAAGACTAAGGAATTGTGAATCAAAAGGGCAGGAGTCAGAAGAGGTTAATACAACCATCGGGGGACTTCACAAAACATCATCTATAATGGCGGAAAACATAGAGGAAAAATGTTCCGATAGGATCATAATACAGCTGCCAATAAAGAAAAAAAAATAAAGCACCTAGGATCGGGTTTGATGTCATGTTCTTCTCCGCAACAATGGGCGCACAGTTAACTGTCTTTCCAACTCAATAGTCTCAAACACTTCTGACGGCAGGGAAAAATTCAATACAAACCGTAAAATAGCACTAGCATAAGAGTATTTCTTGAGCAAACATCAAACAAAACCAAGGAGCTGAGCAAAATGAATTAAAAGGAGGGTCCTGAAATTTTTTTGAATTTTTGGGAGAATGTTGCAGCTGCAACAGAGTGCCAACCTTCCACAACCTGTAGCTCGTTCAGTTTCCAGTCAAGATGAATGTTGCTCATGGCACTGTAGATTCGGTCATCTTTTCTTCAAGAGTCTCCATCTCTGGCACAAACATTCAACGGTCAAAGGATTATCGGTTATTCATGAACAATCCAGCACCTACAAGGATTGTATCACGGCGTAAACATCATAGGGACAGTTTCTCCACTTCCACATCTTGAACCAAGGAGCAACTTGAGTTAGTTCATATATACCTCTATGGACCCATGCAAACCCAATCCATAGGAGGCAGTTTTTATTTTTCGACCTTTATTAATGATTTTAGTAGGAAAACATGGATTTATTTTCTCAAGAACAAATCAGAGACCTTCTTCAAGTTTAAAGAGTTCAAGGCTCTCAATGAGAAGTAGTCTAGAAATTTCATTAAAACGCTCAGGTCAGATGGTGGAGGTCCATATGATTCACATGAGTTTTCAAAATTTTGTAAGCAGCATGGCATCCAGAGATGGTTCACCACTAGATACACTCCATAACATAATGGATTTGATTGATGGAAGAACCAGACCATCATGAACATGTCCCGTAGCATGTTGTCACACAAGAACCTATGAGATGAGTATTGGGATAAAACTGTTGGATGCTCAGTCTACTTGCTCAACAGATCACCCATGGTGACTGTTCAGGAAACGATTCCTAAAGAAGCATGGAGTGGCATTAAGACAAGTGTCTCACATTTCAAAATATTTGGTTCTAATGCCTTTTCACATATACTTGATGAAATCAGAATAAATTTAGACAAGAAAAGTGAGCGCTGCATTTTCACTGGTTACAGTGAACATCATAAAGCGTATAAGCTATATAATCATGTCAAAAAGAAGCTTGTGGTGAGAAGAGACTTAAAATTCATTGAAAAAAAATGCTGGACTGATCCTTCAGACATACATCAAGAAGAAAGGTCAGATATGCCATATCTACCTATCAGACTTCCAAGATTGGAAGTACAATAGCAAGAAGAAGCAACAGACGGTCCACCACAGAACCGAAAAACCAGAAGCTTGAGAGAGTTATATGAACAAACTCCAATTCTTGATGAGAAACTTTAGTTTTCTCTATTCTCGTGTCAGCCCACATATTTTAATGAAGCAGTGAAGGATGCATAGTGGGAAAAAGCCATGAATGAAGAGATTGATGTAATAGAGAAAAACTAGACTTGGGATCTTGTTGACAAACCTACCGTCAAAACTAGTATTGGAGTCAAATGGGTCTATAAGACCAAATTGAATGAAAAAGGAGAACTTGAAAAGCATAAGGCAAGGTTGGTTTCCAAAGGATATGCATAGAAGTATGGTGTAGATTATGATGAAACATTTGCTCTTGTAGGAAGGATGGATAGCATTAGAGCTATACTTGCCATTGCAGCAAAAAACCAATGGCCTGTGTATCAAATGGATGTGAAATATGCCTTTCTTAATGGAATTCTTGAGGAAGAATTTTATGTTGACCAGCCACCTAGTTATACTATGAAAGGTCATGAAGACAAAGAGTATAAGCTGAAAAAGGCCTTGTATGGTCCAAAACAAGCTCCACAAGCTTGGTACAGTAGGATTGACTCCTACCTCATCAACAATAGTTTCAGCAGAAGCAACAATGAGCTCACTTTGTATGTCAAAAGAAATCAAGGTAAAATATTGATGGTATGTCTTTATGTTGATGACATGATTTACACTGGTAATTTTATGCTTGAATATTCCAGGACAATCATGCAAAAGGAATTTGAAATGACTGATCTAGAACTGATGAAGTACTTCCTTGGCCTAGAAGTTACTCAAAATGATAAAGGTATTTTATCTGCTAGCATAAGTATGCTATTGATATTTTGCAGAGATTCAGAATGGATAAATGTAAACCAGCAAAATCCCCCATAGCTCTTGGCACCAAGTTAACCAAGAATGATGATGAACCAACAGTAAATAATACACTCTATAAACAAATGGTAGGAAGTTTAATGTACTTGACTGCAACTAGACCTGATTTGCTGTATGCTGTCAGTCTTATTTCTAGATTTATGGAGTCTCCCAAAGACTCTCACTAGAAATTTGGAAAAAGAATTCTGAGATATGTTGCAGGAACACTTGGATATGGCCTCTGGTACATTCATACACCAAACAATACTCTCACAAGGTACACTAACAGTGATTTTGCAGGTAGTCTTGATGATAGGAAAATCACATCTAGTTATGCTTTCCATTTGAGTACAAATCTGATCTCTTGGGCATCTCAAAAACAACCCATTGTGAGCATGTCTTCTGCAGAAGTAGAATATGTAGCAGCCACCACACCAGCTTTCCATGTAGTTTGGTTACATTAGAGGAAATTTCAACTCAAAATGGGCCTCCTAAAAAGAATTACTAACATAATAGTTAAAATAATTAAATAACATTTTTTAATTTTGGAGGAAGAAAAGAAAAAAACTACTTTTTTGTTTCTATTTTTGACAAATCTCCCCGTGCTTTTACTCAAATTTCGATCAAGAGAGCTCATTGGATGCGGAATTAAATTCTGCATCCAACAAGTACCCACTCGACATACTTTTGACGGACCCCACTATCTGATGAAATCCCTTTCATGTAATGAGGCAGACTTCCTACAAAAGAATCTTGTTTTCCTTCTTTTCTAACATGATCAGATAAATCTCTCGATGAGGGAGACCTATGCAATAATCTCTTTTCCTTCAATTGTTCAACATTTCCAAGAGGTTCCTTATTCTTTATGTATCATGAGTCATGCTCTTCATTCTAATACATACCTTGTCTCATGTGTACAATTTGTTCCTGTGGGTGAACAACTTCTTTGTCAAGTAGAGCTACTTCTGCAAGAAGCTGCTTTTTCTGAAGAGGCCAGCAAGAAAGCATATATGTCAAATATATTTCAGTATAATAGATTCTAGACACCTCCACTCAGACAAAACCATTTTGAGAAATTTAATAGCTCACACTTTATATTTGTGAAGGCCTATAATTAGAGCAGAAAGTCATCTCTTACAAATAGTTCCACCTATCAATCCATTGTAGGTTTTTCTATAAAACTTTTTTTATCTGTGATTCCCTTACGAGAGGGAAAGAAATCCATCATTTGAAGACAAGAATATGGATATGATTTAAGAATTATGAATAGGATTATAAAACTCTCATACAGGAATAAGTGAAGCGAAATATATCCCATCTTGTTTCATCCACAATTCTAAATGCTAACTTTTCACTAAAACATTATGCTTGCAAACTCGATCTTCAAGGCATTCATTCAATGATTTTAATCACCTACTAAAGCTTGTTGTGTTCATCAGATTTTAAGTTTACCTTTTGAGGAAGAAATGATGGAAGATTAGGGAGAACTCCTAAAGGTCTTGTGAAGGCTCTTTCCAGTGCTCTGTGCACATCCTCCTGATGCCTAAGTGTTCTGCACAGCCTATCAACCTACAATTTGAAGAGAAGACATAGTCAATAATATAGACATTAGACTTTGGCTACAGATAATTATTCCATTCAGATATATACCAAGGAGAATTTCAATCACATTGCAGAGATGAAAACAACCCAAAATTTCAATCACATTGCAGAGACAAAAAACAACCCAAAATCTGGACAAATTGGGAACAGTTAGAATCAATCAACAATGAACATTGCTCATATAAAACAATTAGCTCACACATAGGTGAACTATTGGATTTTTACCATTTACCAATCTATAGAGGGATATGAGCTGCGGAGTACCCCAACTTGAACCACTATGAGAACAAATTTCAGTACTTGAACTGCAATGGCTAAAGTTTATAAGAGGGTGTAGACCTCCCAAGCCATGGTGAGAAATTTGTGCCTAATATTCTCATGGATCTATGAAAGACGAACTTTTCCAGCTCAAAATTAAAAATCAAAATCATCAAATCACAGAGCTTTATACATTAGAGTTGAATTACTAATTATTAAGGAAAACCCTGATTGGAATTTAGTTGTAGTGAGCAACTCTAGCAAGCAGCAAGAGAGGGAGAGAGAGAGAGAGAGAGAGAGAGAGAGAGAGAGAGAGAGAGAGAGAGAGAATAGTAACAAATATTATACATATTGCTTGAGGGTTAATATTCTTTCCCTACATGAAGATGTTCGAGAGCGAGCATTCCTTGTTGTGGGTCTTTGAAATTCTTGTCTCTGAATACCCTTAAAAAAAAAACAACATCAGTTATTGAGTTAAACAAAGATGGATCGCATTCTGTTGGATGGAGTCTAAACCTTAGTTTGAATCAACAAATAAGAGAGAAAGTACCTTGTCATCATTCCCAGTTCTGTTTTCTAACCGAGAGAAGCTATTGCTCCGAGAAACAATGGATTCCTTCTCCCCACCATGATATGATAACCTGTCAGAGTAGGACACAACACAAGAAAAATGAACTATAATATAAATATAGTATTATTTTGTTGCTATTAAAGGGAGGGCGAGGAATTCTGTTGGTACCATGTTGAGCTGCCGAGATCTAATCAGAGACTAGCTGTGGTTGCATAATACTTGATTGATGTTGATTGCCCACCTCTAAAGCTTCAAGATATCCTATCTCTCGTGAGCAGTGGGCCCTTCTGTGGGAATGTAGATGGTTCTCTTGTGTTTAGGGTAAATTCCCGAGGCCCCACTATCAGCAAATTCACTCAAATGCTTACTGCCAGGATCAACGAGAATATTGTGATTACAATGTCTCTGGGTAAGGTGCCAAGGCTACGATTTTCTCTGACGGACTAGTCTCTACTTTCTGAGATCCCCAGTGTGGAGAGTCCTTCATGCCAAGACCACTATGGGGGAAAGGAGGAGAACAACTCAAAACATACCACAGAGCCCACTGAAAGTGTCATCAGAGAGCATGTGCTAGAGTTTTTGTTGACTATGAACCATTCTAAGGAAGCTGATAACCCTATGCCCACTAGGGTCTCCAATCTCCTTGTTCACATTGTGGACACCCATGTTGGTCATCTGCAGGATATAGTAACCAGGCTTGAGATGGAGTTGGATACAATAGATCTTGAATTGGATAAAGGGAAGTAACTCTAACATCTTTGCTCTACTTTTTATACCACCAGTGATTTTTAAATTTAGTTTTTCATAATGAACAATTTTCAATTTTAATGCCTGGTAACCAAAGTGACAATGATACAGTTTCTTCTCGTAGCAAAAGTCAGGATTCATTTCAGAAAATTGCTTCTCACCCCTTTCTTTCAAACGATTTTTAATCCTTTATCGATTTTGGTTTCCTTAAATACAATTGTTTCTTGATTGTAGAATGCTATATTTTCCATTTTTTAGTTGCCTGTAATCTCTAGAATATTCTAGATTTTTACTGTTAAATTGTAAATTCCACCTTAAGAACCAAGTATATTCTGGATTTTAATTCTTGCTTTTATCAAGCCCTTCTAGCTATAGGGGATTGGGTAAATAGCTGAGGTAATTGTTGCAAAATTTGTTTTCTGAGAAACAACTACATTGACAATTTTGAAAGAGTGGTTCTATGTAAAAGCCTCCCTTGGGTAAATAGCTGGGGGTAATTGTTGCAAAAGCTATTTTTTGAGAATCAACAATATTGGGAATTATAAAAGCGGTTCCATGTAAAAACAAACCCATCTTGTAGTTTTGAGACACTTCCCTATTATTTGATTTGTAAGAGATACCAATACTTGTAGATTAGAATTTCGCTGAAGTCGTCTAACAGTTGCCTTGGTATTAGCTAATTTTGACACAAATTCTGGAAAACAAACAATATAAAAAAAATGAAATTGATTATGTCAGGTTCATTTATCACATACTCCAATTGTATTAGGATTTTGAAGATATTATAAGTCAATACAATTGAATATTTGAGTAGAATTCTTAGTGTTGTTCAGCAATAAGTAGAAGAAATCTAAACAAATCATAAAAACAAAATCCTGAACAGTATTCAACATTCAAAATCATCACAACTAATAAATTACCATGCAAGCATCACTGGGAATTCAAAATCATAATAGCATACATAATTTACCAAAGCAAAGAACACTGAAAGAGAGTGGAAAAATGAAATTGCACAACAAATTTGCAATAGAAATGAAATTGCACATAATGAAATCCAGGAGGAGTAGAAAAACAAAGTACCTGTGCTTTTTCACTCTTCTTTGGCTCTTTGAATCAGATTTCCTGCAAAGGTATTCTTAGAAACAATACAACTTCTCTATGCAAACCCAAATAGTGCAAATCCTTTAAAACCACAAACTAAATGTGACCAGTAAACACCATTTATGCAGGAGGGAGGGGTTGTATCCATGACAAGATGTTCAACCACCTCCTCCATGAATAGCAAGCTATCTATGGGGTTTAATAAATTCAGAATAAATTCCAAACTGATAAAACTAAGAAAAAAATAGACGCCATCCTTTGATCATCTAACCAACCCTAGAGTCACTTCACGTTTCGGACGAGATTTTTCAGAGGACATGCTCTCCAGATATCGCCTCATGGCACTCTAGAATTGTTGGACAACTGAGTTTCTGACCAAATCAAGAGTCGCGGCTCTCCAAAAATCGTCGGATTGTAGAAGAAAGAAAAATGTGAAGCTGCATAAACTGGTGGACAATCCAGAAAACCTATGAACAATGTGCATCCCAAGAGAAGACATGCATAAAAACCTATGAACAATGCTTGGCCCAGGAGAAGAAACACGTAAAAATACCACTGGCCAGAGGGACAACGACATCTACAATGGTTTACGACAAACTTCAGAGAAAAACACCGAACGACGTAATTAAGTAATATGATAGATAATTAATGAGTTCACATGGTCAATATGACTCTTGAGTCTTAAGACTGTAAATTAAGGAAGAATTGCTCAATGCAGGGTGTCAGTACAAATAGAAATGGCAATAAACCCCTGAGTGGTAGTAACATTGACCTCTTTCCAGCATTACAAAAAAATGCCCTTCTCAATAAAAAAAATTAAACAAAAACCATTGTAAGACAAAACACACATCCAGTTTGCTACAACCACAGTAAGGCTCCTCATGGAAACAATAATAAAGGAAAACAGAAGAATGGATAAACCATTAAACCGATCTCCAATGTGTTTGAGGCATTCTTCGATTTGCCTAATGTACACAACAACCCCTTTCAAACAGCTCTGTTGGATCCTTCCAAGGAAGGTGATTTAGGAAGTGCCCTAGATCAACACGAATGCTATGAGGACAATAATAAACATAGACCATGATAACAGAAGTTGGCCTCCCAAGATATTACGGGAACAAAGTGTATATACAAAAGAATCTGCAATTTCAGTTTAATTCACCATAAGTTGTCCAATTTCAGTTTAATTCACCATAAGTTGTCCAAGACACAGGAAATTGGAGAAGCTCATGTCAATTCTCCTATGTGTAAGCGGTGGTGTTGTCATTCTCATCTATTGTCAAAGAAATTCCATTTACTAATGCACAAAAACAAATTTTAGTTTCCTTATAAAATTTTCATTTTAACACCTTGTAGTTTCGTTGTAAGATTTTCGTTTGAAAAAGGCAAGACACAACCAAAATTTTCTGCTTATGTCTAAACATTGACAAGAAACATGAAAAGCATCAATATGAACATCGAATTTGAATCTTTAGAGCTAGATATGCATATAGGTTGGAGATAAAATACATCTGAACTAGATATAGGGTGGGATGTGCACATAGAAGATGTGGACAATGTACGGTTGAAAACATTTCAGCAAATACAAACCAGTGGAAAACACAATGAACTAAAACTAATAGCAACCGATCCAAAATAATAGGACTTTATAATATGAAAAAAAATAAGTAAATAATTTTGAAACATTCATAAGTGTTTACTTACGGTCGCAAGTCTGAAAGTCCCTTTAACAGAATAGAAACAAATTCCAAGCATGATATGAAAATGGGTAATGGGCAACATGCTTTATAGGAAATTAATATGAAAAAACAAAGTTAACTTAGGTTACCACTATAAAACACACTTACATAATAGAGGTAAATCCAGAGCAGAATGTGCAGATGGGTAATGGGAAAGATGCTTTATAGGTCCTTAATATGGAAAACATAACAAGTAAATACTTGGTGGCCAGTCTGAGAGTAGTTTTAAAATAACATAAGCAAATTTAGAGCGGGATTTGCAGGTGAATAATGGGAAAATTTCTTTAGAGGACCTTTATATGAAAAATATAGTAAGAAAAATACTAAGATCACCAGTCCGAGAGGGGTTTTACAAAAATAAGGAAATTCCAAGAAGAATATGCAGAGGGGTAAAGGGCAAAATGCTTTAATGATAGTCATAGGGTAAAATTATGCAGCAGAGATAGAGTCACAGAAAAACTCCATAAGATCAGTTCCATAAAGATAGCACATGGAACATAGGAAAAATAGTTCCAGTGCAAGATAGCCATATGAAATGAAACCAAAATGCATTGGGAGTAATTTCAGAGCAAAAGATGCATATAGATCATGGATAAGTTGCATTACAAATAGTCACAAATATATATAATTTTAGGGTTACCTTCTGAGTTTAGTTATCTCTCAACATCGACCATTAAACTAGAACCAAGGCTCTTTCTACAGCTATTTCTCTTACCTCTCCAGAAATCCTCGGACGGGCTCTTTATACAGGTCTCCATAGAAATCGCCTCACGGCACTCTAGAATCACCTCTTTCACAAGACGATCTCTCCAGAAATCGCCTCATGGCACTCCAGAATTGTTGGACAAGTGCGGTTCTGACCAACTCAAGAGTCACGGCTCTCCAAAAAGCATCAGACTGTAGAAGAAAGAAAAACATGAAGCTGCATAAACCGGTGGACAATACAGAAAACCTATGAACAATGCGCATCCCAGGAGAAGACACCCATAAAAACCTATGAACAATTCTCAGCCCAGGAGAATACACGCGTAAAAATACCATTGACCAGAGGGACGATGACGTCTACAGTGTTTTAGAACTAAAGTTCAGAGAAAAACACCTAACGGCGTAAAAATGACAGTAGGATGTTCCTTCCAATAGTTCAATATTATTTGAATTGGGAGATTACTAAAACCTTTCACATAATTTGATTTAAATGGATGCTAAGACATGGGGCATAACCATTTGCTACAATCATTATTAAAACACACACTTGCATTCTTCTGGGGCATAACCATTTGGTACAACCATTATTAAACCGCGTAGTTGCATTCTTTTCAAGTTTGTCTTCACAAATGTATTGTAGCAGCCAAAACAAAAACCTCCAACCTGAAAAGTTAATAGTTTTTTTTCACAACAACATCCAAATATTATTTCCCTAGATGCAGGTGACATGAGGGATCATGAAATCCAAAGCATTGATGACGTGGCTCAACACGTCACCATGTCCACCACACCTCTAGTTGGCGATGACTTTCCAAACACGTTGGTGATGACTTCAACCTCCTCCTAGCTCTCCAGTCGACGCAATGATTACAACCCCCAGCAGGATTCCTCCCTTAGGCCAGACGTTGGCGCACACAGTTCTCCATGGAGCTCACGTCCTCTTGACATTTAAAATCGAGCAGGATAGGTATGAGGCATTTATGGTCAAACATAATGCTTATGGGATTTAGTGTCAGGGTTTTCTCAACTTTACGACCAGTAATTCCAGCATGCTTAGTCTGGTTCAGCTCAACCCGCTTCTCCACAGCTCTGCTCAGCATAATCCCTCGCCCACAGAGCCACACTCCATTCCCAAGATCTCTGTGATAACCATGCCACCGTTTCCCTCCCAGGGGAATAAGAGGGTGCAAAAGAACAAGCAATTCAGGACCGCCACCCTTCAATGTGTAGGCTAACACTTATGGATTTGACATTGAGGTTCCTAAGGAACTGAGAGCAATGATCAACAACTGGGAGGACAAGATTTCAGGATCCCTCCCACTGGTAAACCGGACTGTGGCTCATAGGGGAAATTACTAGACCATCAAAAATCTATTTACCAGACTTATCCTCCATTCCTTCAATCCCCTTGTCACCCTTGTTGCACATTCCACCAGCCCAGCTTTGAAAGTTTAGCTTCCCAGCCATAGAGATTCTGAGCCCACGCCTCCTCCTGTGAATTTTACCACCCCTCCACCCTCGTCTGAGTAGCCAACCCACTTTGCTCCCCTTGTCTTTGACCCACGTCCAACCTTCCCACTACTCTTACTCTAGCTCCTCAGTGTCAATTTGCTCGGTCAAAAGGGAAGCTAGTCAATAAAACATCTCCTCTGCCGACTAAGCAGCCCACCACTGTCAGCAAGGACATCTTGGATAGCTTCAATGGAAGCGGATCGACCAGCAAAGGCAGTGGACCGTAGAAAGACATGACAAGCACTAAAGATCAGGGCCTGCAATGGGGAAACATCTATAGCTTCCCGATTACTGAAGTCCCCTATGAGAAGCTATAAATTTCAACCTGTTCACTGATCCAATTTTCCTCTCTTTGGTTTTTGTTGGTTAGATGCTCTTTAGAGCAGTTTTTACACAGGTTTGGTCAGAATTTTTATGTGTATCAGACAATCAAAATGTTTGTAAGATCTGTTTTCCCCATAGATGGGAGGATCATCTTTACTTTCATAGCTTACCACTCCCCATCAGGAAAAGTGAATTGCTTCCTCTATTTTTTGCTTCCCTGTTCGATGAACACGATGATTTGTACTTATACATGTATTTTTATTTTTACTTAATAGATTAGACTTGAACTTACAAAGAAAAAACATCCAAATATTACAAAAATTAGAAGAGTATGCAAGCTTGTACAAATTTTGAACAACCAGATAGAAATCTTTAAATTCAAAAAATAAACCTGTAGGAAGGGTCAACAAATGAAATTGCCAAAAAGAAAAAAGAAAAAAAGCTCAGGATTATTTCATTGATGCGACAATGCAATTCCTTTTTGACGAGAATCCTGTCAAGATAAGGATGAATTGTTCGGTGCATGCCAAAAATTCCTCTTGTAAACATTTATCTTGTTGTCACACATATATATAATTGCAGTCCCCAAGGATATTTTTAGCAGCATGGCAAAGTATCCTTGAAGCCGTTGGTGCCAGATATGTATATGGTATCATTACCACTATGTGGTTGTTGTGACCATTGAATTCCATAAACCATGAAAGGTTACTTCCATGTGATTGAAAATTAACATGTCTCTACAAAAAGGGTTTTGTCTTCTAGTTGTCATGGTCAATTCCTTGCACATGGATCATTCTTCCATCTTCAAATTTTCTAGCCTGATATAATGCTTGATGGCATTCTCGGGGCAGTTTTTAATCACTCTATTTAAAAAAAACCATTTGATTAAATAGACCTTGTTTTATGAGGAAGTTGAATGAATACAATTGTTATTGCATGTAACTTGCTTTAAACATGGTGTACTTCCTGTTGAACAGTGTAATCTCACCCGTAGTTAGTTAGTGAGTTAGGTCACCCATAGTATTTACTCACCTATGGTATTCGCCCATAATATTGTTGTTTTGTATTTTCTATTTAATCTATTCTTAATAATGAGAAGGTATTCAATCTGCCCATTATGCTTCTCCAGCTTCATTGTTTTCTTTTACATGTTATTATAGCTTAAGGTATGATCCGTCCATTGTTGGGGTAAGCCTTTTCATAGAGTGGAAAGCACTCTCACTAAGAAGCCATTTGGAAGCAGCTTGCCTACAGAGCTAGAGCACTCTATTTTTATTTTATTTTCTAGATCTGTTTTTTAGTTTTTTTTTATATTTTTAGTTTTTTTCCCTAACCCTAAAAAAAACGTGGAGGATTTTGTTTTATTTTCTAGATCTCACCTTGCTACCGATCTGCGACTTCTTTTTCTCTTTCATAGCCTTTTTCACTTGAGACTCCCTTAGTCTACAAACTCTTGTTTTAAAATTGAGTCTCTGATTACAATTTTTCTTAAAAGGTCCATGCACCATTCTCACCACGTCTGTGGCCTCCATCCAAAGGATGTCCATTATGTGAAAGAATCGACATGCTATTCGCTCTAACATTGGAAGAATCAACACATTGTTGAAGAGGAGAGACAGACTAGTGTTGCAATGCGTTATATTGACAAGTTGGTTACCCAAGATCATAGTATTTCTAGAGTTGTCGTACAGCTACAAAATTGTGGTGAGATATTGTGCCTATTCATTGATCATGAATGCAATTAAGTCAAAATAACCTTTCTCATATTCATCGAAGTGGAGGCTTACCAGATCTCTTGGATGGATCTCCATTGCAGGATCACCAGATCTGCATTGTTCAGATCACCGCCAGATTGCATATATATATATTACGGAATAGGGCAGAGCAACGTTACCTATAGAGGCCACCACTTCTTTCTCACCCTAAAAGAACGGTGCAACCGCCTCTTGTGAAGAAGAGAAAAGTGGTGCCACCGCTTTGATGAAATTTGGAATAAGCGGTAAATACACTGCACCGGTGCTAGTTTTTATTAAAAAAAAGGGGAGAAAAGCTAAGAAAGGGAGAAAAAAAATTTAGTCACATCAGATGGCTAGTACGAGCTCATTGAAGCTGATCTCCGGACCTATTCTGACCGGAGCTAACTATGAAATTTTTTCTATTAAAATGAAGACATTTCTGCAACTCAACAAATGTTGGGATATGGTGGAAACTGAGTTCAAAGAACCTAAAGCTACTGCTCTGGCCACAATGAATAATCCCTAGAGGAATGCTCTCGAAGCTCTCCGAGACCAAGATCTCACAGCTAGATGGATGATTCAAAGTTGCATTGAGGAGACCATTTTCCCATGAATCTTAGGTGCTACTAGTGCACATCAATCCTGGAATCTGCTTGCATCAGCCTATAAGGGAACCGATCGCATTAAAATGGTAAGACTACAAACCCTACGCCTTCAATTTGAAAATTTGAAGATGAAAGAGTTAGAAACTGTGGATCAGTTCATGACTAGGGTTTCGGGTATTGTGACCCAATTCCAGACCTATGGTGAACCGCTAGAACGAAAAATAGTTTTTCAAAAGATTCTTCAGTGTCTCACTAAAAAGTTTGCTATGGTAGTGACTGCCATAGAAGAAGCAAAGGATCTATCTAAGTTCACCCTAGAAGGGTTGACTATATTTATTTTATCTCATGAAGCACGATTCACTCAAGAAGAAGAATCGTTGACCAATGCATTTAGCACCCAAGCTTCCCTCAACAGAGGTCAAGGCAGAGGAGGACGAGGTAGAGAAAGAAGAGGCCAAGGATCTCTAGTTACAGAAGACAAAACCAGTCACAATCATGAACACTCAGAGCATTCAGAACACTCTCACAATTCTCAAGGTTAGAGGGGGAGAGGGAAGAGATGGACCAATAAGTCCAATGTTCAGTGTAACTACTGCAAGAAGTATGCGCACTATGAATCAGAATGCAGAAAGAAGCAATCTGACCAGAACAATAACCAGAACAATAGCAGAGCCAATGTCTCCAAAGAAGAACAAGACTCATCAGAGGTAATGATTTTGTCTTATCAAGCAACTGAAGAACATTGCAGCTCAGATCTATGGCTACTAGATAGCGATTGCAGCAATCACATGATAGGTAACAAGTCACTATTCTCTAGTTTGGATTCCTCTGTTGTCACAAATATCAAGCTAGGAGATGAATTTCTGGTTCTAGCAAAAGGAAAAGGTACTATTCCTGTACTTACTAAGCAAAATGAAAAGAAGTTCATTCATGACATGTTTTATGCACCTCATTTGAATGTAAATTTGATCAGTATAGCTCAATTACTTCACTACCAGTATGATGTTAAAGGTTTCATGATACATACTGTGGTATCTATGATAAACCTCCCATGAAGAGACTCATAGTTAAAATTGAAATGACCAAGAATAGAATATTTCCTCTCAGTCTTAGGAGTGCCAACCTTCCACAACCTGTAGCTCATATAGTTTCTAGTGAAGATGAATGCTGGTTATGGCACTGTAGATTTGGTCATCTTCCCTTTAAGAGTCTCCATCTCCTGCACAAACAATCAATGGTCAAAGGATTACTTGTTATTCATGATCAATCCAGCACCTGTGAGGATTGTATCACTGGTAAACATCATAGGGACAGTTTCCCTAGTTCCACATCTTGAGCCAAAGAGCAACTTGAGTTAGTTCATACAGACTTCTGTTGACCCATGAAATCCCAATCCATAGGAGGCAATTTTTATTTTCTGACCTTTATTGATGATTTAAAGAGTTCAAGGATCCCACTGAGAAGTAGTCTGGAAATTTGACTAAAATGCTCAGGTCAGATGGTGGAGGTGAATATGATTCATGTGAGTTTCCAGACTTTTGTGACCAGCATGGAATCCAGAGATAGTTCACCACCAGATACACTCCACAACATAATGGAGTTGATGAACGGAAGAACTGGACCATCATGAACATGGCCCATAGCATGCTGTCACACAAGAAGCTGTGAGATTAGTATTGGGCTGAAGCTGTTGGATGCTCAGTCTACTTGCTCAACAGATCACCCATGGTGACTGTTCAGGACAAGATTCCTAAAGAAGCATGGAGTGGCATTAAGACAAGTGTCCCACATCTCAGAATCTTTGGTTCTAATGCCTTTGTGCATATACCTGATGAACTCATAATAAAGTTAGACAAGAAAAGTGAGCGCTGCATTTTCACTGGTTACAGTGAACAACATAAGGCGTATAAGCTGTATAATCATGTCAACAAGAAGTTTGTGGTGAGCAGAGACGTAAAATTCATTAAAAACAAATGCTGGAGTGATCCTTCAAACATACATCAAGAAGAAAGGTCAGATATGCCAGATCTACCTATCAAACCTCTAATCTTGGAAGTACAACAGCAAGAAGAAGCAATAGACGGTCCACCACAAAGCCGGAAAACCAAAAGATTGAGAGAGTTATATGAACAGACCCCGATTCTTGATGAGGTACTTTAGTTTTCTCTCTTCTCGTGTCAGCCCACATCTTTTAATGAAGCAGTGAAGGATGCACAGTGGACAAAAGCAATGAATGAAGAGATTGATGCAATAGAGAAAAAACTAGACTTGGGATCTTGTTGACATCCCTACAATTAAAACTAGTATTGTTATCAACTAGGTCTATAAGACCTAATTGAATGAAAAAGGAGAACTTGAAAAGCACAAGGCAAGGTTGGTTTCCAAAGGATATGCACAGAAGTATGGTGTAGATTATGATGAAACCTTTGTTCTTGTAGCAAGGATGGATACCATTAGAGTTGCACTTGCCATTGCAGCACAAAATCAATGGCCTGTGTATCAAAAGGATGTGAAACCTTCCTTTCTTAATGGAATTCTTGAAGAAGAGGTTTATGTTGACCAGCAACCTGGTTATACTGTGAAAGGTCATGAATACAAAGTGTATAAGCTGAAAAAGGCCTTATATGGTCTAAAACAAGCTCCATGAGCTTAGTACAGTAGGATTGACTCCTACCTCATCAACAATGGTTTAAACAGAAGCAACAATGAGCTCACTCTATATGTCAAAACAAAGAAAGGTAAAATATTGATGGTATGTCTTTATGTTGATGACATGATTTACACTGGTAATTTGATGCTTGAAGATTTGAGGACAGTGATGAAAAGGAATTTGAAATGATTGATCTAGAACTGATGAAGTATTTCCTTGGCCTGGAAGTTACTCAAACTGATAAAGGTATTTTTATCTGCTAGCATAAGTATGCTACTGATATTTTGCAGAGATTCAGAATGGATAAATGTAAACCAGCAAAAACCCCCGTATCTCTTGGCACCAAGTTAACCAAGAATGATGATGAACCAATAGTAAATAATACACTCTATAAACAAATGGTAGGCAGTTTAATGTACTTGACTGCAACTAGACCTGATTTGATGTATGCTTTCAGTCTAATTTCCATATTTATGGAGTCGCCCAAAGACTCTCACTGGAAATTTGGAAAAAGAATTCTGAGATATGTAGCAGGAACACTTGGATATGGCCTCTGGTACATTCATACACCAGACAGTACTCTCACAGGGTACACTAACAGTGATTTTGCAGGTAGTCTTGATGATAGGAAAAGAACATCTAGTCATGCTTTCCATTTGGGTACAAATATGATCTCTTGGGCATCTTAGAAACAACCCATTGTGAGCATGTCTTCTGCAGAAGCAGAATATGTAGCAACCATTATAGCAGTTTGCCATGTAGTTTGGCTAAGAAGACCGTTAAAGGATACAGGACACACTCCAAAAGATCCCACTTCTATTTTCTGTGATAATAGCTTTGCAATACAGTTGTCTAAACATAATGTATTTCATAGAAAAAAAAACACGTTGACACTCGCTATCATTTCATTCGTCAGTTAGTCAATGATGGGCAAATTTCTTTAGTGTTTTGTGGCTGTAATGAGCAGCTACCTGACATGTTCACCAAACCACTGGGAACATCTGCATTTGTATATCAGAGAGAGCACTTAGGCATAGACAGTGCTAATGATGTGTACTACGAGTTGAGATTAAAGGGGTGTGTTGAAGAGTGTAATCTCACCCATAGTTAGTTAGTGAGTTAGGTCACCGATAATATTTACTCACTTATGCTATTCGCTCATAGTATTGTTGTTTTGTATTTCCTATTTAATATGTTCTTAATAATGAGAAGGCATTCAAACTTCACATTGTGCTTCTCAGGCTTCATTGTTTTCTTTTACACTTCCAAGGGAAAAATCATTTGGGTGATGCATTGGGCTATAAAACATGTTTCTTTGAAATGGTCTGCTTTTTGGTGTAGAACAATCTATTTAACCTGAGCATCCATAGGCACCTCCAAAGTTATCTTAATTATAGGATTGAAATACGATGAAGCGATCCTCCATTTAAGATAGATTCTATAGATCCAGGTTAGAATTAAAACATGTGCAAAGGCATTTGCAGGCCATTGCTAAAGCAAGAAAGATTCCTTGGTACACCTTCACTTGGTTCATTAACACTGTAATGAAATCACATATATTTTCTTTAAGGTTCTGAGAGGGTTTTACCAGTTTTTTTTGTTTTAAATACTCACTCCTTTATCCAGTTTCTTTCCTACGTTTATCTGAATTGTGATCTACTTAGTCTAAATTGTTCTCTGTAGTTCATTTAATGTGTAAGACTCAAAGATAAAGTTTTCTCCCAATAGGAAAGTCATAAAAAAGCAAATGTGCATGAAATAACTCTTCACCGAATGAAAACTGGTAATTGAATGAAATCTGCCCTTTAATGTTAGCTCCAGTCCAAATCTACCTCTTTATTCGTTAGAAGGAAACTTCATTTGTTCTATATTCAAACTTCTATGTACTCGGAACTATTCTGCAATTTGATAGACTTGCATTTATGCACCGTTCAGATTTATGAGACTTATTTATTAACTTTACTAAGCTCTTATTAAGTAAATAAAAAAATTAGTTGAAATCAGCAACAACAGAGAAAAACATTAGAGCTACCCTTAGAAAGCTCGCTCAGAATCTGTCCCATCAATCGTTATGAACGATTTAATATTTCAGAAAAGTGGAGCAGTCTGTCCCCAACTTTACTAATCTTTCTTGATGTTGGTCCGACTGTCCTCATATTTTTCACTCAATGTTTATAGATTGTCCGAATCATATATTGAATTTTATTTTTTACTCTTTTTGTTTTTCTCAAGTAGAAAAGATCATTTCTTTTTTATAGAGAAATCATTCGTTCATATCACTTGAAAATTCATACAAAGTAACTATGGTCTCAACAATTATCATCGACTATTAAAAATAAAAGAATTGAACCTAGTCCAAGTATACAAAAATACAAATTCAGTACTAATCAGTCCACAAAGTGTTTACAAAAACATAACATATATGATTACTGCTTAGTCAATCCAAAATACTTCAAACACTGCTGTCAGAAAAAACGATGATAGCATTCCAAAATATCACTTTCTAGAAATCATAGACATACTGAAACATGGTAGAGAAAATCAATTCCCCTCCACTAATTTAGTTAAGGAAAGATAAGCCGAAGGAAAGAGTAGAGCCTTCTTAGAAATTCTGTCAGCAATCTGATTGGATGCTCTGTAAAATCCGATCCCTAATTCAGTAAAAAATCCATAATATAAAATAGTATCGAAACACCTATAAACATAATTATATAAATGAGTTTTGTTACACGATGAAGCCCGCTTCACTGAAGGCTTATTTATGCATGATTATTTTGTGATCCTTGTTGTTAAAAGTATGTGGATACTAGTTACGTCCCAAGATAGCTTCTTGATGTCTACGAATGACAAGTCCATTGATAATGGAACTCATACGTCTAGGAAACAGATATCAAGTCAATCTTACCTATATACCATCCATATCGACTAAATATTATCTCTAGATGGCAGGAGTGGATATTTCTTTTCAGAGCACTCACATGAATGTGGATGCAATTTACGAAGTCGTCAAACTCTAGAAGCACATAAGGAAGAAAGTAATAAAAGATCTCTTATATATATTATATATCAAAATCAAAGTAAATAAGCATAATTTGTAAATATACAAGTGTGACTAGTAATATAGTAAGGATATGAAAGTATTACCTACCATATTGCGTTGCAAAAGGCATTTTGATTGTTTACAACTTATGATGAACTCGTCTCTTGGTGAAAGATCGAATGAGAAAAGAGGGTCCTTCCTCACTCGGAGCTGAAGAAGTTTTGAAAGGTTTTTTTAAGTATATTTGGCTTTTAAAAACAATTAATTAATTGGGTGAAAGGATGAAAAAGTTGTATTTTTATGTTATTTTTATTTTATTTAATTATTGTGGTGGAACAACATAATGAAAATAGAATTATATTTTGGATCATAGTAGCATAATTGGGTCATATTTGCCTTTTGTGCATGGAAATTTTTAATTTAATTAGAATTCGTTGAATATTCAATCTATGTCTAATATGAATAAGGGTTCATTTTGAAAATTAATTCGAAAAACCAATTGTAATTATCAAAACATTATAAAATAAATATCTTTCAATTTCATACTTAGTAATTCAATTTAATAGGAATAAAAATATGCCAAAGAAAATAAATATGCAATTATTATAGCAACACTAGATTTATCGGTTACCAAAACCATGTCCCCAAAACCACTTACATTCTTCCTCATTGGGGAGTCAAAGTTAACCTTAACACAATTTTAACATTAGTTAATTAATTACAATGTGAATAGTGGTAAATATTATATACTTTTTTTTAAAAATAATTAATAACTATTAATAGCTAGTTTTCTCTCGCATTATCTTTTTGTTTAAAAAAAAAAAGTAATTTTGGTTATAAACAACATGTTTATATATATATATATATATATTAAGTTTAAAATTTGATGGTTGATTTTCAATAGTTCATTAAAAATATTGTTTATGTCTAACTATATATAAATGTTATATATATTATTATATATTTAATTAAAAATATTATATACATTGTTATATATTTAATTACAAACAATATATATAAAAAATCTACCTCCGTATTTTATTTATATTAGTTTTTTTGGTTACTTAAACTTTATATAAAACTATTTTTAAAAACATATAATTAAAAATCCTTATCATTAAAAATAAATAGAAATCCTTAAAATTAATTAAAAACCAACTTACTAAATGTATAGTAAAATAGTGCGCTATTTTTTCTTTTCGTTAGAAATAGTGATGGTCGATTTTGGACTCGAGTGCCTTGTATAACCCGTTCTTGGGATTGTTTGCATGAACTCACCCTTCTCTCCCAGCTCATCCTTTCATCATTATTAATTTTCACATGGCTCAACTCAAACACATGGAATATTTCTTTGTCATTGATTTTGTGGACGATATGAAAGAAGAATTTATGTTGTCTATAATGGTAATATTTTTTTATAAAATATATAATAAATATAGTTACTATATAATATAAGATAAATGATAAATATGTCAATAGTAAAGATGTATAAAAGATATTTATAATTACAATTATACTAAGTAATTAATAAATTAAAATAAGAAAGTATATATAATAATGTAAAGTATATATATTGTTAATAGAAAAGAGCAATGGCAAGGTGTACATATAGTTTTGCATGTTTTTTAATATATATATAAGAGTAGGACACGATCCGGTGAAAATTACAAACTATTAGAGCAACTTATATCACAACTCTTGGACAAAAGGATTTGCACTCTGGTTGACACAAATTCACAGCACCCACAGATGCACGGAGGAAATGTATGGAAAACTTCATAAGAACTGGGATTATTCGTAAGCTCAACAACTGAATGGAGTTGTGACATAAACAAACTTGGCTCGTGTTTTATCCCGGTGAGTGAAGAACATGATAAACTAATCTGGACCCGAAACGGAAAGGATGGAAAATACTCAGCAAGAAGGGGGTATGAAGCAACATTACAGTTAGAACAGGAAGTAGCAGAGCAGTGGTTGTGGAATAGAATTTGGAAAATCCCAGGACCTTTAAAAACAATCTAAACTCTTTAGTTGGCAATGACCAATAAATTGTTCACTTGGGACGCTCTGATAAAATGAGGTTTCAAAGGGCCTGGTATTTTCTTACTATGTAGAGTTGAAAGTGAAATGAACTCTCATCTCTTTTTCTCTTGCACCTATGTAGGTACAGTATGGGAAAAATCAGCAACAAACTGGATCCCTGTATAAATTCAAATGAGGACTCCTCACTTGAGCACATATTTAAGAATTGGTGGAACAATGATATGGTTCGTACCCATGAAACCCTCCCTGGTCTCTATGTTTTTACCATTTGGGAAACAAGGAATAAAGTGGTATTAAAAAACACTTGGACCCCAGTAGAAATAATCGTGAATGTGCTCATGTAGAAATTATTAGAACATCAATCCGACCCCAAATCCAAACCAAAAAGATCGCTTATAGTACCAGAGATAGACAAATCCATCCCATGGGGTTACATTGATGGATCCAATCAAGGAGAACCATCGCTTGGGTGTGCAGAAGGAATATTACACCTCATTGAAATTACAAAATTTGAGATCCCCTTCATGACAAGACAAGCCTCAAACAACAAAGATGAATTAGTAGCCCTTTGGTTATATCTCAGGTTAGGTTCAGAAAACTAGATAAAGAAAATACAACTATTCGGAGACTAAAAAATGATCATAGATTGGGAAAATGGAAAAATACATATCAATGCTCCACATCTCCAACATTTGCTGAAAACCATTAGAGAGGAGATGGCAGCCTTTGAGACAATCTCTTTCAATCATATTTATAGAGAGCTAAATTCTGAATCAGATAAGCTTTCTAAAATGTCCCTAGCTCTCCCTCCAAGAACAATGGAGGTGAAGGAAATCAACAATAATCAAATTGTAAATCAATATGTATGTGTGTAATGGAACATTGGACATAAAACATAGGTGCAAGGAAGAATTAATGAAAATGTGTACGTTCAAAAAACCCCACAATGAAATAAAATTATTGAAGATCATGATTTTTNATATATATATATATATATATATATATATATATATATAATGCAAAAAATTATTGGATCATAATAATAATACTAATATACAATTTAAAAACATATAAGAAGGAAGAAACACATATTTCTTGTGTCATCATTTTAATAATACATAAAAAATTAGTTGTTGTTGTTGTTGTTAGAACTAGGAATTGGAGAAGTTCAAGCGTTAAAAGTTGAAAAGTCGACTTCCGCATTGCGGATTGGAAAGGTGGAAAAGGCAGAAAACCAAATTTCAAAAGTTGATAAAGAGAGCTCTGCATTCCGAACCATAAATCTGAAATCACGGAGTGAAAGTGCAAAAATCCCATTTCGTAAGTCGATAAGTCGACTTCCTCTATCTGAACCCGGAATCAGAAATCGGGAAATTGTGAAAAGGGTGGAAACTTTGTTTTGAAAGTTGATAATCTGATTTATGTAACTCGCCAAAGTGCGGAAAGGAGGTTAGATAGTGTTTCAAGATGTTTAACAGAAAAATCAAGGCCTGTTAGTTTCATATTTCTTTGTTTTTAAGGTCTGTAAACAAACCAGTGCCATCAAGCTTCCAACCAATGGCAGAAGCTGTATTGATTCTTTCACCTTCCTAGTCAAATGATATTTCAAATGACACACAGTCATCTTCTAAGAATAAAAAAATACTAGATCAGAACTAGATATATAAATTTAAAACATAATGATTGAGGATAGAAGACCCCATTTGGTATATGAGGCCCTAGATCTTGGAAAGAACAAAGATACTGGTACAAAAAGAATAGGTAGGAATTAATAGTGTAACAAAAGGAGGAATATTCGAGTTGGGCCCTCATCATAAAATAATAATATATATGCAATAGGGATCGTTGTTGCTTCTTACTAGACACACCACATGGGAGATGCGAGAAGAGAATTTGATTGAATAGAAAATAGGGTTAGGCTGAAGAGAAGAGGAAATGCAAACTCCATGGTGGATAATCAAATAGGGAAAATTATACTTGACACTGGATACTCCTAAAGCATTGAAATGGAATAAAAATAAACCAAAACTATGGATCTTTACTGACACATCAAGGAGATTTTAGCATGTGGAATTGAGAGCAAGGAAACTCGGGATGATGTTTCCCTATAGGAACCAGATCAAATAGACAACCAATATGATTCTCTAATAATTTCCATCTAGGATTCTAAATCTAGAAGGGACTGGGTAGTAGAAGCAGAGGAAGAGTCCCAGACTAAGTGGATGACAAGAACTCCAACAATCCCAATTGTTGTGGACACATAACTCGAGGAATGATTATCAACCAAACTTTGTTCTAGTGCACCTACCATATTTTTTTTAGAGTGACTATTTTGGAATTACCCCTTATGGGTCCTTGTTTATGTAAAGGTTTATAGAACTTTAACTTCAGTTTATGCATGATCTCAGACTCTTAGTTGAAGTAGTAATCCTGTTCACAAACTAGGTAACACATGATACATATATTTTTTGAAAATTCTGTGGCAGGCTATCCTCTAGAATAGTGGTTCATTACCACATATAATGTTAGAGCATGTTCTTTCCATAAATTATATTGTCACCCATAGAAATCCCAGAATACATGAGAAGTCTAAATGGGCGAGAAATTCATTCCATTATTTGCAAGAAAGAGCCATACTTCCAATATGAAATTCACATATAAAATTTATTCCTTTTATAACAATTCCATGTGGTGGAGTCGTGTAATGTCCCTAAAAATTGAAAAATAAAATATTAGGCTAGTTAAACACAACCTATTCCGGACATTATTTAAACTTGCAGAATGTGTCGTACTCTATCGTACTGCTGAATTGTCATACTTTGTTCTTATGTCTTACTTCCCTAGTTCAGTTATGATTATTACTCTTTTTACTGTTTGAAATTATGATGTCGTAAATGTGATTACTATGTGATTCTTATGGTTACACTTTGATGTGTATGTTAGATGCTTTGATTATGTAGTTAATTATTATTTTACATGTGCTTATGTTGTATATCTGATTCTAAGTTAACTTTGTTTCTGGAACCAAAGTGGGTGGAGTGGCGAGACTAGTTCTCCCATGTACTACCTATCTAGCAGGCTTACTTAGTTCTGTTGAACTAAGGCACATCTCCTAATTTATGTGCAGATTAGATTTAATGACGAAAACTTGTTATGGAGCACTTGGATGTTCGAGTATTAGTAGTCGTACTTGCAGCTAGTGATCAGTACTGGTTGATATTATCGTTCTTACCGTCTTTGCGTGAGAAGTAAGGTCACTATCCTACCTATATGTATGTCATGGATTGGTTTCTAAATTACACTTATTATTCATTATGTAATACTTATCGATAGTTCATATCTTAACCTATTTGTATTACATGTTTATTTTATTTAAAGTACTAACATAAGCTTTTACTCTTAGTAGGTTTATAACTTAGGTTAAAGGCCAATTCTTGGTTTTATACTTAACAATTTTACCATGGCATATCTCACATGCCATGGTCCTGGGATTGGAGCCTAATAAATTGATGAGAATTGGTTCTAAGGCTTAGAGACTAAGGTTGTGTGATGAATATGTTAAAATTTGACCTTGTATCCATTTGGGGTGGTGAATATATGATATAGTTTTAACCATTGCACATTGGGGTTTAAGACCTTGCATACCATAGAGGAATTTGATAATGCGGTGTAGGAAAACTATAGGGAAGCGGGTTTGGGTTTTGATATTGGCCAATAGGCTGGAGCCATTAGTGTGCATTGGGGAAAGTGGCAGCCCAACATAGGTTTTGGCTCCATGATGGGCTTGGTAATTTCGTTATCTTTATTGTTTGCTCTTGGCTCTGTGTAGTGTGTGAAGGCGACTTCCATATTAACGAAGGTATGGTGTCATTTGGTTTGATAGAATTGTTGTTTGTTTGTTTCTTACTATGGATATCATACTTCTCATTAACATTGTCTTGTTGTGGTTGCAGGTTACAGGGATGCCAAGGAGAGCCATGGTCCGTAGCTTGGCATACAAGCTGTGACAAGGCCATTCCTTATGGTAAGCCTGTTAACAAGTTTATACTTGTCCTCTCTTGGATTTCATTGTTGAACCTGGGTTTTATTTCATTGCTAGTTGGGGTTTGATTGAGTTCTCAGTTCAAAGGATGAGTTTCGTTTTGGGTTTGATAGTGGGGTTTTTCGATGGCTTTCGGTCCTAAGTTTATAGATGTAAGGATTGTGTTTAAAGTAGTGATTTTATTCGTGAACGTAAACAACGGCACCTTTGATAGGATCTGTGCTGGTTATGCTATGGTATTGGTTTTCAGTGGTTGGGTTCTGTTTTCCTTGGGTCTAAACTTAATAAATGTATAGGGTTTAATTAAAGGCACTCAGTGTATCGAGGCCTGTATAATGCCTTACAAGTTCTGTGTATTTTTCTATTTACTGATTTTAAGATGTTTATAGGCCATGGTAGCACCATTTCTTGCAATGGTGCAAGGACGTAAGTAGTTGAATGTGTAAACTATCTTAATGTATTAAGACAATGTGTTATGAGTAAATGCAGTGTTTAAGATTCCAATGGTTATTATATTTCTGGACTATGTATAAAATTTGGGCTGCGTTGATGTTTATTACACTACTGCATTTCCTTCCATGGTTAATATGTATGTGATTTTATGTGGCATTCTCCTACGATGTTTGTATTAGTTAAAAGGATGACATTTGGGGCCATGCCTTACATGGCATCGATACTCACCATCGTAGTTGCAATAGCATAGAAGTTTGTATGGTTTATTTTATATGTGTAAATTAGAATGTTAAGAAGGCCATGGGTATAAAACCTGAGTGGCAATTGTTGTTGGTAGGGTTTAGATATTTGACTGTTTATTTGAGTTGACAATGTGTTTACTTACATCGGTCATGGCCATGGAATACAATGTATTTGATAAAGAGGGTCTTACGACCTCTGTGTAATTAATTGGATATTAAAATACGACCTACATGTGAACATAACACAACATGGTATTGCAAAGAAACTCTACAGGATTCGATCCTCGTCGTTGGGTTGAGATGGGGTTTATACATTCATTTCTATGTATTATTGTTTATTGTGGTTTTTAATATGGAGGGAATTTTGAGTGTCTAGAGGACTCGATCCTATGACCTCATTGCGCTTACATGGTTCTTAATTTAATTATTGTAATGCTACTTTGGTTATTTGTTATATGGTGGTTGTGAGTAAGATTAGATGGGACTATTTTGATTTTTGCCATGCGATTCTGATTATGTAAATTTGTAATATTATAGGGTTGTGAATTTTGATTTGGAAAAGGGGTTAGATCATAGAGAAATGAATGGTCTTGATACTTACTCTATTTATTTGATATGATAATGTTTATTTTAATGGAAATGAGTTGGTATTTATCGTAAATTTATTATACGGACCTTGAAAGGTCTTTGCTAGTCTTTATCTTAGATTTAGTATGGGATGTTTATAATTTGTGCTTAGATGTGATTATTATGTTGTAGATTAGATTTATAATTCTATTTCTTAACTATCAGTATATATATAGCAATGGTATACTAGTTATATACTAATAGTATACTGATTAGTTTCTTGTTATTCTAATTAGATGATGCTAAATTAAATCTAGGTCTTAAATGAAGCATAGATCTAGACTAGTATTTAATTGAGCATGGCTCTGCTGACAAATAAAATCTATCAGTAGAGTATCTAGGCCCAAGAACAACTATGTAATAGATCTGAAATAAAACCTAGTTTGTAGGAAACACAATTTAAGCAACAAAGATAATACAGAAGTAAAACTAAGGTGAAAACCCTAGATAAATATTTATACATGAATTAAGTTTACAGAAGTGAATAAGATGAACAGAACCTGGATAAATGTAGCATAGGAAATAAAATACAGCCGAGGGTTATAATTTAAAATGTAAATCCTAAAGGTTTTAAACAAAAGACAAACACATAGGGTTAGAAAATATAAGGTAAATGTTTACCTAATTTATCCAACATTTATTCTAGTAAATGAAATAGGCAGTCCAGCTTCTCATACCTGTAAATTGAAGCTCATTTAATGGTTGAAACCTCCACACTCAAATAATCGACATTAACAATTCATAAGAAGACTCCGACCTCTGTATTTAGATGACCAAATCACTTGGAAAATACCACATTCCATCCAACCATGACCCATAAACGTTCCTAGTTTCAATTTGAATCCCCCCGAGCTGGTTCCAACATGAAAGTAGCTTAGAGTTCCTAAGGTAAGGTTTCCTAGCTGGTATATTAGGTCTGCATGAGTTCTCCTTTTTCCCTTCAGGAAAATGTTCTCCAAGAATTCACTTGAGAAAATAAACAGGAAGAATAATGACTCCCAAAAAATAGATTAGGACCCCAAGCCTGTCCTTGGCTTGAGACTTTATAGACAGAATTTTTAGTCAAAGGGGCTGCTAAATCAAGAAATGAATAATTTCTTGATTTAACCCTTTGTATTTAATTTAGTACTTTTAATATTTTAACTTAGGAACTTTTAGCTAGTTCCTAATTTGACCTTTATATGTATTATACTATTTAATTTTTATCTTAGTAATAATAGTAATAAATGGAACTTTTCCTACTTTCTCATATTATTAATATTATTACTATATTTAATCTTAAAAACATACCATGTATGTTTTCACATAATAATATAACATTTGTCTTGGGGCATCACATACGGTGATCCTTAGACTTTAGACACTTTCTTCATTAACGTCATCAGGTAGATGGTTAGGTCTACTAGGATAGGAAACTCTAAACATCCTTGCATGTTGGATTCCCTTGTATAACATGGTAGTTCTTCAGTACTTGATGAGAATACAGAAATTCAAAATTTCATTTAATCACTTATAAATAATTCTGATGAGATCAATATTTTTCTCGAGTCGTTTTAACTCGGGAATCATTAATTATTTTCAATAACTCCTAGCGCTTACCAAAGTCCATACTCAACTCTAAAAACAAGGACTTACAAACTTAGTGCTATTCTAGAGTTGTTCATTCAACACTAATTCTAGGATGTACTTGTATGATACACTTAGGGATACAATGGCCAAGGATCCTATGTTCCAGAGCTTATGCTCAACATCAACATGGAATGCTATAGGGCTTATGCCCATTACTTCCAATTTGTATTTTCATGTGTTCCAAAGCTTCATGCTCAACACAATATATAATGCCCATGTGCTTCAGAGATTCTTTCTCAACACAACATCAATTACTCAGGTGCTCCAGAGCTTCTTGCTCAACACAAAACATCAATTACTCATGTGCTCCAGAGCTCCTCGCTAAAAAAAAACATCTCATCAATCATGTGCTTCAGGGTCCCTGCCCAACACAAACAAGAATATATATATATATATATATATATCATCAACAATCGGCTTACACCCAATATATAAAACAAATCATCATGTTCATATGCAATGGGGTCTTCGACCCAATATATCAAAATAAAAAATCAAGATAGCATCATAATCGATAGGCTCATGCCTATAAGTGTTAGGTCCAAAATTCAGGATATTACATCCCTCACTTCTTAGAACAACACCATCCCTGGTGTTCTAGGGACTTAAAATGACATCATGAAACAAGGTGAGGTAAGCCTTTCTCATGGTGGCTTCATTCTCCTAAGTAGCCTCATCATCTTCAAAGTGCTTCCATTGCACTTTCAACTGGACTATGGTGCGCTTCCTGTGCTGCACCTCTATTTTGTCCAATATATGAATAGGTTCAGGGGAAAACTCCCCTTCAGGTTCCCCCTGTAATAAGGACTAATCAACTACATGTTTAGTATCATAAAAATATTTCTTTAATAATGATGCATGGAAAACATTGTGGACTCTTATATGTGCGGGTAATGCTAGATCATAAGCCACTGGCCTTTCCTTGGCTAGTATTTCAAAGGGTTCACAAAATCTAGGTGCTCACTTACCGCACCTTACCAAGCTCAACGAGCTTCGTTTTGATTTTAATTTCAAGTAGACATGGTCACCTATTTGATAATCTTTATCTTTCCTTTTCTGATCCACGTAAATTTTTTGGCGGTCTTGTGCTTCTTTAAGGTTCACCTGGACCTTGGTAACCAACTGATCCGAGTCCATTAATAAGTCAGGCCCTAACATAAGCTGATCCACCGATATATCCCAGGTAACTAGTTTTCTACACTTCCATCCATAGAGTACCTCAAAGGGATTCATCTTGGCATAATTTTGATAACTGTTGTTATATGCAAACTCTGCAAGATGCAGGCAGTATTCCCACTTAGTGGGGTTGTTCATGACATACATTCTAAGCATGTCCTCAACAATTTGGTTTTCTCTTTCTGTCTGCCCATCTGTCTACGGGTGATAAATAGTGCTAAAGTTCAACTGCATCTCCAATCCAGAGAATAAAGATCTCCAAAAGTTTTCTGTAAACTTTTAACATATCCATCCGAGATGATTTCCTTGGGTATCCCATGCAATCTAAACTTATTAGAGGAAATTTCATCTCAAAATGGGCCTCGTAAAATAAAATTAATAAAAAAATAGTTAAAATAATAAAATAATATTTATTAATTTTGGAGGAAGAAAAGAAAAAAACTACTTTTTGTTTGTATTTTCGACATTTCTTCTTGTGTTTTAACTCAAATTTCAATCAGGAGAGCTCCTTGGATGCAAAACTAAATTCCACATCCAACGAGTACCCACTTGGCATACTTTTGATGGACCTCACTACCCCAAAAAGAAGAAATACCCGAAAAAACGTGATGATGATGTCATCATCACATTTTTTCAGGTATTTCTTGTTTTTGGGGTGGCGGGGTTCGTCAAAAGTATGCTGAGTGGGTACTCATTGGATTTGGAATTTAATTCCGCATCCAACGAGCTCTCCGATCGAAATTTGAGTAAAAACACGGGGATATATGTCGAAAACACAAACAAAAAATGTAATTTTTTTTATGATACCTATCCCTAAATTTATATTAAAAAAATGTTTAAGACATATACGGTATTCAAAATTTAAATAAATTTCATTGCCTAGCACATGATGACATGGAATTTGAATTAAATTTAAAAATCCCATTTTGAGTTGAAATTTCCTCTAATTATATATCCTTCAAGAAGATATCGACAATGTTCACTGCCTTGTAGGTCGACTTCACAGGAATGAACTATGCTTCTTTTGACAACTTGTCAATTACTACAAAAATAGAAGCATTTTGCTTCTTACTTTTCGATAGAACAAATGATAAAATCCATACTAATGACCTCCCACTTCCATTCCGGAATGGGTAACGACTGTAGAAATCCTGGAGGATGCTGATGCTTAGCTTTGACCAGCTGACATTCCTGACATTTTGTGATAAAAACCTCAATGTCGGCCTATAACTTAGGCCATAAAAAGTGTCTCCTGATGGTGGATATCATATTTTGATATCCTCGGTGCCTCAAGTAGGGTACCCGATGAAATTACGTGAGGATGCTGGACTGAATGTCCCCTCCGTCTGGAACGTACAATCTTTTCTTGGAACATAGCAGTCCTGATTCTTCTACCTTGTACTCTTTTTGTTGTTGAAACAACCTGTCTTCTTGGACTTTCTTGAGAAGTTCTATATAGAAAGGGTCAACTATGTTTTCCATTCTAATCCTCTTATGCAAATATCCATTGGTTTGAATTAAATTCACCTCATATATCATATGAGTTCACCGGCTCAAAGTATCGTCAACCTTGTTCTCTTTTCCCTTAATATATTTTAGCTCGAAATGGTACTCACTAAGGAAAGCCAAGCATCTGGCTTGCCTTGCATTCAAATCACGTTCATCGAATAAGTACTTCAGACTCATATTGTCTGTCTTTAGAAGGAACTTCCTTTGTAGTGCCTCCACATTTTTAAAGCATGGATGATTGCCGCTAACTCAACATTGTGCGTGGGGTGGTTCTGCTCATGCTCTTTTAACTTTTGCAATTCATAACAGATCATGTGATCATTTTGTAAGAGGAATCCTCCGAGTCCTTCCTTATTTTCATATGTGCAAACAATGAATTCCCCATCAGGATCTGCAATTCATAGTATTGGTGCGGTCATCAAAAGCTACTTAAGATTTTGAAAACTTTCCTCGCACTTGGTCGCCCATAAGAACTTATTTTCTTTCTTTTGCAAAGCTGTCATGGGACAAGTGATTATCAAGAAGTTATTAATGAACTTTTGATAATACCTAGATAATCCCAAAAACGACCTAATGTCGGTGACACTAGTAGGGGTAGGCCAATCCTTTATGGCTCTAATCTTTTTCGGGTCCACAACTATCCCTGTGTTGGCCTGGGGAAAGGTGCATAAGAAGGATCTTCGCACGCGTAGCCAAGGAAAATGCATTGTGCACGCGATAGAAGCAAAGGAAGAGCATGAAGGATGGAAACGGCATGTGAAGGTAGAGCAGAGAAGTGCACGGCAAAGGAAAGGCAAGTGTGGAAGCGCACACAAGAGGAGCGACCGAATAGAGACAGGACGGTTGTGGGTGCAAAATTCGGCTTAAGTCAGTGGATGCCACACGAGTGAAAGAACGCTGTAAGTAAGGACGTTAGTGCCTCATGTCGAGTCATGATCACCAGAGTTGTAGCTTAGGGGGGCATCTGATAGTGACAGTTAATAGATTGCATGTAAGTAGTCAAACCAGTGTGGTCATGTAACATATTATAAATAGGAGAGATGTAATAGTTAGAGGGTTGGATTTTTGTTAGTCATAATTACAGAATGGATTTGATAGACGAGAGTTGTATATAGTTGTAGAGGGTAGATCTAAGGGAGAGGTAATTAGAATAGTGGAAGGAGGAAGCTCTACTAGAGCGGCACAGATGCTAGGAGAGTCGATCCAGGCTATGTGCAGATCTGTAGGTAGTAGCAGTAGATTAGGAGAAATAAGACAAAGAGCATGAGAACTATGAGTATGAACTTAAAGACATATCTCAAGATTGGACTGCATCTCACATACTGCAAGGTGTTGTATCCTTTCTCATGCCAGATAAAGAGCACCTTGGTGATTTTTCCTAGATGGGTTTCCACGTTATTTCTTTTGTCCAAATGAATGATTGATGTGGTGAATGTTTATGTGATTGATTAATAGTTGCTTCCCATGTAATGTTAGTTTTGGTTCTATTCTTGTTATTTTCTTGCAATTAATAGATGGAGGAACATAATATCTTGATGAATTGACACTATATAAATGTATATCATTCTGGATAATTTTTTTATGAATCCTGATTTGAGTCATAGAGCCGATTGATGTGAGTCAGTTGCGCTGCATGAGTTACGTCAGCTGCGAGGGAGAAAGGAATGTCAAGTCGCATGCGATGACACATAATTGTGCTCATTCATGCAAAACCGACTCCTCCATCCATCCATCTTGCTGCCTTCATTGAGCTCCTTGGTTGCGAACCAAGGGACTATACTTCTTCGAAAATCATGGAAACATGGTTCCCGTGGTTACTAATCTATGAGATATCTTGGGTGAGACTGAGCCTACTTCGCAGGTGTTGCCAATGGGGCTTGCTCTATCAAGCTGGTATCTTGGGTAGTTGTTGGATCGGTGGGTTGTGCAGAAACTAGGTCGCGCAAGTGGGGAAAAGTGGCCAACAAATGGTTCTATTGTCAAGACCCTTTTTGAGTAAATCGGGGAGATGTTATGGCCCTCATTGAAGGAGGAGATAGAAGATTGGCTAGATGCTAAAATGTTGATGTTCCCCATGAGAAGAAGTTGACAAAAGACATGTGAACGCAAGAAATTGGATAAGGGAACTGTCATAGGAATGAGTCACACAATTTGTGAAGTGGATATGCTGTGTAAGAGCTAGAAGTAATATGGAAGGTAGTAAGAAGAGATGTTCCCAGGAAGTTATGATGATGAGTTAGATACTAGATTCTTGAGAAGCGGACAAAGGTTCCAATCAGAAAAGAGGAGAAAGGTAATAAGAGGAAGGAGGGCCTATAGCTTGCAGAGGTAGGGTGAATATGGATGTGAGTCATGCCTAGACTAAGGATCCTATGATGAAGAGGAGAAGTATAGCCAGGTTTCTGAGAGAGCAGAATCGGGAGGGTTTGCAGAATCCCCGAGAATAGGACATGACTACAGAATTCCAGAGAGATCACCTAGAGCGAGACTTAGAAGTCCATCACCTGAACCCCTTGTGAACACTAGCAATCCTAGTGTCAGGACTGGTGAGCAGAAAATCCCATTAGTGATCCCAGTAAATCCTGTAAACTCAAGAGGTCCAACGAACAATCCTAATGCCACCCTAATGGCGGGGACAGATATTAGATTACCCACCTTTAATGGGAATGGAACAGAAGACCCAGAAGAACATTGGTTTCTTTGTGAAGCTGTCTAGATGGTACGCTTAGTACATAATGTCGATATAAAGAAGGGACAGATGATCATGACTCTGAGGGGTCATTCCCTAGATTGGTTCATGAAACTTTGTGCTGCACCAGTAGGAACCTCGCAGAAGACTCTTGAGGAGATTCGACAGGCAATGATTTCGAAATTTTGAAAGCCCCAATCAGAGTCCCAATGTATTACCAAAATCAAGGAAATTAAGCAGAATCCAGTAAAAATAGTATGTGACATCGACCAATGGTTTAAAACATTGATGGCCAAGGTCAGCTTCTAGATGTCGGATGTGCAGCATAAAGAGTGGTTTATTGTTGCGCTGCTACCACATATAAGAGGGATGCTCATGCAGCAGAAGATCACAACACGGACGGAGTATCGGGGTGTTATGGAGTACCCGATATTCATAGATGTGTGTCCAGAGTTCATCACTACAAAACAACCATCTACCTCAAGACAAGTGAAATATATGCCTAAAAGATTCCAGAAGATATTTGAACAATGAAGTACAGAAAAAACTGCAGATAAGGTTAGTAAACTTAAAACTTTCTTGTCAAGTTGTTTAGCGCTAATCAAGGATAAGGAAGTAATTGCAGAACTGGAAGCAATCATCGAGACACTTCCAGAGGGAGACCCTCCACCAAATAAGGTTAATAGTATCAATACCAAGCTCAGGACAAGACGCGAACTCAGGATGACCATGTAAATTGGTGACTATGATATGGACTATATCATTCTAGACCTGGGATCCGATGTCAACATTTTAACGTGCCAAACGTGGGAAATAATGGGCAAGCCACCCTTAGAATGGTCCCCCATTCAATTAAGGCTTTCAAATCAAGCAAAGGTCATCCCTGTTGGTAGGCTGGGTCATGTTCAAGTGGACATTGAAGGATTACGCACTTTTGCAGACTTCAAAGTCATAGACATAGTAAACGATACCACCCCATACCCTTCGTTGCTTGGGATTGACTGGGCAATGGAAAACCAAACGATCATAAATTTCAAAAGAAGGATCCTATCATTTGGAGATGATGAGATGCGGGTCATTGCACCTCTTGACCTACTAGAAGGACCAAGGTATGTTGAACCAGTATTCAATGAAGGGCATGGTGACCACCTGGACACCATCTACAATATAACCACACTTCAGGAAGACTATATTAATCCTATTGCAGATGGTAACCTAAGTTGGAAATGTGAGTGTTCATGTACATAAGAATCATGAGAGGCACTGGAAAAGTGGCAAAACTTATTGCATGAAGTCTCATCGAGAAAATGTGCCAGGATAACTAAGTTTGTTAGACGAGTAGGAACTCAGTCGTGACCACTACCCACATATGAAGGACTGCCTAACTTGGCAGTGTTCTTGACTGAATTTGAAGAATTGGTAATAGAACCACAACAATTGTCTGCACTAGACTTTTCATTAAAAGATATGCCTGCATGATGGTGGGCTATGCAGAAGATCACCATAACTGAATGGCCACAATGAAAAAGGATGCTAGAATTAAGGTTCAGAGAATAAATTACAACTATAACCCAAATATATACAGGGTTATCCAATCCTGTCGAACATTTGGAACACTATTCCACATCATTCTCGAACTACCCTCTCTAGGAGTGGGTTCATCACTTCATCCATACTCTTCATACGACACCACGAGGTTGGTATGCATCTATGGAGCTAGGCTAGGAGACAAGGGAATGGGAAGAAGTTGCGCAGAAATTCACTTAGACATTCTAGTTTGTGGATGAACAACCTACAATTGATATTACGTTGAAAACTATTAAGAAAAAAATATTCACTGAGATCCCACACAAGATTGTGTATGCTCAACCTTGTGCTGTTCATTCCCACCAATGCTGTAAGACAGTCCAACATTGGATGATGTTCTATAATCTCTCTGGTGACACGGATGATGATCCGACCAACATCAATATTCCCGAATCGGAAGGATCACGCGAGGTAGAAGGAAGCAACATTTCTAGTGAACAGTTCATTAAGCCGCTAAAGCTTAAAAAGGTAACATTGGATTGGAGGACAACCTGAAATTTTCCAACATTGGATACTACTGGGATGAAGAAACAATAGCCAAAATCACCGATCTATTACATGAATTTCAGGACCTATTCCCGACAAATTTCACGGAGATGAAGGGAATAGTAGGAGATTTGGGTGAAATGAAAATTCCACTCAAACCTAATGCAAGGCCAGTGAAATAGTGGCCATACAAATTAAACCCATGCTATAAGGAGAAATTAAAAGCAGAACAGGATCACATGTTGGAGGAAGAAATTATTGAGCCAGTTGAAGAATTGGAATGGATAAGCCTCATAGTCATCCAGGACAAAAGGGAAACAAGTGAATTCAGAATCTGTGTCGACCTGAGAAAACTAAATGATGTCTACTTGCATGATCCATTTCCTACACCCTTCACGGATGAGGTTTTGGAAAGCGTTGGTGGACAAGAAATGTACTCATTCACAAATGGGTTCTCAGGATACCATCAGGTCTGAATTACACAAGAAGATCAAAACAAGTCAACGTTTGTAACAGAATGGGGATGCTACCAATACATGGTAATGCCCTTTGGCCTTAAAAATGCCCCTGCAGTGTTTTCTAGAATAGTAGTATCTACTTTTAAATATTTCATTCATAAGTTTCTTGAAGTATACTTTGATGACTGGACGGTCTTTGGTCTGGTAAGAGACCATATTGAAAATTTGTGCATGATGCTAGAGAGGTGTTTCCAGTATCAAATTGCACTGAACTTGAGAAAATGTATCTTCTGTGCACCTTTTGGTGTACCACTAGGCCATGTAGTATGTCACGATGGAATCTTGGTCGACCCTTTGAAGGTAGCAATTATCCCAGACTTGCCTCCACCCACATCAATCACGTAACTTAGGTCTACCTTGGGACAGACTGGATATTATTAGAAATTCATAAGAGGGTATGCAGAGATAACTGCCCCAATGGAGAAACCGTTAAAAAAAGATGCCAAGTTCGAAAGGAATGAAAGCTACTAGGAGAGTTTGGATAAAATAAAGGGAAAAATGGCTACTACACCAATATTAATATTTCCATATTGGAAAAAATAATTCCACGTACATGTTGATGCCTCATCAATTGCGCTGGGCATAGTGTTAACCCAACCAGGAGATGGCACAATTAACTACTCCATCACAATTAACTAGAAGAACCCACTATTCCATATAGCGTCACAACACCCCAGGACAGCCCAAAACCATAGGATCCTATCTTTCCCAAGCTCTAGGTATTAAAGTTTGAAGATTATGATACTCGGAAGCTAGGCATCTCCAGAGATCAATTCATGGAAGTAAAAGCCAGCCAACCACCGGATGCGCGACGTTGTCTCTACGCTAGAATATGTGCACGAATTGGAGCAATTTGGTCTATCAAACCTGCTCCTTATGCCCCACTTTGGCTGCTCTGGACCCATCGGCATGTATGTTAAGAAGTTGCTTGTGTGCTTCCATGGTGGCTACCTTTGGCTAAACAAACCATATGAGGTGATGGTGGACTTGATTTCGGAAATTACTGGTCTGTCGCAGAACAGAATAAACCTGGCACTGTACTTGTCTAATGAGGGGGAAAATATAGAGAAGAACAATATGAAAAATAAATATCAGCTCATCTGTGGCGGAAAGGGTNAGAACAGAATAAACCTGGCACTGTACTTGTCTAATGAGGGGGAAAATATAGAGAAGAACAATATGAAAAATAAATATCAGCTCATCTGTGGCGGAAAGGGGTTTCTCGTAAGCTCCATTGAGGATAGTGTGGTACAAGCAGCAGCAAAGATCTTGTGTAGCAAGCTCCTGCGCAAAATGAGGCCGGCTGAATGCATGGTTGCAATAGTAGAACTCACAAAAAAATGTGCACAGGGGGTGCACATTAATTGGTCCCAGTTCCTCTTGAACGAACTATTGGACAATGAACGAGAAGAACAGGAACAACCCACAGCTAAGTTTCACTTCTCCTGCCTCTTGATTTTAATTTCTTTTGCAGTATGGGCTCCGCCACCAGGCTATTAGCCCATGGATATCCCCTTATATCTTCTTGGTAGGCTTTACCAAAACCTCTAGGACCATAAGGACATCAAGCACAAGAATGATGCCAAAATTTTAATTTTCCTACATGGAGAAAGGATCCATCAAATAGAGCATGCGCAGTACCAATTGACTCCTACAACGGTTGGTAAGTACCCGTTCATTCAATTCCATGCAGCACACCACAACATCATCTTGCAACAATGAGGGGACCCCAATAAGCAATCCCTTCCAAGATTCTTTATCCTCAGGGATGCAGAAATTGAGCAAGAAATCAAAGAATGGCTTTAGGAATGGCTTACCTATCAGGAGAAGGTACCTACATGACAGCAAGTCCCGCAGGAAAATCCACCAGAGAACCCACGCCAACATGGTGCTAGTACCAATATGCAGGAGCCCTAGGATGACTCCCAAGAAGATGAAGTGGAATATGAGCACGATATACCCAATGACAACCTAGATGACCCCCCTATAAGTGAATATTTAAGTGTCGAGCAAGCCCAAAAAAAGAGGGGCAAGCAGCCCATGCAAGAGGAGGAAGACGAAGACACATTGAGCTTTCCATATAGCAAGAGATAGAAGGTTAACCGGCCTTATGCCAGAGACATCCTAGATGCAGACTTGACCCTTTTGCGCAATGCTGTCCCTGAAGTCACAAAGAAAACTTTCGGACAAATCATGACTAGGAAAACCAATTAGATAGCCACCATCACCACAAAGTATAACCAGCTCACGTAGACTATCACCGAAGTGCGAGACACCATGCAGGCTGGAACCCATGGTGTCGCCCAATCAGACGCTTTAGCAATGCCACTTATGATCCCACCCCTAACAATAGAAATTCCTATGGAGGCATTGTCTAAGAAAGGCAAAGAGAACAAGGCAAGTCTCCATAACTTGGACACATTGATTTTAAATTTTTCAAACTTAACGTTGCCGCAGATATACTCTATTCAACAGACCACTGCAACAAAAATTAGAATTCACAAAACTGCTGCTTCCTCTGAGGAAGCTAAGGCAACTAGGAAAGCAAGGGAATGAAAGAAACTTATCAACCACCGGTGCAAATATCTGGTAGACCTAGCTGAGAGGTAGGCTTCGCTAGAACAAGTAATAAATGAAGCAGTGGCCCAACTCTTCGACGAGGAAGAAAATTCTCAGTTAGAACCGGTGGATCAATTGAGATGTCTATCCAATCTGGCCACAGACCTCCAGAAATAGATTCGGGAGATGAAAAACCACCCATTGCCTGGAACACCCCAGGAAGTGCTGCAGTAAAGGAAACAATACACAGCTCAAGCGATTTCTCGACTGAGGGAATCCAAGCATGTCTATGCAGAGGAAGTTGAGACAATTGTTATAGCTTGGGAGAAACTCATTGATGATGCAGTGGCAAAACAACTTGTCGAGCAAGCACGACAAGCATATTTGCAAATTTTGGCACTAAAATTTGAGATTAAGAAGCTACCAATGAAAGAGAAAATTGCCTGGGGCACTGAGCTTAAGGAGCTTCTCGATAAGGCTAGAACCCTGCGTGACTAGGACATCATGTGGAACAAGGAAATGGCTGAACATCAGGCTAAAGCTAAAAGGATAACAAAGTTAATTCATCTAGTTCAGCAGCGCATCCACGAGTTCACTCATGCACTGGCCAGTACCTCATCGGAACACACAACCAGTGGCATAGTGCAGGAACTTGAGGAATGGGAAGAAGAAGCTTGCTAGGAGATAGAAATAATTACACCTATTCAGGCCCAGTTCCAGCAAAGCATTGGAAATGCAAGCCATCTTCCAAGGAAAGATATAGTTGCAATGGAGACCGCAGAAGAGCTCCGAGAAGAAACAGGAGAAGAAGAACACAACGCAAATAAGGGCACATAGGAGCATGACGTAGAACAATAGAATTGCCATCAAAAAGGCCCATCTAGACAGAAAGAAAGCTATGGGCATAGACTTATTAGAAGAAACAAAAGAGGAAGTCGTATCATCCCAAGTCAAAAAAAAAAGGAGAGGACTGTGCAAGATAAGATGCAACCGAAGCTATAAAAAAATATATATCTATCAATATTTTTCCAAAAGATATCGTGCATATCGGCCCACTCATATGTCCTTTGCTTAGTGGTTCGAGATGAGCCACAGGTGAGTGTTGGGGGTCTGTTGACCTGGGAAAAGGGGCATAAGAAGGAAATTCACATGCGCAACCAAGGAAAATGCACCGCACGCACAATAGAAGCAAAGGAAGAGCACGAAGGATGGACATGGCCTACAAAGGCAGATAAGAGAAGTGCACGACAAAGGAAAGGCAAGCATAGAAGCGCACATGGGGGGAACGGCCAAAAAGCATCAGGGCGGTCGTGGGTGAAAAAGTCGGCTTAAGTTGGCAGATGCCACACATGTGAAAGCACACTGTAAGTAAGGTCGTTAGAGCCTCGTGTCGAGTTATGATCACCATAGTTGTAGATTGGGGGGCGGCTGATGGTGACAGTTAACAAACTTCCTATAAGCAGTCGACCCAGTGTGGTCATGTAAAATATTATAAATAGGAGAGATGTAATAGTTAGAGGGTTAGATTTTTGTTAGTCGTAATTATGGAATGGATTTGATAGACAAGAGCTATATACAGTTGCAGAGGGAAAATCTAAGAGAGAGGTAATTAGAATAGTGGAACGAAAAAGCTCTGCTAGACCAGAGCAGATGCTAGGAGAGTAGATCCAGGCTGTGTGCAAATCTGTAGGTAGTAGCAGTAGATTAGGTGAAACAATACAAAGAGCATGAGAACTAAGAGTCTGAACTTAAAGACATATCTCAAGATCAGTCTGCATCTCGCAGATTGTAAGGTGCTATGTCCTTTCTCATGCCAGATGAAGAGAACCTTGGTGGTTTCTCCCAGATGGGTTTCCATGTTATTTCTTGTGTCCAAATGAATGATTGATGTGGTGAATGTTATGTGATTTATTAATAGTTGCTTCCTGTGTAATGTTAATTGTGGTTCAGTTCTTTTTAGTTTCTAGCACTTGATAGATGGAGGAACATAATATCTTGATGAATTGACATTGTATAAATGTATATCATTTTGGATAATTTTTGTTATGAATATCGACTTGAGTCATAGAGCCGATTGATGTGAGTCAGATGCGCCACACGAGTTGCTCCAATTGGGAGGGAGAAAGTAAAGTTAGGTCGTGTGTAATGACACACAGTTATGCTTATTCGTGCAGAACCGACTCCTCCATCCAGCCATCTTATTGCCTTCATTGAGATCCTTGGTTGCAAACCAAGGGACTATACTTCCTCAGCAATCGCAAAAACATGGATCCGACGGTTACCCATCTATGAGATATCTCAGGTGAGAGTGCGCCTTCTTTGTAGATGTTTCCCATGGGGCTTGCTCTATCGAGCCGGTATCTCGGGTAGTTGTTGGATCGGTGAGCTACGTAGAACCTGGGTCATGCAAGTGGGGAAAAGTGGCCAATATCATGTCTCAGAGATAATGTGACTTAAGTACTCTATCTATGGTTTGTAAAAATCACATTTACTAAACTGAGCATAAAGCTGGTGTTCTCGTAACACTCGTAGTACTATGCGAAGGTGTTCTTCATGCTCCTCTTTACTCTCACAGTAAACTAGGATTTCATTTATAAATAACAAAATAAATTTATCCAGATATTTACTGAATATATTGTTCATCATACACATGAAGTTTGCTGGTGCATTGGTCAACCTGAATGACATCACTACAAACTCGTAGTGGCCATACCTTGTACGAAATGTAGTTTTGTGAATATTCTCATCGCGAATCTGTACCTGATGGTACCCAAATCACAAGTCAATATTTGAAAATATTTTGGCTCCTCCTACTTGATCGAACCATTCATCGATCCTAGGGAGTGGGTATTGGTTCTTGATAGTCATCTTGTTCAACTGATGGTAATCGATGCACATTCGCATTGCACCATCTTTATTTTTTATGAACAGTATCGATGCTCCCCAAGGGGACACACTGGATCAGATATACCATTTCTCTATCAACTCCTACAATTGCAGTTTGAGTTCCACCAACTCAGGTGCACTTATGTGGTAAGGGGATTTGGAAGTCGGAACTGATCCTGGTATCAGTTCGATGGAAAAGTCTAGGTCTCGTTTCGGAGGTAATTCGGGTATTTCCTTGCTAAACATGTCCTCGAATTCTACAAGAACCGGAAATTATTCTATGCGTTATTTTCTCTCCGACTCTATGTCTCAGATGTTTACTACAAACAACTTGAAACCTTTCCTAATGCATTTCTTCGCTTGTAAAGAAGATATTTTCCTTACGAAAACTTTCTTTCGAATGCCTTGAACCTTTACTTGGTTTGCTTTTCTATCTGTACACAATATTTACCTGTGTAAAAAATTGAGCATGATATGGTGTTCTTCCAGCTAGTCCATGCTGATAAGTATATCATACGATCCTAAGGGTAGGATATTCAAGTTTATCTTCATAGGAAAACCATTCAGGTTTACTTCACAATATTTAACTATTTTCGATACTTTCCGTTTCGTACCAGTGGCTAATTGAACCAGCAAAGGTTTATCATGTTTTACTTTGCCTAGTTTGCAATCATCAACAATTTTAGGTGAAACATAGCTCTGAAAAGCACTGGGGTCAATAAGTATTGAAATAGAAGTGTTCAAGATCTTAGCTTGATGGTCAATAACCTATGGTAGGTTGATGGTCTGCTTGTCGTCCATCCAAAACTACATAAATCCATGGGGTTCTAGCTATGTCCTCTATGGTCGGTTCTTATTGTATGTTGTGCAAGACCCCATTGGCCTTGTTCTTACAATTTCAGGCATAATGAGGCTCATTGCACTTCAAACATTTGATCTGTATCAGGACAGCATTGGCTCCCCCAGCTGGTACTGGCTTGTTAGCATTTGAAGCTGGTACGTATGGTTTCATACATGATTTATTGAAGTTCTTGTTCGCTGGAAAACTATTATTCTCCTTTCTATATGGCTGTGGATTAAACCTAGGTTTGCGGTTATCCAAAAAGTTCTTAGACTTATCTCTGTTCCGGTTCATTTTCTCTTGCCTTAGTTTCCCATGCTCATAACAGAGTCTATCTTTGTGCAAGGTGGTATCCAGAGTTTTTGGCATGTTGAATTCAATCCTTTCCCGAAATTTGGGAGGAAGACATCCTAAAAACTGTTAGATCTTTACCTTTTCATCCTTAATGTATGGTACACAATGTAACAGATCTAGAAATCTGTTAATAAAAGCATCCACAGTCATGGATCCCATATTTAGCTCATGAAACTCTTTCACCTTTCTATCGAAGAACATGTCCAACATATATTTTTCTTGAAATATTTTGTGGAAGTTACTCCAACGTATCTCCCGTAGCTCATCTTTCTTGGTGTGTTTCAGATCTCTCCACCATCTTGTTGCTTTTCCATTTAAGTTATAGATGGCAGGCCGATTCTTCATCTCGCTTGAGTAGTTACGAAGCTGAAAATATTTGCTCATACCCAACAACCATTCTTCAGCTTTCTCCCTAATTTTTACTTCAACTTCATAGGTAGGGACTCTTATTGTTCTAAACTCCCCTTGTAGGTTATCATCATTTATGTGTCTCTTCTTGCATGGAGAAAGAGAGTCATCACTGGAAGGGTTGTGATGATCTTCTTCTGCAGCTTCTAGGGTATGTTCCTCTTTTACTTATTCTCTTGGGATGCTGGCACGCTTATGGTAAGGTTCCAATTTGGACTTGTTTTTGGAATGAGTGGGTTTCCCCTAGGGTCTTCTCACCGTCATATTTCTCAGTAATGCTTCATTTATGGCTTGCTGTTCCTTTCTCTCATTCAGACTATCTTCTCTGAAACTATGCAATTATACTTGAACACTATGGATGGTCTTTAAAATATAAGAATTTAGTTCCACCACCAATTCTGGTTCCTGGGTGGGGGTGTTCATCTTCCCTTGCTGGTTGTTGTCTTCTTCACTGTTCATGATCTAAAATGTTCTATAAAAATTACTTGTAGATTGCAAATTTTTAAATCATAGGAAAAATTTCTGTTAGTTAACTATATTTACAAACAAACTTTATTTTCTTTGCAGTGAGTGTTTGGTACACCCATTGGTCTCTTAGTGTTAAAACTAGGCTCTGATACCACTTGTAATGTCCCTAAAAATTGGAAAAAAAAATATTAGGCTAGTTAAACACAACTTATTCCCGACATTATTTAAACTTGCGGAATGTGTCGTACTCTATCGTACTGCTGAATTAGCGTAAGATGTTCTTATGTATTACTTCCCTAGTTCAGTTATGATTATTACTCTATTTATTATTTGTAATTATGATGTCATAAATGTGATTACTATGTGATTCTTATGGTTACGCTTTTTTGTGTATGTTAGATTCTTTGATTATGTAGTTCATTATTATTTTACATGTGCTTATCTTGTATATCTGATTCTAACTTAACTTTGTTTCTAGAACAAAAGTGGTTAGAGTGGCAGGACTAGTTCTCCCATGTACTGCTTGAGAGGTGAAAGTCTCTACCTGTCACATACCCCAAATTTGCAAAAGCATTTTATGTTTTAGGAGACATTATGTTTTAATTTTATTATAAAGTTTGTAATTAATGACTAAGTGGGGTCAAGGATAATTGCATGTAATTGCTGAATATTTTAATAATTAATAAATGAAAGACAAGACAACAGCTTAAGGAGGCTGTTAAACAAGTGTTTTACTGGCCACTTGGTGGAATAGGCTGGGTTGAGAGCATATTGACACTTGGAAGCATCCTCAAACTACTTTTAGTTGTTGCAAGAGGAAACTTCCCTATTTTTGTGGTCATGTTTCCCAAGAAAGTGGAACAAGAGCAGGGGGCTCATTAAGTGAAAACTAACGTAAAAGACCTAGGCAGGCTAATAAAACTTCCCATTGAATTTAGCTGAGGCTGCTCATTTTTAACTTGTGAAATTTCTGAGCAAAATCAGTGCACAAGAAATTCGATGGAGGGGACAAGAAGAAGTTTTTGAGTGAAAAGTGTTGAAGTTCTGAACTAGTGCAGCTGATTTGAGTTGAGTTCTTACTATTACATGAAGAAAGATTACTGCAGATTACTCTGTGGTGTTGCAGAGGTTTCTAAACCAGTTCTCTCACACAGTTATTTCAATCAAGTGGTCCAGTAGACAGGCTCGGGGGTTCTAAGATTTGCATTTCAGCTATCTTCAAGAGTTGGTTGGGAGGAACAAGCTCCTTAAGTTGTTTTCTCCTCTGTTACATTACCAGGTTCTACATGTTCTTTGTAATTTCTCCATGCAGTCTTAGGAACAAGAAGGAATGAATTTAGAAATTAATATGTTTATGTGTCTGCTTCATCTGTTATTAGAATTATTTGGAATAAATCTTTTACTATGGAAAGATATATGAATTATGGATTAGATATGGATTAGAATTGATGATTAGAGTAATTTCAAATTTACTAACAGATAAAATACTTAAGTGTATTTTTCCACACCTTCAAGAAGGTAGTACTCTAGTACAGTAGGTGAGATTAAATTCTGATGGATAAATCAAATCAAGAATGTAGCATTATGTTTATTTACTTTCTACAGATTCTTTATAGGATTAATAAGAAGAAATATTCTCTATTTCAAAAGTTTTCTTTGTTAGGATACATTTATTTTAAACATAAACAAAACTATCTTCAAGAAAGATCTTTTAAAAACCAGTACACACTCTATGTAATGGTGCTCCTTAAACAAAGTAATAATTATTATTTATAAGTTTAATACATTATAAATATACATAGTTATATATTATTATAGGAACAAAAAAATAGCATAAGCAAGAATAGCGAATATACAATAAAAATGAAGTATAGCAATCACTTAGGTTGGCCTTAACATCTAAGCAATTTTTATAATACTATAAGTAAACATCAAATAATAACCACATTATAGTTAAACAAAAATAATGTTGTGTAAAAATAAAAATAAAAATACAAACCCTAAATCTAGGGAAAACTGACATCTAGTATTCTTTTACTTTCTCTTCCCAGATTAGAGATTTAACAGTTTTTACCCTTCATCTCTTAAATTAACCCCTTTATTTTATAATTATAATATTCATATTATAAATGCACAGAATTAAATAAAAATTTCATAGAAATAGTATTAAAATTGTTTATCAAATATAAAATAAGACAATTTAAGAAAAGACGTTTTAAAATTTCCCAATCCAATTACACAGTAGATCTTGGGTTGTAATTACAAACCCTTCTCTTTTATTTCTTTTCTTAAACAAATATTTTACTGATAGAGAAGAACTCATAATTAGTTTTAATACTGATATCTTGAACATTTTTTTCTTTTTCTAAATAAAATCGAAATTATGGACTTAAACAACAATAAAATCTCTTCCAAATTCTTTAACCATCCATTCATCAAACACAAGTAATTTTAACAATGAAGTATTTCTATTATTTTAAAATTAAACAAAACTAAAATTTATCCAATAGAGTAATCCTTTAGAGCTTAATCAGAATGTAAAATATTCTTAAACCCCATCAAAAACATAATTAAAATCCCACAACAGTCACGGCTTTAATCCTGTACAAAATAAATTACGGTGGATAAATCGAGTTACTGACATTGGACCTTACAAGTTTTCGACAAATAGTCTACATCTTAACTATAAGTAAAAACAAGCCATGGCCATACAGCCTTCTCAAACAAGTAATATACATTGTAGCCACCGCCAATTAGTTTTCGAATCAAGTGAAACAACTTAATCCAAAACCCCACACACCATCACAGAAGGAACCTCAAGCATGAGACCGATGCTTACCAGGTTGTATGTGAAGAATGGAGTCCTTCCGTGCAGATATATGGTGTCTTCTAGCTCACAGTACCCAATTTGGAATTCTGCAAAAGTTAAACAAAATGGGTATTAAGCTGATTCTTAATTAAAATAACGAACACAGTAAATATTTGAAGAATGCAGAAGGGTTTAAATATATAAAAAAAATTACCTGGAGATTTTTTTACCTTAGCTGCGTAGTTGGTAGCATGAACAACAAACCTAGACAAATGAAAAGGGTATGCCCTAAGAGGCTAGCAGAACCACTCTCAAGAAACCTCGACAAGATTGTTTAAGACAACAACCAAGGCCACGTTGGAACCAAAACCGAGCCCACACTGCTATTCCAGACAAAATTTACTATTAGACAAACACACGGAGGAAATCTCTCGCAGAGATAAAGCAATGACAAAAGAGGCCATTACACGCAAAGGTAAAGCATGGCAATGAGGGCTTGTTCACACAGAGGTAAAGCACAGGCATCAATGGCGATGAGGCCATAAGCCGGCGACACTCTCCATAGCAATGAAAAATAGGAAAATGCGAGATTTTAGGATTTTGGAGAGTTTTATAATGAACTCACCAAAATCAAAACCCTAACCACTAACCAATGACCATGTGGAGCCCTCTATGAATTCGATAATATGGGTTTTGTTCTATAGTTTAAAAGTATGAAGTGAAACCTAGAAAGGATTTTCATATAACCATGTTAATATTGAAGACTTATACAAACACCCCTTTTTGAATTAGGGTTATGCAAAAAGGATAATCGTAATCCCATACTAGAACTTTGGTTAAAAAAACTTATGAGCATAATATTGCAAGTATAGAGATGGTTAGTACGATTCGTGGGTAAGGGTATTATAGTTTAGATTTGTTTAATAGGGTAATAATTATTATATAATATCTTTTTGTGAGATTTCATTCATGTAAGGGCTTGGGTTATATAGGTTAAATAGGCCCATGAATTATTCATCCCTTAAAACAAAGCGATAATACTACATATACAATGATATAATGTTCATCTTATTGCATCTCCACCTAGTTAAAATACCTAAGCAGTTAGTAGAACTGTTTTCTGCATTAAATCATTAGCTCCATAAATGTATGAATGTCAATCCATTATAGCTTATAACTATACCTAGACTTAGGTTTTTCTATTTTATATAACATTTGAATATATGTTGAGACAAATACATATGAATTACCATGGTAACATGTAATAATGTATCAAATGACCTAGTATGCAAATTTATCTTTCTCTAGAATTGTATATAGGACCTAATATGATAATAGATAAATAAAATTATGATGAGCAAGTTATAGTCGAAGCTAGGTAGAAGAACATCTAGATTTATGTTCGGATTTTCCAAATACTTACGCTTACACGTAATTAAATAAAAAGTAATTATACAGTTTCTATGATACCTCCTTTATTTGATCAAAGCTGTAAACTAAACAAATATACTAGCATTTTATTTATGCTAGTTGAGATAATTTAGTCTCGATCCTGAAACTTGTTTACAAAACGTATTACCTGTAAAACGACCTTTAAAAGAAGCATCACTTCACTACATTAGCCAAAAAGATAAGTAAACCTCGAACATGAACTTAAGTTCCTTCATGTTTACAAACAATAAAACAAACTTTAGTACATAGTAAGAAAACATATGTTTCAGCTCATGTTACTTCAGATAATCACCTGCTACATCAACTTTTAATACTGATTTATAAAAACAAATAATTAAGTATGCAGATACAGAATTTAATAAGGAATTAGTTAGTTCTAGTTTAATACCTTAATATGTTAGCTGTTAACGGTTAAATGTCCCTCTTATGTGACGATTGTAAATATTTATTGTTATAAGAAAAAATTTAAATTTTTACGAAATTTTGGAGTATTACATGTGGTATCGGAGCACACATTCAGACACTAGGCTTGAATGCCGCTCAACCTGCATAGACAAACAATAAATTAAATGCATGCATACTAATTATTATTTTTCTTTTTTGAAATGTTATTACTAGAAAAAAATTTCAAGCTAGAACTGAAGGTATGGAAAGACTCGAGGAATATGCAGATGAAGAGTCCCCGTTTAATGAATAAAGAAATTCTAGAAGAGAATCAGCTCAAGAAGAACTAACTAACAATTCTTCAGAATTATTACAAACTGTTAAAGAATTAAGAACTAATATGGAAATAGTTAAAAAATAAAATGAAAGAATTCTAAGAGCTCAAGAGGAGCTGAACCAGATATTGATGGAAAATTTTCAGAGTGAAGAAAAAGAGAAACAGATAGGATCTGAAAATACATCCTACCAACACAAAAGTAAAAAGGTCAAACAATCTAAAATTGAAAGTAGCTCTTCCTCTGAAATTTATGGTGACTCACAGAGGAAGAATCGCCAGTACACTAGTGATAGCAATGAACATAATTACCATTCAAGAAAAAGAAAATTTAAGCCTTATGAGGAAATTTAAGGAGAATTTAAGAAGATAAAAACACCAACTTTCAACGATGAAACTAAGAAAGGAGAGGAAGCTGAATGATGGCTGTGTAGAATGAAGAAGTATTTCCAAATATATAATTACTCCAACCAACTAAAAGCAAGGATGGCCATTTACAACTTAACTGGAAAGGCATATATCTGGTGGCAGGATTTAAAACAAGTAAAAGGTATTAGGGAAAAGAACATAAATGGGAGTACCTTTAAGAAATACTTTAAAAATAAGTTTCTGTTGGAATAGTACTACGAAGAGCAAGCGAAGAAATTCTATGAACTAAAGTTGGGAACTATGAACATGAAATAATTAAACAGTAAATTTTTAAGTTTACTATGTTATGTGCCTTATATTGTGGATGAGAAGCCTAAGGTGCAATAGTTTCTAAGTTGTTTACCTTTTAACATTAAAGACAGAATTGGATACGATAATCCAAAAACCCTTTAGGAGGCTATGCGAAAGGCAAATTTTTGCTATGAGCAGAACTGCAAAAAGGAAAGCATGTCAAACTGGAAGGCTAAGAGGTCTAATAATTTTGAACAGAAGAAGAAGGGTTTCATATCTAACCGCAATTTTAGGAATAATAATACACGTAATTTTCCTAATAAGAATTTCTAACGAAATAAAAGTAATTCACAATTAAACCCTAATGGCCCTAGAAATAAAGAACCTGCTAATAATCACAACAATTACAGTAAGAATAATGAAAGTAAAGAACCATTAAAGTGTTGGGAGTGTAATGGGACTCATTATGCATTAGTCCAACCTAACAGAAGTAAGACTGTCAGCAACATTCATATGGTGTAGGAGGAGATGATTGTTGGTGACTTAGCAAGGGCGATGCCCAGGATTAACACAGCGTTGGAAAACAGGAAGATGAATTATCAAACTTCCATGGTGGAAGTAGAAGGTAAGATGAATCAAACACCCATTTCTATCTTAATTGACCCAAGGGATATCTTGAGTTATATTTCTCCCGATTCAGTAGAAAAATACAATTTATCAGTGGAAAAGTTTGTAAAGTCATGGTTAGTTCAACTAGCTACTGGAGCAAAAAGAAAAGTGATTAGTTTTGTAAAAGGTTGTACTGTAAGTATGGATCAGTTTGAAACCTCTATGAAGCTTAATATACTTCCTTTAGGATCTTATGACATGTTAATTGGTATGGACTGGTTATAACAGCATAGATTAGTTTTGAACTGTTTCGATAAAACTTTTACTTGCGTAAATAATGAAGGAGAAGCAGTAACCGTAACAAGAATTCCTAGGAAAACAGCAATCATACAAATCTCTGCTTTGCAATTAAAGAGAGTTGTTTGGAAGTGTTGTAAAGCCTTTGTTGTAATTGTAATTAATGAAGAACATATTAATAATGAAGATAAACTAAAACTGGAATATATTCCAATCCTGAGGTGGTATTCAGATGTATTTCCAGAAGAAATTATGGGACTGCCTCCGAGAAGGGAGTTAGACTTCACTATTGAGTTGGTACCTCATGCATTGCCCAGCTCAAAATCCCCTTATCGGATGAATATATTGGAATTAAATGAATTAAAATCACAATTAAAGGAACTTATGGATAAAAAGTATATAAGACCAAGCATGTCTCCTTGGGGAGCACCTATTATTTTAGTTAAAAAGAAGGACGGTACTCTATGCTTATGCATTGACTACCGTCAACTTAATAAAATGAAAATTAAGAATAGATACCCATTTCCCCACATAGATGAATTGTTTGATCAGCTGCATGGAGAAACTGTATTTTGAAGATTGATTTACGATCTGGTTATCACCAGGTCTGAATCAAAGATGAAGACATTTTTAAAACAACTTTTAGGACCAGATATGGTCACTATGAGTTTGTTGTTATGCCATTTTGGCTTACTAATGCCTCAGTTGTCTTCATGTTCCTAATGAATAATGTATTGCATAAGTATCTCGATAAATTCATAGTGGTATTCATGGATGAAATTTTAATTTATTCCAAGTCTAAAGAAGAACATGAGGAGCACTTAAAAATTCTTTTACAAGAGTTGAGAGAACATCATATTTATGCTAAATTTAGTAAGTGCAATTTATTTAAGGATAAAATATAGTACTTGGGCCATGTAGTAACTAATGAAGGGATCTTAGTCGATCCAGAAAAGATAAAGTCAATTGAAGAACGACCAGTCCCAAAGGGCGTGACTGTCATGCGATCATTCATGGGGATTATAGGTTACTATTGAAGATTTATTGAGGAGTTCTCAAGAATCACAAATCCCATAACTTCTTTGCAGAAGAAAGGGAAGAAATTCAAGTGGAATCAAAAGTGTGAAGAAATTTTTAAAAAGTTTAAAACATTACTAACTACTGCACGAAGCTCAAGAATTGTTGATCTCAATAAGGACTTTGTCGTATTCATTGATGCATGAAACTATTGTCTAGGTGGGGTCTTAACTTAAGAAGGACACATAATTGCATATGACTCTAGGAAGCTTAAAATTCATGAGAAAAACTATGCAACCTATGATTTAGAGATGGCTGCTATCATACATGCTTTGAAGATGTGGCACCATCACTTAATTGGACAAAAAATTATGTTAATGATAGATAATAAAGGATTAAAATATTTATTGGATCAACCTAACTTAAACGCAAGGCAAGCTAGGTGGCTAGCTTTCCTTAGCAAGTACGATTTAGAGATCCAACATATTAATGGAAAAGAAAATAAGGTTGTTGATGCTCTAAGTGAAAATGCAAGATTAATATTTGTAGCAGCAATTAGCACTTATAAAACATATTTAGAAGAACAACTAGAGGAAGGAGTAAAATTGGATGAAAATTATCAGAAATTACAAGCAAAAGTAGCAGAAAATTTAACTGAAATTTTAAGTACATGGTATAGTCTAAATGACAAAGGATTAATGCTATATAAAAAAAGGCTGTATATACCTAATGTACCTAAAATTAAGCTACTAATTTTAAATGAAATTCATAAGACTCCTTACTTAGGACATCCTGGTTATCAGAAGACTATAACCATTTTACAGAAGGATTATTTTTTGCCAAACATGGAGAATGAACTGGAAAAATACATTGCCAAGTGTTTTGAATGTCAACAAGTTAAGACTGAACACCAGCATCCAGCCAGTTTACTACATCCATTACCCATCCCTAGATGGAAATGGGAAATAATTAGTCTTGATTTTATTACAGGTTTACCTAGAAATCAGAATATGAATGATTCTATAATGTTAGTCGTTGATAAACTTTGTAAAGCAGCTCATTTTATACCTATAAAGACCACCTACAAGGATGCTAATATTTCTAATATATTCATGAAACAAATATTTCGTTTACATGGGATACCAAAAGTTATAATTTTAGACAGAGACCCTAAGTTTACGGGCAATTTCTGGAAGTCATTATTTAAAGGCCCAAATACTACTTTAAAATTCAGTACCTCTTTTCATCCTAGATTGATGGACAAGATGAAAGGGTGAATCAAGTGTTGGAAGATATGCTCAGAATGTATGTTAAGGAACAACCAAGTACAGTCGAAAGATTACTTACACCTGGTAGAGTTTTCTTACAACAATCACTACCAAGCTTCAGCAAGATACAAACCATTTGAAATTTTGTATGGAAGAAAGTGGAATAGCCCGATCTCATTGAGTAACCCACTTGACAGGTTAGTACTAGGACCTGAACTACTAAAGGAGATGGAGTTAATTGTAAAATAGGTGCATGGTAATGTAAAAGTTGCGCAAGACAGACAAAAAAGTCAAGCAGATATTAAACGGACCCAGAAATATTTCCAGGTGGGTGAACATGTCTTTATAAAGGTAATTCCTAAAAAGAGTTCTTTGAAGTTAGGAATTTGTGCTAAGTTAGCACCCCGATATTGTGGGCCTTTTGAGACACTGTCCAGAATGGGACAGGTGGCATATCAACTGGCTTTATTGCCAAATTTGAAGGTTCATAATTTTTTTCATATCTCTGTATTAAAAAAATATGTACATGATTCTACTCAGTGGGCCTGATATCCAAGGACATACTATCATAAACACTGTAAAACCTTCTGTTGAAGACAACCAAAGCTTCTTCCTTCCCTCTCCTCAAAGTATGAAAATTAGTGAGGTACTGATCAAGGGACTTGTTCTCACCCCAAGATCTTGAAAAAGTATTATATAAATCAGCCCATGAACCAATAGAACCAGCTTCTATATTTTTAAACCACAAAGCAACATCCCCCACAAAATATTTGGAGAACAACCTCAAAACAACATCGTCATGTACCATTTCAAAATTATCAATGAAATTGTGAAAAGATTCCAAATTCTTTTCAGCGGAAAAATGATCTTCTCTAGAAAATCGGGGAAGATACTCACAGAAATCAAGAGGATAAGGATTAAGGTGATATCATAGCCTCAAAGGTTTAAACAACTTATTTTTTATTTGAGCTTGAAAAGTAGTAGTCTGAACATGAGAATTAACAGGTTGATGGCAAGGTTCATTTTTAATGGCATAAGGTGCTGAGATCTGAAAAGGCTTTGAATCAGTTTTAATCTCCTCGAGGTCACATGGCTGATTAAAATCAGAAAGGATTTGAATACAAAGCTCATCCTTATGAGAAGGCTGGGGTGAAGATTAAGGATCAACATCAATAACATGAGGAGGCTGCAAATTTTCTTCTTCTAAAGATGGATGCACAAAAGTAGGTTGATGATCATTCGAATAAACAAAACATAAGATGATTCTCTTAATGTGTGAAGGGAAAAGCAGGAGTGAGCTGATGAAGAAAAGAAAAAGTTCGTAGAAGAAACAAGAAAGATGATACATGGTATTTCCATTTAGTCTCTTCATCTCTTTTTTATCAATGGGTCCCTTCCTCTAGTGGAGCCTTTTAATCATGGAGCTACCTAGTGAAAGAATTGTAATCTAAAGTGTGTGACCAGCCCTTGTTCACCATCAAGCATTGTATCTAATCGTTGTCAAACCACGGAAGAGATTATGCTTCCTCCCAAGCAGAATCGCAAAAATATGTTTTCCCTAAATTCTACTACCTAGACTACGGGGTTAGTAGTGTTCAGGCACCTCAACATACAAAAATAACTTTTTGGGTTTTTGGATTAACAATATAAGAATAAGATATAGTAAGAACCATACATAGAGATACAATTATTTGATAAAATTAGGTACAAATATATATAAGGAATAAAATTTGTAGTATGAATGATGGCACAATTTTAAGCAATTGAAACAAGGTTTTAAGAATATATATAAACAAGTAATAAACAGACAGTTTATTATTGTAACATATATAAAAGTACAGACATTTGAAATAACATCCCAAATCTCATGCAAACATAAAAATTCACTAGTAAATACAACATCTATATAGAAGACATCTGCATAAATGCAATATAAACCAGGGTTCAAATAGAAGTAATGAACATAAACATAATATAAGTCAAAAACCTAGCTCCATATAGAAATTAATCATTAATAAAACAAAAAGATCTTACACATAAATTATTGTAGGTCTGCATATGTTCTAGTCTCTCGATTCCCATGTGTGTCCCCCTTCTTCATCAAAATGCTTTACAATATATAAGACTAGATAATCCTAAAACGCTACTCTAGATCCACTTTCCTAGGATCAAAATGCTAAAATTAGAATTACAAAGACAAGTGTAATAGGTTTGAAAGCAATTATGAAATGACAAATATTATGTATTACTTCTAATTCAAGTTAACTTCTGGCTTCTATTCGCATAGCTGCCTCAACTAGTGCTGCAAGGTCATCTCGATCATAATTTTTGGCTGTGCTTTGGCGATGGATACCCTCAATTACCCTGTCATCCTTTTCCTCTGTGCAATTAGTTTCACTGATCTTTCTAGTTGGATAGAGAGAGGTCCATATTATTTTGAATCTAAGTATTTTTTAAAAGACATAGTTGAGATATCTTCAAAACTCAAGCAATAGGATATAGTAGGAAGATGCTCAATTTCAATGATTATGCTAATTTTGTCTTTCCATGAACTATAAAACCCATCACACCTTCCATCAATTTTCTTGCTGTCTATTGCCAGAATTCTTTGGACGTTCCATGCAATATTGCATGTGGTCTCTCAGTATTGGCCCGAATTCCCTATCAAGGTTGTACGCAACAACAAATTTCTCTTCATACCTGTAGTCCTTATCAAGGTTGTGTGCCATGCTTGTCTCAGCTCGCCCTCCATCACATTGCTTAAAATATTCTTTTAATATCTCCAAAATAAAACACACCTATCTTCCTACAGCTTCATAATGTAAATTATGTACTTACATGTTCCTTTGATTTTATTTCAACACTATTGTTCTGTGGGCCTAAGTGAACCTGATCCTTTGGACTTGAAGTCCTCCCGTGGAGGAAGAATTGAGAAATTTCCAAGTAATTCAGTCACACAATCTAGTGCATATGCAGACATTGCTTTTGCAAGAGTATCTGAACGTCCTCCGTATCTTCTCTACAACTTTAATGAAACGTTTGTTACATCCAACAACAACGATTTAGCCTCAAAATGGTCTACTAATGCCTTTGCAAGCATTTGTAGATAAGGTTCCGCAGGCCAGACAACAAAATTGCATGATTGGCTAGACCTAAGTTTCTTGTGTAATTGAAAATATCAGCTTGATTGAAATTAATATAAGCAACATTACTTAATAGCATCCTTGTTTGATCACTAAGATAATATGGGAATTCATTGAAAGTAACATTACTATCTTTGCCTTCAACAACCTACTTAGCGAGCTCTTGCTGAATACATTTAGCCCAATTGACATGCAGTACAGCACCGCCATCCCACTTATTGTACATCTACCCGAGTCCAAGTCCTATCCCAACTCTGATTCCAATGCTGAGAGAAGACACCAATGCTGCCTTCCCCTCCATAGTTGAGAATAATGTACTCACAGAGACAAAATTGATTACAAGGAAAAAGAAGGGAATTAATGGAAGTGGCGATGTATTGAAAAATATTTCCATTTCATTACTAAATGATGGCTGGATCTCTCCATTCCTCGGTGGTCTAGAACAAGATTCTTCATTTTTTAAATAACGCAAAGCACAGGCTGTTGGACAATTGCGGGCATAAAACAAAATTCCAATAGAACCGACAACAATGCGACAACTGTATTTGGATTTTCCCATTTCTAGAACTTTCTGCAACCAATCTTAGATAGAGCTCAATAATAAAGGTAGCAATGGTGTTGGTTCTTATTCTTGTACATAAATCTCTGAAAAATTTACAGTTTCAGACTGGATTTGAAAGAGTCGGGCAATCAGACATTTTTCTAACTATTACTCTTCAATAGACCATTCTATGAATGATGCATTGTGATTTGCATTGTTTAGTCAAAATAAAATCCTTAGGACAATACCTTTTCCTCTTCACCATCATCATCAATCACAGGTTCCTCTCCATGTTCAATCGAAGTAGTGATTGCAGCTGCCCACATTTCCTTTTGTTCTATTTTAGAACAATGCATTGATTGAAGTCACAAAATCCATGAGATAGCAGCTGAATCTACATCATTGCACTATCGTATTTGAAATTGAACTCAAGGATGCTAGACTAAATTGACTGGATCGACTACGACACTCTTTCCTTTCTTTAACCTCCTGGACCATTGACTCTGCTTCTTTCTCTCATTTGAACCTTGCTATCTTTTTGGCTCTCCTTGTTTCAAGCAGAGGCTCTTGGGATGTATCATTTACAAACAACATATCCAACTGGGACCCATCCCTTTTGTCAAATAACAGCTTATTTCCGATCTTCTGAACTATAATGTCCCATGAATAGAATTACCATGGAGAGCACATCAACGTATCCAAGATTTTATCTGAAATAAATATAGTAGTTGCACGTATTTGAAGATGAATCCATATTATCATCTCTCCTTTCCTTTTGTTCTAGAGAGAATCTCTCTGACATCCGAGACAAATGCCAGTTGTTTCCAGAACTTGATTTACTGTCTTTTATTGTCTTTGTTAGTCACAAGATCATCTAACCATATTCAGCTTTTAATCTTATATATTGTGCAAATATTTTCTTTGAATTTCCTCAACAATTTAAAACCCCCTTTGATCTCTGGGCATTTTGGAAATGGTAATCACCATTTTCACCGAATGATAAGGTAGGTGTTTTACTCAGTACGAATGAAAACTAGATGTCAATCCTTGAATAGGAACAAACTTCGAATCCTGTTTACATAATAATGGCACTTGCACATAGATTTGTCCTTCGGCATGCTCACAACATACGTGCATTTTAAATAACTATCATGCGCTTCCATCCCATGTTAATAACCATATACAATATTTGAATGAAATTTTAATCATCTATTGGAGCTTGGAAAAAGAAACTTAATATATATGTAATGCCTGAAATAAAAGGAAAACTAACCTAAAGTTTTAAAGAAAGATTTTAAAAAAAATCAAGTACAAGAGAGAATATAAGGTAAATAATCAACTACAAAAAAAGGTGGGAAAAAAACCTAAGACAAACACCCCCATTTGTTGTTTGCTTGTTAGCATTTGAAGCAGGTACATATGGCTTTGTACCTGTTTTGTTGAAGTTCTTGTTGGTTGGAAAACTGTTGTTCTATTCACTAGAGGAAATTTCAACTCAAAATAGGCCTCCAAAGGAAAATAGTAAAATAATAGTTAAAATAATAAAATAATATTTATTAAGTTTGGTGGAAGAAAAGAAAAAAAATACTTTTTTTGTTTGTATTTTCGACATATCTCCCTCTGTTTTTACTCAAAGTTCGATCGGGAGAGCTCGTTGGATGCAGAATTGAATTCTACATCCAATGAGTACCCACTTAGAATTCTTTTTGATGGACCCTGCTACCCCAAAAATAAGAAATACCTGAAAAAACGTGATGATGACATCATCATCACGTTTTTTTATGTATTTCTTGTTTTTGGGGTATCAGGGTTCGTCAAAAAGTATGTCAAGTGGGTACTCGTTGGATGCGACACCATCAAAATGTTTTTTTAGGTATTTCCTTTTTTGGGGGTAGCAGGGTCCATCAAAAGTATGCAGAGTGGGTACTTGTTCGATGCGAAATTTAATTCCGCATCTAATTAGCTCTCTAGGTTGAAATTTGAGTAAAAACACAGGGAGATATGTCGAAAACATGAAGAAAAAAATTAGTTTTTTTATGATACCTATCCCTAAATTTATATTAAAAAATTGTTTAAGACCTATACGGTATTTTAAATTTAGATCAATTTCATTGGCTCACACATGATGACATGGAATTTTAATGAGGGTTAAAAGGCCCATTTTGAGTTGAAATTTCCTCTAATGTTCTTTAAGATGGTGGGATGAAACTCGGTTTGTGGTTTTCCGAGAAGTGGCCTAGAATTGTCTCTGCTTCTGTTGATGGTCTCTTGCCTTGGTTTTCCATGCTCATAGAAAATCCTCGCTTTGTGTAAGATGGTGTCCAATGTTTTAGGAATGTCAAATTCAATCATTTCCTGAAAGTTGAGAGGAAGACATCCTAAAAACTATTGTATTTTTACCTTCTCATCCTTAATGTATGACACATAATGTAATATATACAAAAATATGTTAATAAAAGCATCCATAGTCATGAAACCCATCCTTAACTCGTGAAATTCTTTCATCTTTCTATTGAAGAATCTTTCTGACATATATTTATCCTAAAAAATCTTGTGATAATTACTCCATCAGATTTCTCTTACCTCATCTTTCTTGGTATGCTTCAGGTCTCTCCACCATCTAGCTCCTTTTCCATTTAAATTATAGATGGCTAGATGGGATTTCATTTAGCTAGAGTAGTTATGAAATCAGAAATATTTGCTCATACCTAGAAGCCATTCTTCATATTTCTCCCATGTGTCCATCTCTCCTTCATAGGTTGGGACTTTAATTGTTCTGAATTCCCCCTAAAGATTGTCATCATTTATGGGTTTCTTTCTACAAGGAAAAAGAGAATCATCAGTAGAAGGACTGTGATAATCTCTTTCTCGAGGTTCAGGGGTATGTTATTCTTTTGCTTCTTCTCTCAGGCTGATGGCCCGTTGATGATAAAATTATTTCTTGAACCTGTTTGTGGAATGAGTGGGTTTTCTGTACGGGCTTCCTCCTGTCATGTTCTGCAGCAAGGCTTCATTAATTGCTTGTTGTTCCTTTCTTTCATTCATATTATCATCTTTGAAACTCTATAAGTCTACTTGGAGACTTTGTATGGTTTTCAGTATATCAAAATCTAGTCATTAGAGGAAATTTCAACTCAAAATGAGCCTCCTAAGAAAAATAATAACATAAGAGTTAAAATAATAAAATAATATTCATTAATTTTTGAGGAAGAAAAGAAAAAAACTAATGTATTTATTTTGGGTTTTGCAAATGGATACTCTGTGCAGTAATGTTGGCCTTGGTGAATCTTTACAGGCTCTCCAAATTGTAAATATGTTCATGTTTTGGTAAAGGGGGCAACACCATTTCTTGCAATGGTGCAACGCCTTGGATACACGACTATGAAATCTATTATTTTGGTTTGTAATGGTTATATGTACAATAATTACGTACTTTCGTTTTTATAGTTATGGTTCTTAGTTTTGGGCTAGCTTGACTCTGCATGGTCTTTGTAATTCGTGTTTAATGTTTTATGTGGATTGTTAACAACGTTATTTGGTCCTTGGAACCATCCTGTAGATGGATATGGTATTCTCACCATTAGATCTGCAATTGTTAATAGATGGATGACATATCATTTTTATTGTTTCAATCGTAGTTCTGATTCTTCCTGTGTATTTAAATGCAAAGGTCGTGACTATGGGTATAACCCTTCGAATGTGTGGGGTTGCTATTGACATTGAGTTTAGAGGGTTGTAATGGGTTAATGATAGTGTTTAATGTTTTGTATGCAAAGGGTTGTGAGCCACAAAATGGTTACAGTGTGTAAATAATTTGGGGTTTAACCTCTATGTAGAGATGTGTTGAATTATTTTTATGGCCTGTGTATGAGATTATAATAGCGTGGTTTGCATGATTGAAATGCTATGGTGTTTAGTAAAAGATAGTGAATCCTATAAGATTCGATACGGTGACTTATAAAGGTGTTACGATGAACACCACAGGATTTCAATCCCGGGTCATGATGGTTATAAAATATGATTAATGAAATGGCTCATTGGGAATTTATTCACATAGGATTCGATCCTATGACCTATGTTTATTTATATGATATTTTAATGCGGATAGAATGATGGGTGACTTATCACGTGGATGTTTGCTTGGATATACAATTTGGGTAGAAGTAGTTTGTGTATTAATTATATGGTTTGATTCTTATGAATGAGACTAGAAGCCTACAGACCTTAGAGATCTTTGATGGCGGAAATTGCTAATTGATTCAATGTTTAGTATTGTTATTTATTTAATGTAACTTTAGACCATTTAAGGTCTCGATAGCTTGATTGTTTGTCTGGTTTAATGTTTATTCTTAAGTATGGAGTAATTACTTTATAGTATTGTTTATTTAAAATATAGCTTCAGACCATTAGAGGTCTTGATGGCTTTAGTTTGGCATTTTAATTTGTTATTTTGATTATGGTTCTATTTATATTAAATAATGGAAAATGATTTGTTTCTTTGGTTATGTATTACTATACATTAATCTAACGTGTTTTATAATTATGTTATGTTTAGAAATTATACTAATTAGTTTTTCTACTTCTAATATAGGTATGCTGGAAATATGAAATATGCCAGTAGAATCCAAGGTAAATATATATTTAGGCTCTGTCTTAAGTAGTTCTAGGTTTTGTAATTTCAATTAAAGATAGGAAATAAAAGACAGAAATAACTTTTGGAAGAACAAAACCCTTGAATATATTTAGACAAGAAATGAATTTCAGACCTAGTGTTTAGAAATAAAACATAAAATATTTCTAAATGGGGAATGAGTTGCAGACATAGATTAGAGAAGTAAATCATAAACCCTTAAGTTATAGAATAGGAAATAAATTGCACACATAGATTCTAGAAGAAAAGCATAAACCCTTAAATTATAGAATAGGAAATAAATGTCAGAAATAAACTAGGGAACAACATCCTAAATTTATTAACCAAAAAATGTACTTAGATAATGAAACGTAAAAATAGAGAACCTCATACCTACAAGGTGAAGCTATTCCAACAGCTGAAAACCTGCACACTCAATTACCTAGCATTAACAAATTCACAGACATATCTGACCTCTGTATAGATAACCGAATCAATTGGGAACTACCACGTTCCACCCAACCATGTCCCAGAACCATTCATGGTTCTAATCTAGATCCCCCTTAGTTGGTTCCAACATGAAAGTAGATTAGAGATCCTAAGGTAAGGCTTCCCTAACTGGGATATCAGGTTTGAATTAGTTTTCCTTTTCCTCGTAGGAAAATTTTCTCCAAGAACTCTCTTGAGAATAATAAAAAAGAATAAAGAATCACCAAAATATGGAAGAGATCCCCAAGCCTCTCTTTGGCTTGGGGATTTATAGGAAGACTATTCAGTCAAAGGGGCAGTTAAATCAAGAATCATTTGATTTATTTATTAACCCTTTTATTTAATTTAGGCACTTTTAATATTTAACTTAGGAACTTTTAACTAGTTCTTATTTAGAATTTTGTAGGTATTATAATATTTAATTATCTTTTAGTAATAATAATAATAGATGGAACCTTTCTTTCTTTCTTACATTATTAATATTATTACTATGCTTACTCTTTACACATACCATGTACAAAATACACAATTATAGATATATATTATTTGTTAACATTTGTCTTTAGGTATCATATAACATGATCCCTAAACTTATGACACTTTCTTCATTAAGACTCCCAAGTACGTGGTTAGATCTACTAGGATAGGGAACTCTAAACATCCTTTCATGTTGGATTCCCTCATACAACATGGTAGTTCTTTAGTACTTGATGAGATATAGAAATTCAAAATTTCATTTTTAATCACTTATAAATAAGTCAGATGAGATCAATTTTTTATTCGAGTCATTTTCACTTGACATAATTAATATTTTCAGTAACTCCTAGCACTTATCCATATCCAATACTCAACGCTAAAAAAAAGGGAGTTACAAATTTAGTGCAATTCCAGAGCTCCTTGCTCAACACTAATGCTAGGATGTACTTGTCGGATACACCTAGGGATACAATGGCCAAGGATCCAATGTTCCAGAGCTTAAGCTCAACATCAACTTGGAAGGATACAGGGTGTATTCCCAACACTTCCAATTTATCTTTTCATGTTCTCTAGAGGTTCATGCTCCACAAAAATATCTCAAAACTCATGTGTTTCAGATATTCTTGCTCAACACAAATATAAATACTCATGTGCTTCAGAGCTCCTTGCTCAACACAAAACATCTCATCAATCATGTGCTTCAGGGTCCATGCCCAACATACGTAAATATATATATATCACATGCAATTGGCTTCTGCCCAATATATCAAACAAATCATCATGTTCATATACAGTGCGGTCTTCGACCCAGTATACCAAAATAAAACATCAACGTAAAATCATAATCAATGGGTTTTATGCTCATAAGTGTTAGGTCCTAAATTCGGGATATTACATCCCTCCCCGCTTAGAACAACACCATCCCCGGTGTTCTAGGGACGCGAAATGAAATCATGAAAGAAGGTGGGGTAAGCCTTTATCATGGTGGCTTCATTCTCCCAAGTAGCCTCATCGACTTCGAAGTGCTTCCATTGCACTTTCAATTGGACTATGGTGCAATTCTTGAGTTGTATCTCTCTCTTGTCCAATATATGAAGAGGTTTAGAGGAAAACTCCCCTTAAGGTTCCACCTGTAATAAGGACCAATCAATCACATGTTTAGTATAATAACATATTTCATTAATAAATATGCATACAACACATTATGAACTATTATGTGAGTGGGTGACTCTAGTTCATATGCCACTAGCCCTCTCTTGGCCAGTATCTCAAAGGGTCCACAAATCTAGGTGGTAACTTACCACACTTACCCAAGCTCAACGAGCTTCATTTTTATTTTACTTTCAAGTAGACATGGTCACCTATTTGATAATATTTATCTTTTCTTTTCTTATCCACATAGCTTTTATGGCAATCTTGTGCTTCTTTAAGGTTGACCTAGACCTTGGTAACCAATTATTCCAAGTCCTTTAACAAGTCAGGCCCTAACATGAGCCGATCCACCGGAATATCCGAAGTAACCAGTGTTATACACTTCCGTCCATAGAGTACCTCAAAGGGACTCATCTTGGAGGAAGTATGGTATTGGTTGTTATACACAAACTGTGCAAGGTGGAGGTATATTCCAACTTGGTGGGGTTGTTAATGACATACATCCTAAGCATGTCCTCTACAATTTGGTTTACCCTTTCTGTCTTCCCATTTGTATGCGGGTGATAAGTAGTACTAAAGTTTCAACTGCGTCTCTAATCCACGGAATAAGGATCTCCAAAAGTTCCCAGTAAGCTTAGTATCTCGATCTAAGATGATTTTCTTGGTATCCCGTGCAATCTAAATATCTCCTTCAAGAAGATATCAGCAATGTGTACTTCCTTGTAGGTCGAATTCACTGGAATGAAGTGTGCTACTTTTGACAATTTGTCAACTACTACAAAGATAGAATCGTTTTGTTTCTTACTCTTAGGTAGACCTGTGAAAAAATCCATACTAATGACCTCCCACTATTCGGGTACACATGGTACTCCCAAAAGACTGAACACCTTGAGGAACTGCTTCACACAAATATATCAAAGATCAACACACTGATGTTTGTCATGTGGTTAAAACCCTCGAGAGAGAAACAGTCCATGGCCCAAGCCAAATAGCTACTTGGAGCAATTTATTATGCAAAAGAAAGAAAGTTACATATGAGCTTCTCATAATCGATCAACTAGCCAAGGACCCTCTATGCTCTTTAAATAGAGATCATAGACCAATTGGGTGTTAAGCCATGGATTATTTGTAGGTATGATCTAAGAGAAGTTGAACCGTTAGATCACTTTATGTCTAGAACATATCGTGACCGTCGGATTAGAATATTTACAAATGCATACTAAAGAAACACACTTTTACATAACCGATATATTATACAAGTTGATATTAACTAACTCCTAAGTGTCTAAATATCCTAACATCCCCCCTTAATAACAACTTGGGATAGGATTGAAGGATTTATAGAAGTGACACTATTAGGAGAAGGAAGGAGGCATTAGAGCCTATCCCCCCTTAAGGACACATTCCTGAAATCCTAACATAGATCGAAGTTTAGAGAACTTTGCTTTTGTAAGAGACTTAGTGAATATGTCTGCAACTTGATCATCTGTAAGGCAATAGAGAACTTCAATAACACTATCATGAACAAGATTTCTGATGAAGTGCATGTGTAGCTCAAGGTGTTTTCTGCACTAATGTAGAACTGGATCCTTGGAAAGCTTGATGGAACTTTGATTGTCGCACCAAACTGGAGTAGGCTGCTGCTGCTCAAATCCAAACTCTGAAAGGATCTGTCGAAGCCATAAACATTCCTGATTGGCATTAACTACGGCTCAATTTTCTGCTTCTGCTGAAGAAAGAGTAAGAGCTTGTTGTTTCTGACAACCCCAAGTGACAGATTGAGATCCCAGACTAAAAACATAACCTGCAATAGACTTTCAATCGTCAAGATCGTCGGCCCAATCTGAATCAGTGAAACCAACCAACAAAGGTTTCCCCCCTGTACTATAATGAATCCCAAACTGAATTCTACCTTGAATATATAAAAGTATTATTTTTGTTTCTTTCCAGTGACTTTCATGAGGAGTTTGCATATAACGGGAAACACGACCAATGACAAAGGAAAGGTCAGGACAGGAATGAGACAAGTATAAAATACTACCAACAAGCTAATGATACAAGGCAGCATCTACTTCAGGGGAAGTAGAAGTGGCAGAAAGTTTGACTCCAGACTGGAAGGGATAAGGAGCTGGTTTACAATCTTCCATGTGGAAGCGACAAATAAGGTGACAAGCATACTTAGACTGGGAAAGAAAGATTCCTTCTTTGGTTTGCAAGACTTGGAGACCAAGAAAATAATGCAAATGTCCTAAGTCTGACATTTTAAAATTTTTCTTAAGACTGGATTTCACATGGGTTATAAGTTTAGGGTCACTACCAGTAAGGATAATATCATCAACATAAAGAACAATTATGATGAGATGGTTTCCTACTTTCTTGGTATAGACATTGGGGTCAGAATGGCATCTAGAAAAACCGGTGTCAAGGAGAAAGCTATCCATTTTGGCATACCAAGCTCTAGGAGCTTGCTTAAGGCCATATAAGGATTTCTTAAGGAGACAAACAAGGCTAGAGTTATTATGAACATATCTAGGAGGTTGTTCCATGTAAATTTTCTCATGTAAATCACCATGTAAGAACGCATATTTGACATTTATTTGATGGGATTCCCAATTATGTAAGGCTGTAAGAGAAAGAACAAGGAAGATGGAGTTCATTTTTGCTACAAGGGAAAAGGTTTCATTGTAGTCAATCCCTTCAACTTGGGAAAAACCTTTGGCAACTAACCTTTCATTAAGTCTTTCAACACTTCCATCTGATGCATACTTAGTTCTATAGACCCATTTACATCTGACAAGTTTTTTTCCTTTTGGAAGAGGAACAAGATCCCAAGTATCATTCACCATTAAGGAACGATATTCTTCATCCATAGCTGCATCCCAATCTGGATTTCTTGAAGCTTCTGCAAAAGTTTTTGGATCAAGATTCTCGAAAACTTGAGCCAAAAGGGAAGAGGCTCACTGAAACTGAGAATGTGTTCGACGTTGATCTCTAGGATCACCAACTTCTTCACATGTTGAACAGACCCATCGAGGAGGCATTGGTGCCGGTGCAATTGGAGGAACATGAGCGAGCAGAGGTGGATTTTCATCCTCACTGTCATCATCAGAAATTGGAGTTGAAAACCTGTCAAGGAAGTTGGAAGAAGAAGGAACAATTGCCGAATCAGGCTCGCAGGCCAAAGATGGCACACCCGCCAAGTTAGGCTAACAAATCAAGATATTTTCATCAAATTTAACATCTCTTTTAATGATTATATCATGTGAATGGGGCTGAAGAAGTATATAACCTTTTACATATTCTAAATATCCAACAAATATGCACTTTTCACTTTTAGGCTATAATGCTTTCCGTTTTTTATCTGGAATGTGAGCCCATGCTTCACAACCAAACACACGAAGGTGACTTACATCTGATTTAATTTTACTCCATGCTTCTTTCGATGTTATACCTTGTAAAACTTTAGTGGGTGTGTGATTAACTATGTAATTTGCACAATTTATGGCCTCAGCCCAATATTGAAGACTGAGTCCCTTAGATTGGATCATACAATTAGCCATTTCTTTTAAAGTGCGACTCTTCCATTCAGCTACACCATTTTGTTGTGGTGTATATGGAACGGTTTGTTGTTGTTGGATTCCTTGTTCAGTGCAGAAAGTAGTGAACTTGTTGTTAACATATTCTCCTCCATTTTCAGATCTTAACTTAATAATTTGATGACCAGATTGTTTTTCGACAAGGGCCTTGTTGGCAAAGAACATGTTAAATACTTCACTCTTAAGTTTTATGAAGTAAACCCAAGTGCGTCTGGAATAGTCATCAATGAAAGTTAAGAAATATTTGAAACAAAAAAATGATGCAGATGGAAGAGGACCACACAAGTCACTATGCAAAAGCTCCAAAGGAACCGAGGCGTGCCAAGAGGCACGTTTGTCAAAACTGTCCCAATGATGTTTTTCAAGTACACAACAGGAACAAACACCATCCTTGCAAGATACCATCGGAATACTAGTAACCATATTGTCTTTACATAGTTGTTGCAATGAGCAATAATTTAAGCGACCAAATCGCTCATGCCAAAGTTTGCTCAAGTTATCACTATGAGAAACAAAAACTGAAGGAAAAGGTGATGACCCAAAGTTGTTAAATTTGTACAACCTGGTAATATCATCAACAGTTCCAGTAGCAAGGACATTTTGAGGATTTTTAAAATCCTTGATTACAACTTGGTGAGGTGTAAATGTCACTGTTTTACCTTCACCTGAATGAGTAATTTGATAGACTGGTAACAAATTGCAGGAAATTTTTGGAACACATAGTACATCACTGAAATGACCATTTTCTACCAGAACTGTTCTAGATCCTACAACACTTAGAGATCTATCATCACCAACAAATATTTTTTTGGTGTTACATTCATGCATAGTAGAAAATATGGCTTGATCCTTAGCCATATGATAAGATGCTCCAGAATCAATAATCCATTCATTTGAAGTAGAAGAAGAAGATGCAGTATAAGAGTAACCAAGAGCACAAAGTGCATGTCCATGAGAGGTAGATTCTGAAGACGAATCTAGGCTAATGTTGTTGGAGACATTTACCTTCATACTCACTCCTTCGGTCAAATTGGCCTAGTTAAACCACTATCCTAAGTTTAATTGACATCAGTGGAGCATTAATTACCATCATCCCAGTCACTCCCACGCCTACCTATAGTCAAGGAGGCTAACTTAGCCTTCTCCTACAGTCAAGGAGGCTAACTGGAGCACTCCAGGGGTGATCTGTGTGACATTAATGCACCTAACTGTTAACTGGTGGTTACAATCAGTTAAACCAATCAGTTACAGTCAGTTAAGGTGTCTCCATTCATTAAATATATTATTTAATGATTATTTTATTATTATTTAATGAACTGGAGTTAACAAGGCACTTTCACCAACTTTTGATGGTCAGTTCAGCTTCAGTTAACCTCATCGGGGTTTATTGGAGTCATGCAGTACTAGCACTTGATGATTGGATTGCTATGACATGTGTTTGATCTCCTTCAGTTCAGATCCAGTCATTTATTGCACTCCAACTTCAGTTAGGGTTTGGTGAGTCAATTAGGGTTTTGGTCAAGTGGTTAACTGAGTGAGATTGCATGGCAAAGAGTCAGTTAAGCTAGACTCATTCACTGAATTCGAATTGTCTCTTAGGTATTCAAATTCTTCATGGAGTTAAGCTATTGCTATGCATGGAAATTGTAATCCTTTATTGTTTATATAATATACAGAGAGGAAACCTATTTGGTAATCCAGTTATTTCCAATTCATGAGTATTTGTTAATTATTCTTTGATGATTTTGATTCTTAGTTCCTAGATCATGTGCAAGAATTAATATGGTATCAGAGCATGCGGCGGGACGAAGATCAATCTGTCAAGAACAAAATTTTTGACAGATTTCTCCATGGAAAGTGAGCAATAGCTCAAAATTCTAGCACTGCACCAAAAGCCAAGGGTTACCACTTAATACCCCAAGTAAAGAACTTGTTGATCAAGCTTGCTTGATTGACTATGCTGGGTGTGATGAAAGCCTAAATGTGCAGGCTGTCTGACCTTACGGTGTCCCTTTTGTTTTGATTTGTAGGTTTTATCAGGTACAACTTCGAATGGACTCATCAATCCCTCCTCTCACCCCATTCACAAGCTATTGGGAATGGAAGCTGAAGATGATTGCATATCTCAAGAGATGAGGTCTCTATGAGGTGTCTATTGGAATTGGAAGAGAGTCTTATGAGAATGAGAATGACTGGCTAAATGACGGTGACAGAGCTTTTGGAGCAATATGTCCGGCCCTTTCTGATAGCTTGTACTTTTTTGTTGGTTCTATTGAATACCCAAAGGATCTTTGGACAAAATTGGACAGAACCTATGGCAAGAACAATGAGGATCATAATAGTACTTTGGAAATTATAGCCAGCACCACAAGAGTTATTCACTCAAAAATCTCAGCCTCTACTCTCTCTGATGAAGTTGTTCAAGATGAAGATGAAGCAGAATCTTCTACACATTCAATTCGAATTGAAGAAAGTCTCCATGAAGTGAGTCCTTCTCCTGATGCTCTGGAAGTTCATGAGATATATGATATCTCATATTCTCATATTGCTGAAATGTAAGAAGACATTCGAATCTCTAATATTGAAGAAAAATGCTGCTGCACTTCCATGCAAACATTGACAAGTGATTTTCCTTTGAATTCTGTGCAAAATTTACCAGTAATTGCTTCCGAAAGTGAAGAGAAATTTGATTTTTCTTCCGCTAATGTTCCTGCTGGTGTGAAAATATGTAATAACTTGGATATTTTGGAAGAAATATCATATTATAAGAGTGAAACATTCTCTCCCCATGATCTAGATCTTCCAGCAAATTCCTGCAGGATTGCATGCACCAAAATTCAGAATTTTGAAGAAGAAGAACACTGTGCATCCACCGTCTCGGTTGACCATAACTTTGGATCTTATATGAACCTTATTGGATCTGATATGATCTTATTTGGATCTGATCTGATATTTATTGGTTCAAAATTTCAGGTTCATAAACCTTCAGTACAGCTTGTAGCTGTTCTCATCAACGGTGTGAAGAAACAAGTACCGCAAGTCTCCTTCGAAACTGTTGTTGGGGATTTGATTTCATTTCATAGTTTTGGATCTATTGTGAACTTATTTAGATCTGATTTATATTCTGATATGATATTATTTTTTTCATATTTTAAAATCCAAGAGCTTTCAGTCATGCTTGTAGTTGCTCTCACGAATTCTGGTGTGAAAAATCAAGTACCGCAGTTCTTCTTCAAATTTGCTTATGGGGATTTGGTGTTAGTTTCCTCTAATGAGGTTGCTGATATTTTATTTTGTGATTCATTAGCTATTTCAGAATCTATATCATATTATGGAGCTCAATAATTCGCTCTCCAGAGTCCCAGGGATTCTCTACCTTTGGTCACAAGCTCATCTCCTCACAGAACTAGTAAAGAGGAAGACATTCTACATCCGCTTGGACACTTTCTCATAAGATTTGGGGCTGATTTTACCACCCATGGTTTGCTATTAAAGGCTGCACCATATCAATTTCTTGAGTGTTCCACACATGGTTTGAATCCTCAAGAACCTTTGCTCTCTCTTCAGATGATTTCAGTTGCTCTACATGGGTCCAGTTTTCACCGTGCAGCTATTTATGTTTCTAATTCAGTTGAGTGCATTGTTTTTCTTCCAAAGTGGAAGATTCCTCCAGACATCTTCACCAAGATATTTTCAGAAAACAAGTTCACTTACCTCCGTTCACTGTTGGGGGTGAGTTCATCAGGGTGATCCAGACTACTTTCAGTGTTCAGCTTGAGGGGGGATTTTTTCCCACTAGGTTTTCCCTTTTTTCCTCACTTAGTTTGTTTTGAGCATTGTTTCAGTTGCTTTATTGTATAGGGTGACCTATGGCCTTTATTGCCAGTGCCCTAGCATTTTATGTTTTCTAACTCTTCCCGAGTATAGCTTAAGGGGGGGTGTTGGAGACATTTACCTTCATACTCACTTCTTCGGTCAAATTGGCCTAGTTAAACCACTATCCTAAGTTTAATTGACATCAGTGGAGCATTAATTACCATCATCCCAGTCACTCCCATGCCTACCTATAGTCAAGGAGGCTAACTAGAGCACTCCAGGGGTGATCTGTGTGACATTAATGCACCTAACTGTTAACTGGTGGTTACAATCAGTTAAACCAATCAGTTACAGTCAGTTAAGGTGTCCCCATTCATTAAATATATTATTTAATGATTATTTTATTATTATTTAATGAACTGGAGTTAACAAGGCGCTTTCACCAACTTCTGATGGTCAGTTCAGCTTCAGTTAACCTCATCAGGGTTTATTGGAGTCATGCAGTACTAGCACTTGATGATTGGATTGCTATGACATGTGTTTGATCTCCTTCAGTTAAGATCCAGTCATTTATTGCACTCCAACTTCAGTTAGGGTTTGCTGAGTCAATTAGGGTTTTGGTCAAGTGGTTAACTGAGTGAGATTGCATGGCAAAGAGTCAGTTAAGCTAGACTCATTCACTGAATTCGAATTGTCTCTTAGGTATTCAAATTCTTCATGGAGTTAAGCTATTGCTATGCATGGAAATTGTAATCCTTTATTGTTTATATAATATACAGAGAGGAAACCTATTTGGTAATCCAGTTATTTCCAATTCATGAGTATTTGTTAATTATTCTTTGATGATTTTGATTCTTAGTTCCTAGATCATGTGCAAGAATTAATAGATGTGGTGCTTCTTCATTGCTACTTCCAAGTCTGCCATCTTCTTAAAACACTTAGATTCATCATGATTATATTTCCCACAAAAATTGCAATGACTCTCAGTATTCTTTCCTTTTTGCTTGGATCCTTTGTCATTTTTTAAAGAAGGAGCTGACTAAGAGGGTTTGGGACCCTTGTTGTTTTGCTTATTATTGCAAAAATTATGTTTCTTGGGAGGCTTGAAATTTTCTTTCTGTTCGGACAATAAGGCTTTCCCAGATGTATCTGCATTGTTAATTATTCCAAGATGAATGAGCTTATCTTGCTCTCTAATTAAGGAGTCACAAAAGGATTCAAGGCTAGGCTCTTGATAGCTAGTTGCAGTCAAGGATTCTTTCATGGAGTAGAATGTAGATACAAAATGTAAAAATCCCAAAATTTCCGAAAAATTTAAAATTTTGAAAATACAGATAATCTTCATTAATGTAGTCAACTAATTTTTTTAATTAGTTATATGTTAATGATTTCATAATCTGAATTATCTACTTGATTATTTTTATCTTATAGAATATTTCTTTTTTCAGTTTAATGACTTGTTTTTCTTTGCGACCACAAGGTGGAACTGTCTTGGTATTCTGGCCTTACTTAGCTTTTGAGCTAACACGGAAAGTTTACCGGCTCTTACAGATTTACAGGTAAGAAAGATCAGGTGCTGCTTGTCAATAATCATTACGCATACAGATATATGTTCATTGCAAAAATAGTAGCTCAGTAAAAGAATATAAATTCTATTCAATTTCAAAAGCTTTTATGCGGTAAAACCATTAAATCGTTATTCTTTTTAAAGACGCCATGGAAACGAGATTCAGTCCTATCAGTATTGTTGACAGTTGCTTTCGCTCTCTAGTTGTAATTTATAGTTTTTATTACGTATTAAACTCTTCGATGTTTATCAATGTTTACCATAGTCGTCGTGTGTGGAAATGCCTTAAATATTTCTTTGCACGCAGACTAAAGATGGCAGGGTTTTTACGTTAAGGGTCTTTCTTAAATTGTGAACATAAACCAATTACGTCATGTTAAATTTTGGTTACTCCTTTGTGATCTAGAGTAATGTGCATTGATAAATGAGTTTTTGTATCATTATTCCAACTTCCAAAGCTTTGAAGTTTTAAGGAATTATATTATTACATACTGCTATCAAAAGCGATTAAGTTGGAGTCGATGAACTAAACTCTTTAACACCTAACTTATTTGGAAGATTTTGTCCAGTTAATATTATTAAGTCATCAAAGTTACCTATTGACAAGCCTGATAAATACGATAAGGCTTAACATTTTATTTGTAAACTTAATAGTTTATATATATATATATAAATACTCCAATGCATGACTAGAATAAATCTAGCAAGATGGGTATCTTATCATATGAAGGTTTCATGAACTCCTTTTATAAATATTAAAAGGCACAACCTTAATAGAGTTATAGATGTTTGTTGAATGTATACCTTGCAATGTATAAATGAAAGGTGCAATGTATAAATGAAAGGGGTCATAGAATAGACCGCGCCCATGATGAGTTTATGGTTTATCCTTTTGACATAAGTTATAATCGTTTGATTGAATGTACATCATGTTTGTATAAAAGATGGGTCATAGTATTGACTACACCCTTAAATAAGTTTATGACCTAACAATATACTAATGTTTTGTTGTTTATACTCCAGCGTGCAAGCTAGGTTGACTTTGGAGTATCGAACCTTATCGAAACTTCGAATCTCCATGTGATTGGAATGATAATTCATTTGTTGATTACACGCCGAGACTATAGGGATTTACCCACTTCATGTAAATAATTTATGCTTGAACGTGGCAACATCGTAGCCAAGTGTTGTGTGGTTGAAAAGACTCTCTCGAACCCTAAACTTGTTATTTCTTTCATTGTTTTCTGCCTTCAGTCGCTCTGCTACTGAGTTTTGACTACATCATTGCTCTGCAAGTTGTCACTGGTAGTCTCCCGGTTTGCTTCCTTGTCTCCTACATGTTGTGGGCTCGCCCTGCACGTTCGATAGGGAAGAGTTGTAAACATTTTGATTGCTGTTGGAACTGGGTTAGTTGTTTTCCTCTGGGGTTTATCCTTCACTGCTTGCTCCTTCCAGTAATCTTCAGACTGCAATGTCTTATTCACCCGCATCCCAGTAGTGAGAGTTGTGGCTTCACCTCTTGAGATTTGTATGGTTTTAGGGTTTCGCAGCAGAGAGGGTTTTAGGGTAGGAAAAGTTGCGGCCCAAGCGTTTATTCCTGCTCGGCTTGTCGCTCCATCTTTTGGGCCTTCGCTGGTCAATGCTGCGTTAGTAAACTCCACTTTTCCTGTGGTAGAGGAAGGTTTGGTTCCTTCTCACATTGGTATCTGCACTACTGCTTGTGGGTGGTTACGTTTAAATGAAGTTTTGAGGTAAGAACTGCTATTACATTTTCGTCATCTTTGCAGATTTGTTTCATTACACGATTGTTTATATTAATACAAGGTATTAACATTATCGTTTTTCGTTGATACACAGGTGTTGACCTCCCCTTTTTGCGTGGTTGGTGCAAGGCTGGGACACGTGCTTGCTCACGGGTAAGCCTTGGATACCCCATGGCAGTTCATCCTTGTTCAGTCCCTTATGGGAAATTTGATGGTTGGTTGTCGTGGCCTACAAAACCCTCGTGGTTTTGGTTTACTTGGGTTTACCTGGCTCGCTGTTTTCTGTTAAAGAAAAGCCCTTGCTTTATGCAGGGCTTCCAGCTTAGGCCGTGACTGTAAATTTTGATTTTTGTTCTAGTTACTTGTATATATATGTATAAATGAAAGAAAGGTTGATGAAGCCATACTCTGTTGACTTTTAGAAGCCGAGAGGCATTTAGAAAGGATCTTAAGATCTTTGGTTTTATACCTCTATTGTAGTTTTGATATAATAGGGTTTTTACCCTAGCTCCGTGATGTAAAGATGTATATACTGTCTCTTTTTGAAATATCTTTTGTTTACAATATAATACTGTAAAATTATTCATTTTACTTATATTGTATAAATGGTTATTTAAGCTCGGTGAATCGAGCATGTCTATGTTCTGTTAATTTGATTCCTGCAAGTTATTATATTTAATTTTACACTGTAAATTATTTAGTATAACTGTATATTGTTTTTAGATTATCTTGCTTTGATTTACTCCATTCTAATAAATTTTAAATATTGTTTTATAATTGTTAACCTTCAGAATATAAGTTATCTCATGTTCTTATAATTGTACTTATGTAATTGATAGTTACATCTTTAAAGTACATTATTTATATTTACTTGATATTTATTATAATGGGACAAGAATGTTATTTTATTTACATACTAACACTATTCCTATAATTATATATTAGCTTTATACTTACTCTATTTATAGGTGTGTAATGAGAAACTATTTTATTGTTGTATTCTTATGCTTTCTATACTAAATAATTTATAAGAAGTCCCTTCTGTATTCTATGTTACCCTATTTATATTATAATAATAGTATTTATAAAATAAAAGAAAATAACAAACTATTTATATTCTTTCCTATGAAATGTATTGTAGTGTTTATTTTAAATTATAAAAGAGACAAGTTAGTAGCTGTAGAACTTGTTCAAGTTCAGCTAGATAAAAATGGAAGAATTATTTACATTAATAGCCATAAATAAAATCTTAAACCAATTAGTTTTATCTTTAGAATTAAATCTAGGTTTATCTATCCTTACTCACAGTTTGGTTGCTATAAAATACAGTAGTTATTTATCCTAAACAGGAGAAGAAATAAACTGTAGATTTGAAAAGCATTTTCATTTAACGTTACACTACACATTTTAACTATTATATTCTTTTCTTTTGGTTTCAAAATAAATAATAAGATTACTAAAATGAATGTTGTATAGAAAACTGTTTATCTACCAAAACATACGACTGTTAATATAATGATATAGCTTCTTTTCTCTTTACTAATAATCTGACATTCACAGTCTATGTCTAACCCTACTCCATGTACAGAATACTATTTCTTCTGATAACAAATAAAAGAACACATTCTCATAATCAATCTAACATCTTATTTTAAATTTACATCATACTATCTTCATTTAAATACACCACCTGTGCTAAAGTACGATTTGGATTACTTCAGATGAGGAAAAACACAGGTAGGATTTGTTTCTCATTAAGAATAATTTCATTACTAAACAAGCTAAGATATTCTATCCTCTAGGTTTTTACATCATAAACTACAAATGCATCATTCAATGACACACAGATAATAACACCGAAATTGATAGATAGCAGAACCTGTTCTTAAAGCTTGGTCGACAACAACAATGGGAGGCCATTCCTCCCTACCAACTCCTAGAGAGCGCTCAAACAGTGATTCCTCAGGACCCCCGAGCTTGCGTTGGTCTCCCTAGCTGGAACTAGGTGAAGCAAATAAGCAAGTACTAGTCCTGAGACTCAATACTAATCCTGAACTTGTCAGTCAAATCTCCCAGCTAGAAAGCTGTATCAGATCAAGTTCCTGCATTTTATCCCTCAAACACCTTCCTTACAATTTCCCTTTTTCCCAATGAATTCCTTGAAGTGAATTCCTCCTGAATGATTCTTCTCTTGGAAAATATTTTAGCAGCCTCAGCTCTCTACATTGGAAACTTTTAAAATATTTCCTAGGCCTTTTTGGGTTAGTTGTCATTAATTGAGCCACCTACTCTGATCCCACTTTCTTGGGGGATTATAACCCCAAATATAGGGAAGTTGCCACCTGCAACATAGGAAGTGTTTGAGAATGCTGCCACTTGTCCTTTTGCTCTCCACCTAGTTCCTTCCACCAGTTTGACCAGTAACACTCTTATTAATAGCTCTCCCAAGCTGTTGTCTCCACTTTTTATTTATTAAAAATAAAATATTCAGAATTACATTCCACACCTTTTGACTCTGCTGATTCATCAGTTTCAACTTAGCATTAAATTTAACATAATGTCTTAGGAATCAATTTAAAACAAATAACATTATTTTACAAAATTGGGGTATGTGACATAAAAACAGAATATGTAGGTCCAAGTTTTGAAAGAATATGATAAATACATTATTTGTCTTATTTCTTAATCTTGCATTCTGCACATAATAGTCTAAGAGTTTTATGCTTAGATAAATATTCTTTAATGTATGAAAAATCATTTGGATTCAAGGAAAGCAGCTCATTCTCAAGTTGATGACCTCGAATTTCATTGTGTTTACCAAACACAGATTCCAACTTTTTCCAAGCGAGATTAGGTTCATCAATTCCAGATATGTGGAATCAGAAATCAGTAGAGATTGACATCCCAATCAATCCATGAGCTTCATCACATCTATTTGCCCATTTAATTTTTTTATCAACATCAGTGGTTTCTATTTATTTTCCTGAGGTTATCCTAAAAAGTCCCCTACTTCGCAAAACATCCTCCATACGAGATTTCCATGATAAATAATTAGAAATTGTAAGTATAATATCACAAGGGGTGGCCATACTATAAAATAATGGCTAAAAGAACAGAAACTAACTATCTGGATGCAAAGAACTTGAAAAAATATACGGTTTAAAAAAAAAGGCACTTAAAACTGATTCTGGATGATAAAGTTATGCTTGATCAAATAAAAGTTGAAGATGTCCCCAATAGTGATGTGACAGATATTAACTTGACCAACTAAAAAAAGAATCCCCCCTCTTCACAAGATCAACCTTTGACAATCACTTTTACAATAAAGTTGCTTTGAAGTGAATCACTTTTGTAGAATAAGTGATGTTCACTTTTACAACAATGTGACTTTTAAATAGTGACTTTTATTTTATTTTATTTATGTGAGATGTACTTTTACAATAAAATAACTTGAAAAAAGAAATTGCTTGCACTAAAAAGTAGCTTAATAAGACTTGAAATCAAGACCTATTAAGTAATAAAGCAACTTTGGACCAAGTGAGCTAAGTTTAAAAGGTACGTAAAATAATGGAAAGAGGAAGGGGGCTTTTTTTTTTTTTACTCTTCTCTCTCATTCTCTGTGCTTGCTTTCTTTTCCCGCAAATCACAAAAAAAATGAAAAACAAAAACAAATTTTTTTTTTTCCACACAATGGGCTTAGATCTTGGTTAGCTTACCCGGAAAGTCTACATTTTCAAGTTTTCTTTTTGTTTTTTATTTGCCGTGCTCGCACAAGGTGCATGGCAAAGAGCATATGTAGCCAACAAGACAAGAGAAAATAAAACTTTCCCTTGCTATTTTTGATTCGTCGTGATCATGCAAGGTGCACGGCAAAGAGCATACGCAGTCAAGGAAGACAATAGTCCGAGACTAAAATAGAAAATATCTAATAATAAACTGATAAAATATGAGAGATTTAAAAAAAAACAAATCCGTCACTGTAACATTATACCTTCATATTTGCCGAAATGGGTGTTTCCGGAGCAAACGAAAACGATTTTCGGTGAAACGAAAACTATTTCCCAATGGAAATGATGCTCCAGACAGAATGGAATAGCTCCTACAGGCCAAAAATGTACAGAAAATATAGAAACAAAAACCCTTTCAAACTTTCAGCAACACTGGTTCCAGATCTTGATCAAAACCGAAAGCGACTCTTCATAAAAGCTTTGATACCATGTTCGAATACACAAGGTACTCCCAAAAGATTGAACACCTTAAGCAACCTCTTCACACAAATAGACCACAGATCAACACACCGATGTTTGTCACGTGGTTAAAACCCTCGAGAGAGAAACAGTCCACGGCCCCAGCCAAATAGCTACTTGGAGCAATTTATTATGCAAAAGAAAGAAAGTTACATATGAGCTTCTCATAATCGATCAACTAGCCAAGGACCCTCTATGCTCTTTAAATAGAGATCATAGATCAGTCCGGTGTTAAGCCACGGATCAATGGTAGGTATGAACATATCGTGATCGTTGGATTAGAATATTTACAAATGCATACTAATGCATACTAAAGAAACACACTTTTACCTGATGGATATATTACACAAGTTGATCTTAACTAACGCCTAAGTGTCTAAATATCCTAACACCCACTTCCATTTTAAAATGGGTAAGAGCTACAGCAATCCTAAAGGATGCTGGTCCTCATCTTTGACCAGCTGACATTCCCAACATTTCATGATAAACAATGCTATGTCATCATTTAACTTAGGCCAGAAAAAGTGTCTCTTAAAAAAATATATCATTTTTTGATATCCCGGATGTCCTAGGTAGGGTGTCCGATGAAACTCCGTGAGGATGTTGGACCAAATGTCCCCTCCTTCTAGAACACACAATTTATCCTAGGACCATAGCAGTACCGTTTCATCTACCTTTTACTCTTTTTGTTGTTGAAACAACTTGTCCTCTTGGACCTTCTTAAGGATTTCTATATAGAAAGGGTCAACTCTATTGGCCATTCTAATCCTCTCGTGTAAATCCGAATTGGTTTAACTTAAAGTCACCTCATATATCATATGAGTTCTTTGGCTCAAAGCATTAACAAACTTTTTCTCTTTTTCCATTATATGCTTTAGCTCAAAATGGTACTCGCTAAGGAAAGCCAACCATTTGGATTTCCTAGCATTCAGATTCAGTTGCTCAAATAAATATTTTAGACTCATATTGTCTGTTTTTAAAAGGAATTTCCTTCCCATGAGGTAGTGCCTCCACATCTTCAAGCCATGGATGATGGCCTCTAACTCAAGATCATGTGTGGGGTATTTTTGCTCATGTTCTTTTAAATTTCACTATTTATAATAGATCACATAATCATTTTTCAATAGGAATCCTCCAAGTCCTTCCTTGCTTGCATCCGTGCAAACAACGAAATCCCCATCGGGATTCGTAATTCATAGTATCGGTGCAGTCGTCAAAAGAAGCTTAAGGATTTTGAAAACTTTCCTTACACTTGGTTGTCCATAAGAACTTATTCTCCTTCTTTTGGAAAGAAGTCATGGGACAAGCTATTCTCGAGACGTTCTCAATGAAACTTCGATAATATTCGGCTAATCCCAAAAATGATCTAATGTCGGTGAGACTAGTAGGGGTAGGCCAATCTTCTATGGCTTTGAGCTTTTACGAGTCCACAACTATCCCTGTCTCGGAGATGATGTGACCCAAGTACTGTATCTATGTTTTGTAAAAATCACATTTACTAAACTTAGCATAGAGTTGGTGCTCTCGTAACACCTGTAGCACTATGCGAAGGTGTTCCTCGCGTTCCTTTTTACACTTAGAGTAAACTAGGATATCATCTATAAATACCAAAACAAATTTATCCAGATACTTACTGAATATATTTTTCATCATACACATAAAGTTTGCACTTGCATTGGTAAACTAGAACGACATTACTACAAAATCGTAGTTGTTGTACCTTGTACAAAAGAAAGTTTTGTGAATATCCTCATCGGTAATCCGTACTTGATGGTACCCAAATCACAGGTCGATCTTTGAAAATATGTTGACTCCTCCTACATGATCGAAGAAGTCATCGATCCTAGGGAGTGGTTATCGATTCTTAATAGTCATCTTATTAAGCTGATAGTAATCGATGCAAATCCGCATCGTACCATCTTTATTCTTTACAAAAAGTATAGGTGCTCCCCAAGGAGACACACTTGGTCAGATATATCATTTTTTAATCAACTCATGCAACTGCAGTTTGAGTTCCACCAACTCTGGTGCACTCATGTAGTAAGGGGCTTTCGAAGCTAGAACTGATCCTGGTGTGAGTTCTAGGGAAAAGTATAAGTCTCGCTTCGAAGGTAATCTTGGGATTTTTTCATGAAATATGTCCCTAAAGTCTACAAGAATTGGGAATTCCTCTATGTGATGTTCTCTCTCAGCCTCTATTTCTTGGATGTTTATTGCAAACAACTTGCAACCTTTCCTAATTCACTTCTTTGCTTGTAAAGCAGATATCTACCTTACATAAACTTTTTTTAGTATGCCTTGAATCTTAACTTGATTCCCTTGGCTATCTGTACACAAGATTGAATTGTGTAAGCAATCAAGCATGACATGGTGTTGTTCCAACTAGTCCATGTCGATAAGTAGATCATATGATCCTAAGGGTAGGATGTTTAGGTTTATTTTAGTGGGAAAACCATTCGGGTTTACCTCACAATCTTTAACTATTTTTGAAACTTTCCATTTCGTACCTGTGGCTAATTGCACAAGCCCAGGTTTATCATGTTTAACTTTGCCTAGTTTACATACATCAACAATTCTAGGGGATACATATCTCCGGCAAGTACCAGGGTTAATCAGTATCAAATATAGAAGTGTTCAAGATCTTACCTTCTATCTCAACCATGGTATCCTGATGGTTTGCATGTCTACCATCCAACACTACATAAATCCACGGTGTTCCATCTATGTCTTCAACCATTGTTTCTTTCTGTAAGTTGTGCAACACCCCAATGGTCTTATTCTTACAGTCTCGGGCATAATGAGGCCCTTGGCATTTCAATCATTTAATTTGTAGCAGGGAAACATTGCCTCCCCCATTTGTTGTTGGCTTGTTGGTATTTGGAGCTGGTACATATGGCTTTGTACCTGTTTTGTTGAAGTTCTTGCTAGCTGAAAAACTGTTGTTCTGTTTTTTGTACGGTGGTGGGTTAAAACCCGGTTTACGATTATCAGAGAAGGTCCTAGACCTATCTTTGATTCTGTTAATGTTATCCTGCCTCAGTTGTCCATGGCCATAACAAATCCTATATTTGTGCAAGGTGGTGTCAAATGTTTTAGGCATGTCAAATTCAATCCTCTCCTGAAAGTTGAAAGGAAGACATCCTAAAAAAAATTTTATTTTTACTTTCTCATCCTTTATGTAGGGTACATAATGAAATGGATCCAAAAAAATATGGTAATAAAAGAATCCATAGTAATGGATCCCATACATAACTCATGAAACTCTTTCACTTTTCTGTCGAAGAACCTCTTCAACATGTATTTCTCTTGAAAAATCTTGCGAAACTTACTCCACCATGATTCTCTTACCTCATGTTTCTTGGTAATCTTCAAGTCTCTTCACCATCTAGTTGCTTTTCCATTTAAGCTACAGATGGCTAGATGGGATTTCATTTTGCTAGAGTAGTTATGAACTTAGAAATATTTTCTCATACCTAAAAGTCATTCCTCAGCTTTCTCCCCTATGTTCACCTCTCCTTCATAGGTTGGGGATTTTATTTTTCAACACTCTCCCTGAAAATAGTCATCATTTCTCAGTTTCTTTTTGCATGGAGAAAGAGAATCATCAGTAAAAAGACGATGATAATCTCCTTCTGGAGGTTTAGGGGTATGTTCTTCTTTACCTTCTTCTCTCGAGCTATGGGCCCATCTATGATAAGGTTCTTTCTTGAACCTATTTGTGGAATGAGTGGATTTTCCCTGCGGGCTTCCTCCCATCATGTTTTGCAGCAATGCTTCATTAATTGCTTGTTGTTCCTCTCTTTCATTCAGATTATCATCTCTAAAAATCTAGAAGTATACTTGAATACTTTGTATGGTTTTCATTATATCATAATTTAGTTCCACCACCAGTTCTACTTCCCGGGTGGGGGTATTCAACTTCCCTTGCCGGCTATTATCTTCTTCTATCTTCATGATTTGAACTATTCTTTTCAAATCTTGCAATTGCAAATTTTTAATAATAGGAAAATTTTCAGTTAGTTAACAAATTTTAAAAACATAGTTTATTTCCCTTGCAACGAATGTCTGGTACGCTCATTTGGTCTCTTAGTGTTGAAACTAGGCTCTGATACCACTTGTAATGTCCCAAAAATTTGAAAATAAAAATAAAATTAATGGGCTAGTCAAATACTACCTAAACTGGACATTATTTAAACTTATGTGGAATGTGTCGTACTTTGTTTATTGTGTTGTATTTTCGTAAGTTTTTCTTACTTCCCGTTCTCTGTTTTACGAATGTGGTTATTAATGTATTTCTATGTTGTCATTATGTTACTTACTATCTGAATTCTATGGTTATGAATTTATATGTAAGTGTGTTATTTCAATTGCTTAATCATTGGTTATAAGTTCATTTACTGTTTTATGAACAATTATGATTTAACTTGTATTGTAAAGGGGTGGAGTGGCAGGACTTGTTTCCCTTGTAAACACCTGAAAGGTAACTGTTTTCTACTTGTTTCTACGGGGATTACTTAGTTCTTCTTCAAGTAAGGAATTCATTTCCTTGTCGTGTGCAGGTGCACTTGACGACAAGATCTGATTATAAAAGCGGAACAAGACTTACTTCTCGTTCGTCACTAACGCTTAGCTTGGAAACAACAGACTTAAAATCCTACTATAGTGATTACTATGGTGTTTGTTAGTTGATATTTATGCAAGGATGGATGTTTCACTAGCCTATGTTGTACTAGTTACTATTATTGTTTTTATGGGCTTTATGACATTGATTTAATTACGGCTGTATTATAACATTTACATGGTATACATTGTATGTGGCTTAGCAATTTTATAACATGGTCCATGGTTTATTAAAGTCCTTGTGTATAAGTTTTAAAACATAACCATAACCCGCCACGGAGTATTTCATATGCCATGGATTATGGCTATATCTTAAGTATTCGATACACATCTTGTGGATTATATATAACATGGGGATTAAACATAGCTCTGCGTTGGAGATTGGCATGAGCTATATACTTTGGGTTTTAATTTATGGTATTGGAGGTCAGGGTGGTGACATTAATGAGCTTTGGGATGCGTGGGTCTCAAGCTTAGGGCTTGGACTAGCATGATGGTTTGGGTCATTTGTAACATGGCTATGGGAGCTTTGTCTATCGTCGGTTCTATGGTGTAGAGCTTTGGAGGTTGTCGGCATTGGAAGGTATGACTTCCATACTAGTTTATCAGCGTTGTAAATGTTCTAAAGCATACTTCTCATCGTAGCTTGGTTTTATTTGCACGTTGCATGGTTTGGGCAATGTGGGTTGTGGGTCATGGGTCTCCTTGAGGTCAACAACATAACCATTTCAGGTAAACCCTGCTGTAACAAGTTTGAAACTTGTTCATTCTCTTGTGTGGATATCTTGACAGAGTTTGAAACTCATTGTTGGTTGAATGCTTAGTCTAGTTTTAATGGCTGCGAATGGAAAAAATGATTATTTGTAAATTTAGTAAAGCATCAGGGATGTGTTTAAGACTTGGGGTTTGTATCAGGGTTTAGCACCTCTGGGCTGGGGCTTAATGTATTTTGGGCCTTGTAAATGGATACTCTGTGCAGTAATGTTGGCCTTGGTGAATCTTTAAAGGCTCTGTGAATTGTAAATATGTTCATGTTTTGGTAAAGGAAACAGCACCATTGCTTGCAATGGTGCAAAGCCTTTGATACATGACTCTGAAATCTCTTATTTTTGTTTATAATGGTTATATGTACAATACTTACGTACTATGGTTTTTATAGTTATGGTTCTTAGTTTTTCGCTAGCTTGACTCTATGTGGTCTTTGTAATTCGTGTTTCATGCTTTATGTGGATTGTTAACATCGTTATTAGGCCCTTGGAGCAATGCCATAGATGGCAATGGCGTTCCCACCATTAGAGATGCGACTGTTAATAGATGAATGGCATATTGTTTTTATGGTTTAAATCATAGCCGTGAGTGTTCCTGTGTATTTAAATGTAAAGGCCGTGACTGTGGGTATAACCCTTCGAATGTGTGTCATTGCTATTGGCATATCATTGACAGGTTTTTAATGGGTTTATGATAATGTTTAATGTTTTGTATGCAAAGGTTCATGAGCCATGAAATGGTTACATCATGTAAATAATTTGGGGTTTAACCTCTGTGTACATATGTGTTGAATTATTTTTATGGCCTGTGTATGAGATTATAATAGCGTGGTCTGTATGGTTGAAATGATATGGCGTTTAGTAAAAGATAGTGAATCCTACAAGATTTGATACGGTGACTTGTAAAGGTTAACACCACATTATTTTGATGCTGGGTCACGATGGTTATAAAAGATAATTAATGAAATGGCTCATTGGGAATTTATGCCCAAAGGATTCGATCTTGTGACCTCTGTTTATTTATACAATATTTTAATGTTCATAAAATGATGGGTGACTCATTATGTGGAAGTTTGCTTGCATATACGATTTGGGTGGAAGTAATTTGCGTATTAATTATATGGTTTTATTATTATGAATGAGGCCTTAAGCCTACATACCTTAGAGATCTTTGATGGAGAAAATTGCTAATCGATTGAATGTTTAGTATTGTTATTTATTTAATGTAACTTCAGACCATTTAAGGTCTCGATAGCTTGACTATTTATTGGGTTTAATGTCTATTCTTAAGTATGGAATAATTCGTTTATATTATTGCTTATTTAAAGTATAGCTTCAGACCATTAGAGGTCTTGATGGCTTTAGTTTGGCATTTTAATTTTTTATTTTGATTATGGTTTTGTTTATATTAAATAATGAAAAATGATTTGTTTCTTAGGTTCTGTATTACTATACTTTAATCTAAGGTGTTTTATAATTATGTTATATTTAGAACTTATACTAATTAGTCTTTTTACTTCTAGTATAGGTCTACTAGCAATATGAAATCTGCCAGTAGAATCCATAGGTAAATATATATTTAGGCTCTGTCTTAAGTAGTTCTAGGTTTTGGAATTTCAATAAAAGATAGGAAATAAAAGGCAGAAATAAATTTTGGAAGAACAAAACCCTTGAATATCTTTAGACAGGAAATGAAATTCAGACTTAGTGTTTAGAAATAAAACATTTAATATTTCTAAACAGGGAATGAGTTGCAGACATAGATTAGAGAAGTAAATCATAAACCCTTAAGTTATAGAACACAAAATAAATTGCAGACATAGATTCTAGAAGAAAATCATAAACCCTTAAGTTATAGAACACAAAATAATTTGCAGACATAGATTCTAGAAGAAAATCATAAACCCTTAAGTTATAGAATAGGAAATAAATGTAAGAAATAAACTAGGGAACAACATCCTAAATTTCTTAACCAGAAAATGTACTTAGACAATGAAAGGAAAAAATCGAGAACCTCATACCTGTAAGGTGAAGTTATTCCAATGGCTGAAAACTTACACACTCAATTACCCAACATTAACAAATTCACAGACAGATCTGACCTATGTATATATAACCGAATCACTTGGGAACTACCATGTTCCACCCAACCATGACCCGAAACCGTTCCTGGTTCTAATCTGGATTTCCCCGAGCTGGTTCCAACATGCAAGTAGCTTAGAGCTCCTAGGGTTAGGATTCCCTAACTAGGATATCAGGTCTGAATCAGTTCTCCTTTTCCTCTCAGGAAAAATTTCTCCAAGAATTCTTTTGAGAATAATCACGCAAAATAAGGAATCACAAAAATATGGAAGAGATCCCCAAGCCTCTCTTTGGTTTGGACCTTTATAGGAAGACTTTTCAGTTAAAGGGGCAGTTAAATCAAGAATCATTTGATTTCCTTATTTAACCCTTTTATTTAACTTAGACACTTTTAATATTTAACTTAGGAACTTTTAACTTGTTCCTATTTGGGCTTTTGTAGGTATTGTAATATTTAATTATCCTTTAGTAAAAATAATAATAGATGGAACCTTTCTTTCTTTTTTTACATTATTAATATTATTACAATGCTTACTCTTTATACATACCATGTATAAAATACATAATTATAGACATATATTATTTGTTAACATTTGTCTTTAGGTATCATATAACATGATGGCTAAACTTATGAAACTTTCTTCATTAAGGCCGTCAGGTAGGTGGTTAGATATACTAGGCTAAGAAACTCTAAACATCCTTGCATGTTGGGTTCCCTCGTATAACATGGTAGTTCTTTAGTACTTGATGAGATACAAAAATTGAAAATTTCATTTAATAACTTATATATAAGTTAGATGAGATCAATGTTTTATTCGAGTCGTTTTCACTCGACATAATTAATTCTTTTCAGTAACTCGTAGCATTTATCGAGAGCCCATACTCAATGCTAAAAATAGGGAGTTACAAACTTAGTGCAATTCCAGAGCTCCTCGCTCAACACTAATGCTAGGATGTACTTGTAGGATACACCTAGTGATACAATTGCAAAGGATCCGATGTTCCATATATTAAGCTCAACATCAACTTGGAAGGCTCTAGCGTTTATGCCCAACACTTCTAATTTATCGTTTCATGTGCTCGAGAGCTTCATGCTCAACACAAATGTCTCAAAACCCATGTNATATATATCATATGCAATTGGCTTACACCCAATATATCAAACAAATCATCAGGTTCATATGCAGTGTGGTCTTCGACCTAGTATACCCAAATTAAACATCAATGTAACATCATAATCAATGGGGCTTATGCCCATAAATGTTAGGTCAACAATTTGAGATATTACAATTAGTTTTTATTTATTTTCTTAATATATATATATCATAATGGTGATTATATTATATATAATTTTTAATGATGTTATAATGGTTATATTATATACAATTTTTAATGATATTATAATGGTCTTGAATATGATTTATAATAATAATGGAAGTAAAAAAAATTGAATAAAACTATTATTTAATAAGACATTATGAAAATTAAGAATGCTATAAATAACGATAATATTATAAATATTATTTATAAAATATAATGGCCGCATATACCTATTACAAAAATTATTAAATTGACATGTTTAATATTATGTAAGTTTAATTTTAAATATTTATTTAATAAAATAATAATTTTATATACTCCTTTACTGTTAATTTTAATTTTAAAGATTATTTTGATGCTAAGGATAATTATTAATGTCCATTAGCGTTTCATTAGTAACTCAATCATATAGATGAGATTTCTATGTATTATGAAAGTAGTTCTTTGAAAATATTGTTTTCACTCATGTATGTTATGATTTTAGTTCTTATGATGATACGTTATCTAAAGAAACTTTGGTATTTAGCTAAATAAACTTTGGTATTGGTGAAAGGTACTTTGAACAAACATTGAGGGGGAAACTTTTCATGAGTACTTATACTAAGCAAGACCTAGAATGGTTTGAGAATATTTTCACATTTTTTTAATCTAAAAAAGTAGTTTTGAAGCATTCCATAAAGATTTTAACCACATTATATGTCATACTATATTATTTTCTATTTATTTTAATTGATTGACAATAAGGAAAATTCACTAGAAAGTTAATCTAATTTCTTCAAAAATAAATATGAAATAAAAAAATGTAAAAAATACAAGATTAAATTTTATTTGTAAGTAATTAATTATTTTTTAAGATTTTTATTTTAGATAGTTATTTAAAAAAAAAATACTCTAAAGGTGAGTTTGTGGGACACTATTCCCAAAATCGCCGTCCCTTTATCCAACCATAGTCTGCCACATGTTCGACTTCTTGTTGGTTTCTTTCACACTTTCTATGTCTTGTCCAGCATTTATCTGTTTGTCCGAGTCGCTGTGTACGACAAGCCTATCCCCTGTCAGTTACATAAGAACTATTGTACTGTGCACTGGAAAAGCAATATCATCGTCTTGTAACTGGTAGAGCTATGCATGCATGATGCTATGTTTGTCACCGTGTGCATGGTATGCATTTGTTATGGCATGCATCATAGATTGGAATATATTTTTTTTTAATCCTTCCATAAAGATGGAGAGGGAACATAATTGGAGGCAATACGAATTTTAAATGCCATGCAACATAATTGGAGGGAATTTGAATTTTAAATGGCATGTCCTTTTTTTAAATTTCATGAAGCTTGTCGTAAATAGGTAACATAATTGGAGGCATATCCATTTTGAATTCCAAAATTCTGTAAGTGGCGGTGAGGGACGTTGATGCCCTAATGGTCCTCCATCGCCAGTCACCTTCCAGACGAAGCGGCTATAGATGGAGATCAACCCTTTTACGCACAAGCCCAAGTATGAATCAATTATTGGCTCAATCATACAATCGGTTGTTGAATGCAACCCATATGGCACCACGCGCTTGGAAGGTATGTTTCCGCACAAGTCAAAACTTTGGGCGAAGGGCCTCTAGTTTGGATATATTAAGTAAATTGAGGAGAGCTAGTCAAGGGTTTGATTTTGATAAAGAAGAATCAAATAATACCGTGTTGATCTATGTTGGTGGCTTTGAATGTATGAAAATAGCACATAAATGGGACATTTTTCCATGTTGAGCTCTGAAACTAAATTCGGTGTCTCATCTACCAAAGTATATATGTTTAAACCATTCTTAAAAGCACACACATAATTGAGGGTCCGTGATACAACAAACGAGGTTTCCTTAGTCCGAGGCATAAACAAAGAGTCTTCATTTTATGTGACATTGGTCGAAAGATTATCATGGGGTTAGATCCCAACCCATACCAATAATAATTCACAAAACAAATATTATTATCTCTTCCACTTCATCACATCTACTTTTTCCTCCCTTTTTTTCTCTTTCTACATTTTATTGCACCTTAAAAGACATTGCTAGGTCCTTATTAATAGTCTGAAAATATTTTCAAAGTTTTTCATAATTCTCGGTTTTGTCCTCCACTATTCCAACCACCGTAAAGCAGTTCCATTTCATGTACACATTTATTTGCAATCCGTTTGTAAGAAAGCGCACCTTTGCCAGCATTTTTATCTAGTTTCAGATCTGATGTTGTAACTTGTAAGGATTCTTTTTTGGGCATTGGCAAGCCCATGCCACTAATTTTTCTCTCTCTCGGGAGGTGGGGTTGTTGAGTGACATCACCTCTCCACCTTACATAAATTGACGTGAAAAGAGTGTCATTCATGTTTCTGAGGCCCCACTCAACGCAAATGACGTAAATCCGTACCGTACGTTTTCCAGTTAAGTCCTTTGACAGTTGTGAGATTAGAACTCCAATAACACAATAATTTCAGGATTCCAAAGTTATGTTGCAACGAGTGGTTAACATGATCCCATAGCATGCAAATTTTGATATCATTGATGTAATACGGAGCCGATACTTACAGTTAGTTGAATTGGTACAAATATTTTTCTGTTCCCTCCTTGGAGGCATGTACATGCTCCATGTTGGAATTTCAATTCATCTCTATTCTTTTTAGACTAAATGCTTGTTTTTGAGGGGTGGAAAATTTATTTTCTCGGTTATATAATGTTTTGTTAAAAAGTTTTTAAAGTTTTTGTTAATAAAATTTTATTAAAAAGTTTAAGTAATAAAACTATTATTTTTTATTATATATTTAATAAAATTTAACAAAATTATCTACAAAGATAACTCAACATAATAAATTGACATTATGCAGTATACATCTACCATTTTCTATAATTACTTGCCATTAAAATTTAATTTTAAGAACTTATTTCAAAATTCATCCTTTTATAAAAATAAAAAAAAATTACTATTAAAAACCACCCAAAAAAATAAAAAATATGATTTTACTCTTCTCAAACTATTTAGAAATATTTGACCAAGGAAATACTCAGCAAAACGTCCTCAAATTCCAACACTTCAAACAAAACAAAACAGATACTCTTAAAAACCACCCAAAAAAATAAAAAAAATGATTTTACTCCTCTCAAAAGGTTTAGAAATATTTGACCAAGGAAATACTCAGCAAAACGTCCTCAAATTCCAACACTACAGCGGAGTCGGACTGTTAATTTTTATGGCGAGTAAATAAGTTTCGTGTTATATGGCATAATTTAGAGGGGCCACGTGTTGGCCATTAAAAGGTTCCGTAGAGATGTTTATGATGCGTTTCTGTACTGCTGATTTGGTTAGGTTTTAGTGTAGATTGATTAGGTTTGGGTTTCGATTAATTCCAGGTGAGCTCAGATTCTTAACAGGTCTACGTGGTATCTAGTGACTGCCCGATTGGGCCCGGGAGCAGTATAAGCGCTAACCAAAACGCCCCCAACCCGCCGGAATTCGGCAGATAAATTATTGTTAAAATTGTAATTTAGAGGCTAAATTATTGTTAAAATTGTAATTTAGAGGCTTCATGAGTAGTTTTAAAATATACTTTTTACCTTAGGATCCGCAACTACAAGAACTAAAATTACAAAATTGTAAAAATTGTAATTTTGACCGTTTTTAATCAAAAACGCGCCGGAAAAGCGGGGCGTTTTAGTTGTCTTTTATCCTACGCGGCCCAATTGCTGTAATAATAGCGTCCTTGTGGAACAATTTATATTGGGTTAATAACGATTTCGTGTAGCGATCTGGCTTCGTTTCAGTTCACACATATAGAAAAACGGGGGATGATCACTTTTGGTAAGGATTAAGGCAACCCACCGAGAAGGATTAGGACGAAAACCCAGCAGTATTGTTAGATATAAGTTTGGGTTCTTCGGTGTAATTGAAAAAGAACTTCGGGAGGTACAGCGCTCGATGCCAATAGCTTGCCGCTGCTCTCATTCTATGAGCAAATCTATGGGATTGCAGCGATATACAGAACCGAATGACCTGGAAACAGATGAATTGATATCTGCGGTTTTAGAATATATGAGATCAGAGGTCCCTGGGACGAGATCCGTAGAGATTCAACCTCAATCAATAATTTCTGTAGAGAAAATGGGGCCGTCCGAAATAATGCAAAAGATCGAAGCGGCCACAGCAGCAACCGCTAGGGAAGGAGATATTAATGCATCAAGGAAGAGTGTACGCTACGGAGAGTGCCGAAAGAATCACGCAGCCAGATTTGGGGGCTACGCGGTTGATGGTTGCGCAGAATTCATGGCTAGCGGAGATGAGGGAACAGCTGCGGCCCTGAAGTGTGCAGCTTGCAATTGTCACCGCAGCTTCCACAGAAGGGAAGTTGAAAACGAAACCCTATGCGAGTGCCATCGCATACGCGGGTGACAATCTGGTCATCCGGATTCCGATCTACGGAGAAATGTAAGTTTGTTCATTTCAAAATCTCTGCTATATTATTTGTCAGATGACAAGACAGTATGGTTTATTATTTTCTGTGCCGTGGAATAGTTTTAGTTTTAATTATCTGTTTTCAAAACTAGTGTGTAAATTCCGATTTTCATGACCTACAATAACCAATTCTGCAAACACGGCTATGGAATCTGGATATTCACAGTGGTAGGGAAATATCCGTTTGATATGTGAGTGATCTCTTTTTTCATAGATAGCGTGATCAAGAGATATTGTACTTTGTTGACAATTTTCGATTGAAGAAGTTTAGGGTTTGCTTGCTGCTTCTTGAAATTTTGTTTTCTACATGCTGCGGCTATCCGTGGAAGTTTTGCTTTTAAATAATTTCATATTTATTGATGGAAACGGGCCATCAGGCCATGCAGAATTCTTTTTCCTTGCACAAAGACACAAACTCTAACACTACATGACGCGACTGCAGCCTCCTGCACAAAACCAAAGTCACAGACTGAATATATACGACAGAAACCCTCCATTCAAATTCACAAGCAGAAGAGCAGAACATTCCAGATTATGTGCAACGCCAATTTTGCATTAAATTGAGAAATTAGAGCATCTCTGTGGCACTAAGGGCCATAAAGACCCGCCTTAAAGGGGTTCAACTACTCAGATGCATAATTAGGCCTTCAAAATCTATTTTCATTTTTAACACGATGGTTTTATGGATTGTTGACCTCGGTCGCAGCCTTAAAATTACTTCAAAACAATAATTGGTTCTTGAAAATCCATTTTGATTTTGAACATTATGTTTTTAAGGGGTTGTTCTCGGTCTAAATCTTAAAATTACTTGAAAACACTAAACTTTCTTAGAGTATTTCTTCTTTTCTGGAGGTACTAAGTTTACCTGGTAATTTTCTTGTACTGCTCCAACTTTTTTTCTCTTTTTTTTTTATACTCTCCTTCTATGTTTTGAGTTGTTTTTTTAATTTATTATGATATATTGTCCCTTTTCTTCTAAAACCATCTATTTTCTTTAAACTTTTGTGTTTCTCAAATTCATTTTTTCCATTACTAATCAATTTCCCGTTTCTTCACCAACACTTTTGCGCTCTCTTCTTTCCAACTCTTCAGCTCTACTCTTTGTTATGTCTACTTCCATTTCCCTTTTCTTCATTAGCTCATTGCACTCTCTCTTATTTCCTGCTCTTTTTCTTTAACTCTTTGTCATCTCTACTTTCAATAGAACAATTACGTCTTGTTTTCTAATGCTCAGAAATGATCGAACCATTTCAAAGCTTTACAGGGCGCGGATTGCCCTCTACTTCCCGTGATCAATTTTCAGCCACCAGTCCTAATAGTAATGGATCTCAAAAGAGGTCACGGCAATTCCTGCTTCAAAATTTGGATATGTGAAAGCCTCACCCCATGGCCCACTCTCCTCTTCCTTAATAGGGTATGAGTCGTTAGATCAACTAGTAAGGACGGCATGCTTCCACAATGATGTTGGTATTCATATCTGCCGACCGATCTAGTAAGCCAATTAGACGGTCCACCAACCGTAGCAACATCCTTCAAAAATAATTCTTTGGATGGCAGCGAGTTGGGATGCTCCCGACTCAGAAACATCGAGGTAGGACAAAAAGCACATCTTTAACCAAAAGACATGGACATGGACATGTACGTAGTATACTTGTGCCTGCACTTTTTCTTTGGTGACGCATGTTCTTTTAGGATTTCTTGCAGGGCTTGTAAAGTTTCATTTTGAAAAAAAACACACACTATCTTAAAAAAAATAGCAGACAGACAAGATAGTGTGGGTTATGTATTTGCTAACACCTCTCCTATATTGAATTGTAAAGCATCCCATACTCTTGGTTTAATTCGAAAGATGTTTAATGAAAATGCTTGACATTTAAATTATTATAGAAATTTGGATTGTTAGAAAAAGGTTAGTGATGATTTTATTTTCAAAGATGAGAAAATTTATTATTAGGAAAAAGGAAGACGGCTTCATTTGAATTTATATATTTCTTTCTATATGTATGTTTTTTTTTTAAATTAATTTTATTTTAAAATTATTTAGTAAGTTAATAATTTTGCAAGGAGCTTGCTTTTAGATCTAGAGATATTGTTGACTTTTGGTTTACAACAAGCTATGAAAGAGATTTTATAGTTTTTCCACTTTTATTCTCCCATTTTCATTGTTGAGTTTGAGATGCTTTCATATGAGATTGCCAAACAAATTTGTGATTGAGTGTTAGAGTTGCTCTAATCATATTTATATGAACTTTTCTTATGTATTGCAAAGGTAACTTAACAATCTGTTTGACTCTTTAAGATTAACAATGTAATAATTTATATCTATAAAGAAATAATATATACTCTATTGATCTAAACCTAGTGTCATGACATTTTCTCATAGATATAAGGTGATTTGCATTAAATTTAGATTGAGTGCCTTCCTCTTGTTTTTTTTAATTGAACGACGTTCCATTTGATGTATGAAAATATGCTTATAATTTTTTTTTCACATGGAAACATCATGTTAGCTTCTTTGTAAACTACAAGAGTTGTACTTCTATGAAGTCTCAAGAATTTGTGTAGTTTTTGTCTTCTTACATAATCTCAAAGGTATTAAGGATGAATACTTTTGTAAGATAGTTCTTCAATTTTCTTATTACTAGCATGAGGATGGGTTTTATTATGAACTTGAAATTAGTTCCACAATACCAGCCATTGCTACAACTTGTCTCCACCCTTATGTTGAAAATATAGAACATGATAATGAGACTCCCCATGTTCTATTTTGTGATGGATTTGCATCCCATGAGTTTGAAGAAAAGATTATCTAGGAAGTGTTTAATGAAACACGTGTAGTCTTTGTTTTCTATCCATATAAATTGTTTGATAAAATGATTGCATGTCAAGTGCTGGAAGAAACCTTTCCATGGAAAATTTTTGTTATAGATCGTCATATTAGACAAAATTCCATATTATGATCAAGTCTTTGTTTGGGAAAATAGTATGCATATAAGTGAAAATTAAAAAAATATGTGGTGGATTTAAAGTAGAAATTGGAGCATAGTATGGGTATTGTTTCCCAACGGTGCCTTCTTAATTAGGTTATTAAGGTGAACAATTAGAGAATATTGGATGATTATCATATTTGCAAAGATTCAACTCTTACCTTGCCATTGAGAGTTCATGTAGAAGTGTTGGTTATTGAGATTGATTCAAACTTTTTTACTCCTTCTAGTACCTCTATAGAAGAGAATCCTATGGTCATATAAATGGTGGAAAGTACAAGGGTACATTTGTTATATGAAAAATATATAGTGATCTCTATATTCAATGGGCATTGATATCCTATATCACTATTGTTATTACTGATCGACATTACTTGGAAAATAAATTTTGGTATCTCATCGAGCTCTGAAGGAATTTTTATTTTTAAATTTGTGATCATGCCAATTATCAACAAGGGTTCGAGAAGGATCCTTGGATTTGGAAAATCATAGGAATGTTTGTATACCCCTAGGTTCTATATTTTAATCCCAACACTATATGTCCAAATTACCACATTGTAAATTTTGTTTCATCTTCTCCATTTTACACTAAATTTTAACTAGTTTTAGGAATATTGGGATTACTTTTGGCATTTACATAAAATCAAATCTTGAGGGTTGTAGCAAGTTTGTGTACATGTATTTTATATGTGTTTAAATAGACCTTAGCAAGGGTATTGTTAACAAAATGATATTGAAATGGAAAAAGTTAAATACACATTGAATTTAGGTTATAAGAAAAAAAAACATTATGTTGTAGGATTTGTCATATTCTAGGTCATTTCCAAGACACTTGTTCCCATTCTCAAGCTCATCCACTTAGGAATAATAGAAAGAAAAATAAACGAGATGGGGTTTTTCAATGGATTTGAGTTCGTATACAAACATTGATATAAATGGATTACATCATAAACCAATTATTGATATTTATTAGAATATCATAAGTCAACAACAAAATGTGTCAATTGGGGGATGACATTCAATCTTTAGGGATAAATTAGACGATATTGATAGAAGGATTTCCTCTTCGAGGAATATTGTATTATTTTAATTTCTTCTAGGTGGAATGAGAAGACATCATCAAATTATCACCTTCAATTCATATAAGGGACTAGTTCCTTTGAGTAATATCCCACCTTTCTATTAACACTTAGTTACATTGGCTCCTTCTTTAATAGTGTGTCAAGAAGTTACAAAGAAAGATCAAATGCAAGATATTGAGAAATATTTTTTGAAAGGAGATAAATGGAATGTACAGTACATTTGTAATAGAAATCTTGTTAGTATAGTCTATATTTGTAGTCTTATAATCGCAATATACAACTATACTTTATTTATTTTATAATGTTAGTTGAAAGATTTAGGAAAGTGATTTATGTTATATAGCGGGAAATTCAACTTTCATAAGTTGTCCTTACACCTTATCTATCTTTATAATATGGTAAATTATCCTCTATAAAGGTGGCCTTGTAAAACAACTATACCTTTAGAGCTCAAAACAAACACTAAACAACAATAACCCAAAATGCTACCAAACTAGTTCCCTTTATCCAATTACTACTAATTGAAAAGGTGAAAAGAGAGGATGTTACAATATACCTACGTAGAATTGAAATTATAAACATTTATCTTGGGAAACCTTATTGTTATCAATTATTGAGTTATAAAACATACATTTTTTTATATTTTATAAATTTAATGTATTTTACAATATAGAGTTGAATAACTCATACTTCATATCACTAGATAATAATTTTCTTAAGAGTAACAAAACTTTATATTAGATATTTTAAGGTGAAACCACAATATACATTTCATTATATTTTAAGGCTTAATAAATATATTTTAAAAAAATCTTAGTGAGAGTATCTAATGGAAGACTTCCTTTACATCCTAATATTTGTTGGCATCTTTTACAAAAAATGTTGTCTTCATATAGGCCTTAAGATACTAATATCTACTTCATCACATGAGTTGTTAAAAAAAGAATGGAAACAATACACTAGAAAAAAATATGGACCTTTTTATTCCCTTTTTTAAACTCATGTTCATTAAATGTTCCGTTCTACAATACTAAAGATTCAATTGAAAGTTTATTAATCATAGACACTCTTTATAAATGCAAGGAAAAAATAGTTTCATAACTCTCCTTGACCTTTAGGAACTACAACATAAGAGGGTCAAGTAATTTCTTACTGATATTTTATTTCATTTTTTTCCCTAAATTAATATTGTTGATTGAAGAATAAAATACCACCCATGCCATTGAGAGCTAAGACTTCCAAAAAAATACCATAAAAAAGACCTAAGTTTTATTCAAAATCAATATCAATCTTTATTGAATTTCCTATTAATTTACCTAGTTTTTAGAACTAACACTTATTATTTTATGATCAACATAAGTGGAATTTAATTATAATCCCTCAAAACATTTTATTTTAAGATAACCACACTACCCAAATCACACATACACAAAAAAAAAAAAAAAGTAAGTCTCTATGAGGTTTCTCAACTTTGTCTAAAGACCATATGAAAATAATTTATTAAGGACCTCTACTGTAATTAGATTTTTAATTGGGAATATACACTATCCCTTTCCATACTTACTAGTAAAGGTACATGTGGCAAACAAGTGTTCAACCTACATCTCAATATTATTTGAGGTAATCCATCTTCTACGAACTAGCATATATATATTTTAAATTATCCCTTAGCACATTGTTTTCGAGGTTTAACTATGCAAAAATATTATATCTTTCATTGGACTTTCTATTTCCATACAGTTTACTGCGAGGGGATCCCTTTCATCAATTTTTTTTCCATCTTTTCGTTATAGCTCAATTTTGTCTTATCTTCACCATTTTACACACGTTTAACTATTCAAAAATATTATATTTTTCATTGGATTTTCTATTTCCATACAACTTAGTGCCAGTGGGATCCCTTTCATCAATTTAATTTTCCATATTTTCCTTATAGCTCAATTTGTCTTATCTCCACCATTTTCCAGAAGCTAATCATATCATCCACCTAAAAAGTTTTTAATTTTTCCACCTTTTCTTTAGAGCTTAATTTTGTCTTATCTTCACCATTTTTCACCAATTAATCATATCATCCACCTAAAACAATTTTGATGCACTAAAGAATATACTTCGGACATACGAGTTGTACTCATAACCTTTTATCCCAACTAAATCCAAGTCATATTTGTTTAGGCCATATACTCCTACCATAAATAGTGGCTTAAGCACTAGCTATATTAAGTTTTAGGTTAAGCACAAAGTATGTTACTCCTTGAAGCAAGTCTCTCCCGTTACACCGATTGAAAACCAATTGAAAATATGGGTTTTATCTCCCTTGGCTATTTTATTGCAGAATATAATAGACTTTTTAAAGAATATCGCTCACAGATATCCAATATCTCTTTTGATTTTCCACATTAATATATTGTAGATAATTAAAATCTTTTATAATATAAACATAAATAGTTTAGATAATTAAAATCACTAGAGATCCCCCTACCGGCGAAACAGAAAAAAAATGGGATAGTTCATTCATTCTTCCGTTCCCGCGGTGTTGGCTAGCAGGATATCAGATTGTCTCCCTTGTTTTCTCCCTTGTTTCCATCATTGGAAGAAGTGAGAGGCTGGTTATTCTCAGAATGATAAAGCGGTGCGAGGACTCAGACTAAGGTTCATGACCTCAAAGATTTGGTTCTAAATGTCCTCCTCTATGTCTAATTCAATATTGAAATCGAGATAACCCTTCATTCCTTACACGATTGTTCTTATATGACTTCGGGATGTTGTCAAATCTTCCTTACAGGATTCTTTTGATATGACTTCGGGATGTTGTCAAATCTTCCTTACAGGATTCTTTTGATATGACTTCGGGACGATGTAAAATCCTCCAGCCTCATCTCGGTAAGTGAATTGTACTATCGCGTCCGTAGGAAAGCATACTTAAACTCCCTTATGAAGGCCACACATCTAAATTTTTTGTTTGCGATCGAGTAATGTAGGCGTGGGCTAGCTATGGAGCAGACCTCCCTCCATCGGAAGGAGGAGGAGCAAAGTCAACATTGACTTTGCTTCTCCTCGGTCCGATTGAGGGAGGTTTGCTCCATAGCTAGCTTCCTAGATTTTCCATCCAATGCAGGCACTCCTTTCATGAAACTCCGTTAACACTGCTGGTTTGCTCCATGTGTCCATTCATCGATTAATGGATGATCCGATATTCAGTACTGGAAAGTTAGAGTCCTGTTTTCTGGTTTTTCATTTAAACGTCCACTGATTCTTCTACCGCCCAACACGCTCTAAAGGCCCGATGAATCTTCTTTTGTACCCTCTGTCAATTTTTATTTCTCGTTCGTCACAGAAAGCTCTAATGTGTTAAAGGATACTGGATTCGGACAAGATTCAAACATTACTTGATATTCGTGGCATTTTCTCAACTCGGGAGCTTTTTCTCCATTCCTTCAAACCGAAAAATGTAACGAAAACATATGAATTATTGTTCCGAGTGTGGTGAGTTCATAAGAATTTGATTTCAGCATAGATCGCATGTGTTTGATCAAAGACTTTGTTTTGCAAAATCGTTAATAAATTTCAACGTTAAGTTCTAGATCATGTGTGAATGAGCATTACGGGACAACATGGAAACTTGTTGGATTCAAAACTCTCAACATATCGTCTAAATCGGAACCAAATTTCCATGGATTATCTCAATGGTGGTTCTCCAACAATAGTAGTTATAGGCGAGCGATTTGTTGTTTTTGTTAACTGTGAGTCCGTTAAAGTTGACTTAGAGTACGTTAAACTTGACTTACCGCTCAGTCACAATTTTTTTTTCTGGTGGCGTAAAACTTGTCCAAGCCTACCATATATTATGGATAACATTTTTAGAGACTAAAAATGGTGGGACTTTTTGACCCAACTTTTTTTACTTTTATTTACTTGGACAGTTTTTACTTTGACCACTAGACTTTGATGGATTTACTACTTATGAAATCAAACAACCAAGAAGTTTTATTGGGTGAAATGTTTATGGATTTTTTGATCTTTCACTCAAACTGTAAATGTCAATAATGTTTACTCAAGTAATTCTCTAGAGAATGTGTGGCTAAATAAACATGTATTCAACCATAAACTATTTGATTTATATAACTTGTCGATATAGAGAGGATAACTGTATGCATTAAATGCAAACTTCAAATTTACAGAGATATTTCACCTTTTACAGAGCTTCGGCTCTAGACACTTTTTTTTTTTACTCTCTTCACTATCTCCTAGTGAATTACAATTTTCTTCTTTTAGATATAGACAAACTAAAAATGTTTCTCTTTGAAGCTACCGAATTAAGCATTGAAGTTTGCAGTAACTATCCACCTAGAAACTTAAGTTCATAAATTTATTAATTGACTGGATTTCATTACAGAATTGTGGACACTTTAATCTTGTTAGATTCTCTGACAGAGACTGAACTGATATGGGCTCCGCCCAAAGTTTTACATGGATCTATGAGTAATTAATATTTCCAAGACTCCACCTTAATTATGAGCAGATGAGGGTCACAAAAAAAGTATTACAAGCTCTTTCAGAGCTTAAACTTGCTTTGTGTATGAGAGAGTTCAGTGTGCAAAACTTGTCATTCCAAGATAACTAAGTATATACTGAAATGTATCCCTTGCCAATGGTTTCGTAAATATGTATGCAAGTTGATCTTGAGACCTGCAAAATTCTAAACAAATTTCTTGGTTGTTCACCAATTCTCTTATTAAATGAAACCTTGTGTCGATGCTTGGTTCTCTTACTAAACATGTGATTCTTTGATAATGCAACAGCTGAATTGTTATCATAGAAGATGGTTGTTGGTTCTTATTGGTTCTGTGACAAATCTTTTAAAATTCTCCGCATCCAGGCAACTTGACACATGTAGCATTTGTAGCTGCAACATACTCTGATTCTGCTCAGTTACTATGGGATGCTTCTTTGAATCCCATGAAACAACACCTGTACCAAAATGAAATGTATACCCATATATGCTCTTCTATCATCTGTGCTGCCTCCATTGTCACTGTAAGTGTATCCAATGAGTTTAAAATTTCTAAGGTTGAATACATAAAGCCAAGGTGTTTTGTGCCACTTACATACCTCATAATTCTTTTACCTGCTTGCCCTTGCCAATGAGAGTCCTTTGGTGACTTTATGAATCTTCAGGACATACTTACTCCATACATGATGTCCAGTCTTGTTGTTGTTAAATACATAAGGCCGCCAACCAACCTTTTGAACAACGTAGGATCTATAGTTGATCCATCTTCATCCTTGCTCAATTTTAAACTTGTTATTACTGGTGTTGGCATTGTCTTGCAATTTGACATATTAATATATTGTAGATAATTAAAATATTTTATAATATAAACATAAATAGTTTAGATAATTACAATTTGACATATTAATATATTGTGGATAATTAAAATCTTTTATATTATAAACATAAATAGTTTAGATAATTAAAATCACTAGAGATCCCTTTACCGGCGAAACAGAAAAGAAATGGGATAGTTCATTCATTCCTCCGTTCCCGCGGTGTTGGCTAGCGGTATATCAGATTGTCTCCATTGTTTCCATGATTGGAAGAAGTGAGATGCTGGTTATTCTGAGAATGATAAAGCGGTGCGAGGACTCAGAGTAAGGTTTATGACCTCAAAGATTTGGTTCTACATGTCCTCCTCTATGTCTAATTCAATATTGAAATCGAGATCAACCTTCATTCCTTACACGATTGTTCTTATATGACTTCGGGATGTCGTGAAATCTTCCTTAACAGGATTCTTTTGATATGACTTCGGGACGTTGTAAAATCCTCCATGCTCATCTAGGTAAGTGAATTGTACTTTCGTGTCCGTAGGAAAGCATACTTAAACTCCCTTATGGAGGCCACAAATCTAAATCTTTTGTTTGCGATCGAGTAATGTAGTTATTCCGAGATTTTCCATCCATTGCAGGCACTCCTTTCATGAAACTCCGCTAACACTGCTGGTTTGCCTCCATGTGTCCATTCATCGATTAGGCAGGATTAACTGATGATCCGATATTCACTGCTGGAAAGTTAGAGTCATGTTTCCTGATTTTTCATTTAAAAGTCCACTGAATCTTCTGCCGCCCAATACGCTTTAAAGGCCCGATGAATCTTCTCTTCTGTACCCTCTGTCAATTTTTATTCCACGTCCGTCACAGAAAGCTCTAATGTGTTAAGGATACTGGATTCGGGCAAGATTCAAACACTACTTGATATTCGTGGCATTTTCTCAACTCGGGAGCTTTTTCTCCATTCTTTCAAACCGAAAAATCTAAAGAAAACATATGAATTATTGTTCTCACTGTGGTCAGCTCATAAGAATTTGATTTCAGCATAGATCGCATGTGTTTGATCAAAGACTTTGTTTTGCAAAATCGTTAATAAATTTCAACGTTAAGTTCTTGATCATGTGTGAATGAGCATTACGGGACAATATGGAAACTTGTTGGATTCAAAACTCTCAACACATCGTCTAAATCGGAACCAAATTTGCATGGATTATCTCAATGGTGGTTCTCCTACAATAGTAGTTATAGGCCAGCGATTTGTTGTTTTTGTTAACTGTGAGTCCGTTAAGCTTGACTTACCGCTCACTCACAATTTTTTTTCTGGTGGCGTAAAAATTGTCTATTTTAAGAGACTAAAAATGGTGGGACTTTTGGATCCAATTTTTTTAACTTTTACCTTCTTCGACAGTTTTTACTTCGACCACTAGACTTCCATGGACTTACTATTAATGAAATCAATAAACCAAGAAGTTTTACTGGGTGAAATGTTTATGGATTTTTCGATCTTTCACTCAAAGTGTAAATGTCAACAATGTTTACTCAAATAATTCTGGAGAGAATGTGTGGCTAAATAAATGTGTATTCAACCATAAACTATTTGATTTGTATAACTTGTCGATACATAGAAGAGAACTATATGCAGTAAATGCAAACTTCAAATTTACAGAGATATTTCACCTTTTACAGAGCTTCGGCTCTAGACATCTTCAAATACGCACAAGCTTAAGCTTGGACACTATTCTCTTCACTCTCTCCTAGTGAATTACAATTTTCTTCTTTTATATATAGACAAACTAAAAATGTTTCTCTTTGAAGCTACGGAATTATTGAAGTTTGCAGTAACTATTCACCTAGAAACTTAAGTTCATAAATTTATTAATCGAATGGATTTCATTAGAGAATTGTGGACACTTCAATCTTGTTAGATTGTTCCACAGAGACTGAAGTAATACGGAATCCGACCGAATTCTTACACAGATCTATGAGTAATTAATATTTCCAAGAGTCCCCCTTAATTATGAGCAGATGGGGATCACAAAAAAAGTCTTACAAACTGTTTCAGAGCTTAAACTTGCTCTATGTATGAGAGAGTTCAGTGTGCAGAATTGTCATTCCAAGATAACTACGTATACACTGAAATGTATCCCTTGCCAATGTTTTTGCAAAGATGTATGGAAGTTGATCATCAGACCTGCAAAATTCTAAACAAATTTCTTTGTTGTTCACCAATTCTCTTATTAAATGAAATCTTGTGTCGATGTGCTTGGTTCTTTTATGGAACACGTGATTCTTTGATAATGCAATAGCTGAATTGTTATCATAGAAGATGGTTGTTGGTTCTTATTGGTTCTGTGACAGATCTTTTAAAATTCTCTACATCTAGAGAACTTGACACATGTAGCATTTGTAGCTGCAACATACTCTAATTCTACTGAAGAGAGAGTTACTATGGGATGCTTCTTTGAATCCCATGAAACAACACCTGTACCAAAATGAAATGTGTATCCATATATGCTCTTCCTATCATCTGTGTTGCCTCCATTGTCACTGTCAGTGTATCCAATGAGTTTAAAATTTTCTGAGGTTGAATACATAAAGCCAAGGTCTTTTGTGCCACTTACATACCTCATAATTCTTTTACTTGCCTACCAATGAGAGTCTTTTGGTGACTCCATGAATCTTCAAGACATACTTACTCCATACATGATGTTCGGTCTTGTCGTTGCTAGATACATAAGGCCGCCAACCAACCCTTTGAACAACATAGGATCTATAATTGCTCCATCATCATCCTTTCTCAATTTTAATCCTGTTATTACTGGTGTTGGGGTTGTCTTGCAATTTCACATATTAAATTTTTTTTAAACTGCATTTGCATATTTAGAGTGTAATATAAATATATACCACTTTCAGACTGCTAGACTTCAATGCCCAGAAAAAATTTCATAAGTCCCAAGTTAGGCATTTCAAATTCACTTTCCATGACTTCTATAAAATATTCTATGCCAAAGTTACCAGTAAATATGAAATCATCTACATATAGGAAGACAATTAACATCTTACCTTGCTCATCAAATTTTATGTACAAAGTCTATTCACTTTCACTTTTGTGAAATCCATTTTCAGTGAGATAGGAATTAATCTGACTGTACCTAGCACTAGGAGCTTGCTTCAAACCATAGAGTTCTTTTTTCAACTTGTACACTTTATTCTCTTGATCTAGAACTTCATATCCTTATGGTTTTTCCACATATAATTCCTCTTTTAGATAGCCACTCAAAAATGTCAACTTAACATCCATTTGATAAACATGCCATTTGTTTTATGCAACGATGGCCAAGGCTGTTCTGACTGTATCCATGCATGCGAAAGGTGCAAACATTTCATTGAAGTCTATGACAGATTGTTGTGTGAACCATCTTGCCACCATTTTTTCTTTGTGCTTCTGCACATTCACATAGGCATCTTGCTTGGTCTTGTAAATCCATTTGACGTTGATTACATCTTTATCTTTTGGTACATCTACCAGCTCCCATGTTTAATTCTTCTCAATACATTCTATTTCTTCATCCATGGCTTGTTCCATACTTCTTCTTCGACAACTTCCTCAAATGTTAGTGGATCATATATGGGAGAAAATAATGTATAGAGAGAGAATGAATTTGGTGTACTGGCTTCATATATTTCACGTAGACTTCTTGTCTTCACCGATTCTCTCGATGTCGACTCTGACAGAATACTTGATGGAGTTTGCCATCCTCTTGGTGTTTTGTTGGTGTAGCTTGAGTTGCAGCTTGTGTTGATGTTTCTTGTGGTGAACCATGTTGTGGTGTCATGGGATTCAACGGTGCTACAACCGGTTGACTTATATGTGGTGTTTGAACCACTTCCTTTGCCATGTCATCATTGTCGACATTCAACACAATCTTGACATTTATCTCGATAGTTCCATCCCATGATTCTTTCTCAACAAATTGAACATATCGACTGATGATCATTTTCCTTGCGATAAGATCATACAACTTGTATGCTTTTGTGTCTTCATAATAGCCAACAAAAATACATTTATGTCCCTTGTTGTCTAGCTTCGTTCTTAGCTCATTTGAAACATGAGCATATGCAACACAACCAAAAAAATTTAAATGAGAAACAATGTGATTCATACATGTCCATGCTTCTTGAGGACTTTTTTGCACACTCTTTGTTGGACATTGATTCATGATATACATAGCATTTGCAACTTCGTCAACCCAATATTCATTTGACAAATGCTTGGCTTACATTATGCTGCACGCCATCTCCATAATGGTTCTATTATTTCTTTTAGCAACACCATCTTACTGAGGTGTATACCATGTATTAAATTTCTTTTGTATGCCATGGGTCTTGCAAAAATTTAGTAATTCATTCAAAACATATTCACCTCCTCTTTCGGTCATTAATATTTTGATGCGGTGTCCACTCTGGTTCTCCATGAATTCCCTGAACTGCTGAAAGTAACTAAATGCATCAGATTTATGTTTTAGAAAATATACCTATGTTTTTTTCGAGCAGTCTGCAATAAAAGTAAGAAAATAATTGTAGCCACCAATGGATTATGTTTACATTGGACCACAAATATCAGATTGCACTATTTCAAGTGGTGTGCATGCTTTATATGACTTTTTGACTATAAAAGTCTCTCTATGTTTCTTGCCAAAAATGCATCCTTCACAAACTCTTTACGGTTTATCGATCAATGGAAATCCTTTCACCATATTCTTTATGTCAAATAGCTTCAACCCACCAAAATTCAGATGTCCAAATCTGAAATGCCACAACCAAAATTCATCCCGAACTTCTGTTTGAAACACTGCTTGAAATTTAGTGCTGTCATTTTCTTTCTTGTTGAAGTGCTCGACTGCTTCTTTACTTTCTGCATTGAATGAAACCCGTGTATTTTTCTTTCCTTTCATGTTTGTAACTATCCTTAATGTATACAAATGATTGCTTTTCATTCATAGTTTTGCTATCATCTGGTTGCTTGGATGCTTGTATTTAATCAAATAGTGATAATCTTCTATGTAGAAACTGTAACCTTTTTCCATCAACTCTCCAATGATCAACAAATTGTGTTTCATACCTTCGACATGATAGACATTAGGATAAATCTCACTCTCCCCCTGTTTGGTTAGAATACCAATAGTACATTTTTCGAAAACAATGACTTGGAAATTATTTACAAGTGTAACATGAGTTTGAAATGAATTGTCTAGATTGGAAAACAAATTTAAATTACCAGTCATATGATTGTTGCATCCTGAATCTAAGTACCATATGTCATGTGGACTTTCTTGAACAACATTGCATTCAATTGGAGATGCATATGCCATTAACATTTCACTTGATGGAGTACTGGTGTTGGTCGACTTATTTGGTATTTTCCTTCCTTGGTCATATTGTTTCTTCTTGCATTCATATGCATAATGACCAAATTTATTACAATAATGACATTGATATCAAACCTCTTACCACTTGGATGACTTGGATTCTTATTCTCTCCTCTACCAATGACATTTGCAAGACTTCTGTTGCATCCTCCTCTAGAACTTCTTCCTCTGCCTCTGGAGTTGTTTCTCCCCCAGACTCTACCACGAATTATAGATGACTATGTTGTGAATGCACCTTCCAATGATGTATTCGTTCTGCTAATTCTATGTTAACGGTTTATGAGTGAAGCTTGCAACTCATCAATGGTAAACACCGACATATATTTTTTTTCTTCCAAAGTCACAATAAAGGATTCAAATATGAGGGAAAGACTTCTAAGAATTTTTTCAACCACCCTTTGGTATGCTACGGTTTCTCCATGAGATTTAAGTCGATTTATCAAAGCAACAACTCTGGTGTAGAATGAGTCTACTCACTCTGTATCTTTCATTGACAGAGATTCAAAATATCTTCTAAGAATCTACAACTTGGAAGTGTTTAACTTTTCCAAGCCTTGATACGCGGTCTCCAGCATGTCCCATGCCTTCTTAGTGTTAATTGTTGCTGCTACTCTTGGAAGTATGCTTTCAATGCATGGCTTGATGTATGTAGAACATACATTTTCCATCTTTCTTCCTCTGTTCCCTCGGGGTATCTTTCTCATCTTGCCTGAGATTGTTATATGACATATGATCTGGTGTTTCTGCATAACCATTCTGTACAATTTCCCAAACATATTGACCTTTGAACAAAGATTTCTTTGTTAAAGACCAATATTCATAATTCTTTCCTGTAAAAATTGGAGTTTGCAAACTTGACATGTTTGAGTGAGAAGTGAAAGCCATTTTTATTTTTTATTTTTCCTTAGAAATTTACTTTTTTCTGTTTTAAGACAATATTCCTTTCCTAAACCTTGCTATGATACCAGTTAATAGAACTGAATCGGTAAAGCTTGAGTTACCACTCAGTCACATAAATTTTCATGTCGACTTTGACTTCTTCTTTTTTGGTCGGGTAAAACTTGTCTAACTCCGACTAGACAAGTCTACCAAAATATTTCGCCAAGATTTTTAAAGACTAAAAACGGTCAGATGTTTTGACCCAACTCTTTTTACCTCGACAAGTTCTTACTTATCGGTTTTACCGACTTCGACCGGTTCACTTCGTTGGACTTACTCGAAAAGTTTACTTCAACTAGTTTACTTCAACCAGTTTACTCGATAGGTTTACTTCAACCGGTTTACTTCGACCAGTTTACTCAACAAGTTTACTTTGACCGGTTTACATCGACATAACCACTTTTAGTCGAATTTCATAAAGGATGTTTCTTAGTCTAAAGACTTATGAAATCAATAATATTTTTCACCAACCAGTAACATGAAGTAATACTTGACACAACAATGATTCGACATAAATACAAAACCAAACATTAAGTAGTCTTGCGTCGACCACTCCATCGTAAAACCTCAAACTTTAACTGCGTGAAATTTTTATGGATTATTTGATCTTTAACTGAAATTGTAAATGTAAGCAATGTTTACTCAATTAATTCTAGAGAGAATGTGTGGCTAAATAAACATGTATTCAACCATAAACTATTTGATTTATATAACTTGTTTGGACATAACAGAGGAATATATGTCATAAATGCAAACTTGAAATTTACAGAGCTTCGGCTCTCGACACATTCAAAAACACAAAAGCTTGATCTTCGACACTATTCTCTTCACTCTATTCACTCTCTCCTACTGAATTACAATTTTCTTCTTCTATATATAGGAAAACTAAAAATGCTTCTCTGTGAAGCTATCGAATTAAGAACTGAAATATGAAATAACTATCCACCTAGAAGCTCAAGTTTAGAAATCTAATTCGAATCTATTTCATTACACACATGTGGACTCTCCAATCTTGTCATAGTGTCCGAGAGAGGTTGAATTGATACAAACTCTAACAGAGTCGGCTAAAGTCTGATACGAATCTGTGAGTACAATTAATATTTCCAACAGTTTCTTGATATATATCATGCTCCATGATCTATACGATAATCATGAAGGTGCGCCCATTACATCATATGTTTACTGTGGCGAGGATATGCTCCAAAGAGCAATGCAAGCCTCATTTCATACCTCAACAATCTAATTGGATCAGTTGTCACACACAATGTTTTGGACATGACATGTATAAAAGGTTGTGTTACTATAGAACTTCTATTATGTGGTTTCACCCTTCATGATCAAAGGTTCTCACTATTATGAAGATGCCACAAGTCTGAATCTGCGAGTAACATATACATGTAATAAAATCCATTCATAGAGCATGAGTTTGTCTATGTTCTAGATGCATTTGAACTTTTTTGGGGTAGATCCATACTACATAATACTAATCCATAATACAATGATAGTAGTACATTCATTTAACTTGTGGCCTAGATGTCATGAACAATTTATATGTTATTGTTTTCATTATGTAATTATAGTTTCTCATTGTATATACCTGTTTTTCTAGTTAAATAGTTGTATTCTAAGAAGCGCCCATTACCTATACTTACCATAAGAGTTATTGATCCATCAATTACCATTTTTTATATTCTTATTTTTAGAATTGTTTATTTCTAATATAAAATGATCATAAAATCATCCCTACCATTTAAAAAAACATACTTATTAATCCACCGAAATTCTAAAGTGTAATTATAAAAAATAACAAACCCTAAATTCTAAAATTTAAACACTTATTAATGTGATTATGAAAAATAACAATCCCAATATGTTCATTTTGACTCATGCATAAAAACATTCATGGTTTTCTTTATCTTTTGTTGGCTCATTCACGTAAACATTCCAGTCTTTCTTTATCTTTTGTATTTCGATCTTGAGAGCTTCCTTCTATCATAGATCAGTGCGGTAGGTCAAGAGTACACCCATGTCGGTGATTGTCATTATGGATATATTTCATTGGGTTGGGTGAAAGAAATGTAAAGGAACCTGGTGGATCTCATACATTTTAAGATCGTAGTTATTTCCATAGTTGAATGGTTGGTGTCCAATCACCTAGCAAAAAATTATACTCCATTGACCATGCAATTTCGAGGATAAATGGTTGATATCCAATCCCATATTTCATTGCTGTGTCTTTTTGACATTGCTAGGAAAAAGGAAAGTTAGGGATGAATTGATGTCATAGCTATAGATGCGTATAACATGGAAAAGACATTTAGACACTATTAGATGCAAAAACATTCCAAATACAATAATTTCTTGGTTTTTAATGTAAATAAAATAGCGTCATGAATGTAAACTATGCCAAGTGAAAATAAGATAAAGTTTGCTGAGAAAAAGTAGTTTTCTTGGCTTTTTCGGATATTAAATATTTCCAAATAATTAAAAAAAATGATGTAGTAGGATGTTCCTTCCCATAGTTCAATATTATTTGAATTGGGAGATTATTAAAAACTTTAACATAATTTGATTTAAATGGATGCCAAGACACGGGCCATAACCATTTGGTACAACCATTATTAAAATGCGCACTCGCATTATTTTGGGTCATAACCATTTGGTACAACCATTATTAAAACACACACTTGTATTATTTTAGGATCTCTAGTAGCTAGGTCTGATGGTCCCTCTTGACAAGGCTTCACAAATGTTTTGTGGCACACAAAACCAATAGTTTTTTAACAACATCCAAATCTTACCGAAATTAGAGGAGTATACAAGATTGTATAGTATGTAAAGAAAGAACAAGACCTCACTTAAATTTTGAACATCCAGATAAAAATCTTTCAATTCAAGAAATAAACCTGTATGAAGGGTCAAGAAACGAAAGATTGCCAAAAAACAAAAAGAAAAAATTGGGGTTCTTTCATTTGATGCAATAATGCAATTATTTGTTGACGAATATCCTATCAAGATAAGGATGAACTGCACAGTGCATGCCAAAACTTTCTCTTGTAAACTTTTATCTTATGGTCACACATATATATAATCCTAGTCACCAAGGATATTTTGAGCACCATGGAAAAGAATTCTTGAAGCCATTGGTGGCAGAGATGTATATGGTATCATTACCGCTCTATGGTTGCTGTTACCATTGAATTCCATAAACCATGAAAGGGAACTTCTGTTTGATTGAGAATTAACCTGTCTCTACACAAAGGGTTTTGTCTTAGTTGTCATGGACAATGCCTTGCACATGGATCATTCCTCCATCTTCAAATTTTCTAGCGTGATATAATATTATAAGTACCTCCAAAGTTCTCTTAATTATAGGATTGAAATATTATGAAGGGATCCTCCATTTAAGATAGATACTATAGATCCATGTTAGTTTTAAACATGTGCAAAGGCATTTGCAGGACATTGCTAAAGCAAGAAAGAATCCTTGGAATAGCTTCATTTGGTTGATCAACCATGGAATGAAATCCATCCTTGGACCAATGTAGTTAAATGGCCTCACAACAATAAATTCCAAACCATTCTAAGTTCTATCCACATAAATTAATCTTTCCATTAAGTGGTTTTCTCATGCTTATGACCACCTGTTTTCTTGATTGGGCCAAATATGCAAGGAGATTCATCTCCCTGGAGGACATAAAAGGCAGGATCCTGGCGCAAAGGCCTATCTTTTGGGAGAAAACAACTGATTGTTTTTCCATAGACCTCACAGGTGGTAAAAATTTTGGTACTTTATGTTTTCATCGGAAATTAGGGCTCATTTAATAGACTTTCATTTATGAACCATGTAGATGTATGTGACTTATTTAATAACTTTACTACACTCTTATTAAGTAAATAAAGAAATTAGTTGAAATCAGTAGCAGCGAAGAAAAACATTTGAGATACTATTAGAAATATCGTTCAGAATCTGTCTCATCAATTGCTACGAAGGATTTAATATTTAAGAAAAGTGGAGCACTCTGTCCCCAACCTTACTAATGCTTCTTAATGTTACTAATGCTTCTTAATGTTGGTACCATTGCCCCCATATCTTCCCTTCAATGCTTATACATTGTGTGAATCTTACACCGAATCCCATCACTTACTCTGACACCACACCAGGAAGGGTTGAAAAAACAAAATGTGTATGATGGAAAAATTTGGTGAGACATGACATTTAAGATACGGCAAGAAAATAACATGTTCTTACACTGTAATACTCATAGTATATTGTAGGTTTCAAAATTTTCACTTTCATAAATTATCTAATTTTGGTAATGTAACCATGTAAATGATCTATATTTGAAGTTTAATTTTGATTGATATCTGGGTGTTGGCGCTTAGCCAGCTAGCCTAAGCACAATGAATGTGTAATATCCTGAATTTTGGACCTAATACTTATAGGCATGTGTCTATTGACTATGATGATTATCTTGATGTTTATTTTATATTGGGTCAAAGACCCCACTGCATATGCACATGATGATTTTTTTTATATATTGGGCATAGGCCAATTATTGATGATATATGTATATGCTTATTTGTGTTGGGCATGGACCCTGAAGCACATGATTGACGAGATGTTTTGTGTTGAGCGAGGAGCTCCAGAACACTTGAGTGATTGATGAATTGTGTTGAGCAAGAAGCTCTAGAGCACATGACTACTTACCTTTGTGTTGAGCGAGAAGCTCTGGAACACATGAAGAGATAATCGGATGTGTTGGGAATAAGCTCTGGAGCCTTCCATGTTGATGTTGAGCATAAGCTCTGGAGCATGGGATCCTTGGCCATTGTATCCTTAGGTGTATCGTACAAATACATCTTAGCATTTATTGTTGAGCGAAAGCTCTGGAATTGCACTATGTTTGTAACTCCCTACTATAGGCGTTGAGTATGGGATCTGGTAAGCGCTGGGGGTTACTAAAAAGAATTTAATAACTTCCAAGTGCAAACGAATCGAAAAAATATTGATCTCATCATAATTATTTATAAGTGATTTTGAATGAAATTTCAAATTTCTGTATTCTTATCAAAAGTATTGAAGAGCTACCATGTTATACAAGGGAAATCCAACATGCAAGGATGTTTAGAGTTACCTAGCCTAGTAGACCTAAACCATCTATCTACTTGAATTTAATGAAGAAGTGTCGTTAAGTCTAGAGATCGTGGTATATGATGCCCAGAGACAAATGTTCATAAGTATTATATTATCATGTACTTTATGCAAGTTATGTATAAAGAACTAAATATATTAATATTATAAATAAATGAAAGAAAGAAGAAGAGCTCCATGAATTATTATTTATTATGAAAAATATTAATAAATAGTATAATGTCTATAAACGTCCAACTAGGAACTAGTAGAAAGTTCCTAAGTGAAAATATTAATAATTACCCAAAGTAATTGAAAAGGGGTTAAATCAAGAAACCGAGGTTTCTTGATTTAACTGTCCCTTTGACTAAAAAGTCCATCTAAAAAGACTGAAGCCAAGCAAAGGCTTAGGGTTTTTGATTTTATCTTGGAGAGTTATTATTTCTACATGTTCTTTCTCTCAAGTGTTTTCCTAGAGAACTTTCTCCTGCAAGGAAAAGATGATTGATTGAGAACTGAATACCAGATAGGAAACCCTACCTTAGGAGCTTTAAGCTACTTGCATGTTGGAGTCTAGCTCGAGGGGGATCAGGATGAAAACCAAGAATGGTTTTGGGTCATGGCTGGGAGGAACGTGGTAGTTTCCAAGTGATTTGGTCATTAAAATCAGAGGTCATATATATCTTAAATTGTTAATGTTGGTTATTTAAAAAGTGTTCAGGTTTAGCCATTGAAGGAAGAAAAATTACAGGTATGAGTTCTTAGTATGTCAAGTTCATTTCTAGGGTAAATGCTAGCTTGTTTATATAAATGGTCTGTATATATTTCTAACCCTAGAAATGATGGTTCTTTCCATATCTCCTAGGGTTACATTTGGTGAATTTTAAATCTAGACTGTCTATGATATCTTCTAGATTAATTGATGGATATGTTAGATGAATGTTTTCAATATATCTACTAACGCTATGTATTAGATTCTCTCGTTAGACTGTGCTATGGTTTGTATTTCCTAAATATATCTTGGGTGGTGAATGTTATTATAGGTTTTATATATCTAGGAGTGCATCTCTAAGTTTGTTTCTGTACTTATTCAATATTCAGAAATCATTAAAGTAAACTAGGTGAATCCATACCTATTATTATTGCTCAGCTATTCTTTATAACTCTACTTACATATTTCATTTGTGAGTAGAGACATGTTCACATGATAGTAGATTTAATCATAGGAGTAATATTAAAGAAATAAATATACTATTTAGCTACCTTAGGGTATTGCTTACAAAGATAACTACTTTATAGAAAAATATATATATACAGATACGGCCATCAGGTATAAACATTTATGAAAGCTAACTATATATTTAATTCCAAAATTAAATAACTCATCTAAGACCTTTCAAGGCCTGCCATAATAAGAATATACTAGTATCGAAACTTTGATTTTAAACTATCAATATCAGAACTAAATAAACGAATGAAGCATCGTGACCATCCATGTGATCCTTTACAAATCTTTGTTCATAATTCATATAAAATAATCCATTGTTCTATTAATTTTCCATCTATACATAACCGTAAAAAAAATTACATAACTCATCAAACATTACCATAACCAAATTAAAATAATACATCTCATACAATAATCATAACCTATTGCAATAACATCAAAATCATACTATAACCTATGTATTTCAAACAGGAACATGAATCGAGTCCCATCGGCATGCAAGCCTAGTTTCTTTTATTTAAATAAAATACAATTCATTACATTACATTAAAACGTCGCTTCCCAATAGAGGTCGCTACATCGATTCCCATGGATGTCAAGTCCCGAGGCAAGGCCTTAATAAAAACCTATAAATATTGAATGTACAAAACAACAACCAAATCCTATAACCATTTTTACACAGGCCACGCTATACATCAATTCGTATACAAGTTGTGGTTACTAAAATACATCCAATATAATATAAATAAACAAATTCAAACATTAAATGTCGAGGTGCTAAGACCCTAATCCATTCATGGCCTCATCCAAGTTTTAATTTAAATACACAGTCCTACCAAATTAACCCTACGCTATACTATCGTAGTACTGTGGGAAAGAATCATGCCATTCACGGCATGGCCTATACCCCCACTGTCCGTATGTTTACAATACAAGCTAAGTAACATCATTACACATAAAACCTTAAAGTTGGCAAATTCCCACATAAATCCACCATAACAATAGAATAACACAACCCTATCATGCTATGCACATCATGAGATAAAAACCATGGTAAATCAAATAATAAAAATAGTATGGATCCATTTACAAAGAGCTTACCAAGTAAAATGCACAGTCGTAGTTTAAATATTATAAACAAGTTTACATAGGCATGCCAATGGCTAACACACCATTGCAAGAAATGGTGCAACCCATGGCTAAAAGGCGCCTACTAAACCATGATTTGCATAAACAAAGACCACGTGTGCTAGAAGGATAAACATTCCTCTCTTCACTGCTAACAACCCAAGTAAATTTTACAAACCCAAAATTTATACATAGAACCAGAGAGAGTGCGACTTCACTCAATGGCCGAAGCCATTAAAACGTTGTTAAAATCCAAGTCTATAATCATTATGCCTAAAGGCAAACTTTAAACCCCACATCGAAACCCACAACATAAAACCCAAACCAAGCAACAAATCTATGTGCAGTGTGCCCAAGAGGGTCGAGAGGTAGCAAGTAGAGACTTGCTTACAAGCTTACCATGGCCATGATTGTAAATTCTTAGAGCCAATAGAGTTGAAGCCACGCTGCTCCTCATTTCCTTTCAACACCTGCAAACACAAGTAGAACTAGGGATGAGAAGTATGGCCAAATGAATAAGTAATAAACCAAACAATGTGCAAGCGTATAAACCCATTGAAGTCATACCTCATAGTTTGGAGGTCGCCTCCATGGCCTTCCCCCTACGTAGAGCCAAAAAACAAAAACCCCAATGACAAACACAATGCAAAACCGTCATGAGCCAATCCTAAGGGAAGGTTGTCATGCTTCTCGAAAGCATTGAATGCATCAGCTAGAAACCATTAAATCCATTGAACATAACACTAAACCCACTCTCCATAGTTTAAACATCGTTGCATTCGTGACCAAAAACATATAGCGTAAACCAGGCTATCATATGGTTTCTAGCATAAGTTATGTTGTCACCCCAACTCTATCACAGCGTTAATGTATTACAAGGTTTGCATTATGGTAAGAGTTCCATAATACATAGTCCATAGGAGGCGTTAGTCCAATGTGTAATGCCATAAGGCATACATTTTATAAGTTAAATGATTTACACTTTAGGCTTACATCCTTATCTTAAATCCAATACGAAATGTGTTAAGCATGATGCTTAGAGAACATGGCATATGCAATATGCCATGTTAACTTTTCAACCCTCATAAAAAAAAACCAAAGGTCTGCTCTTAAGCCAATATAATAACCTGCCAATAAAAGAACATAAGAGATGTTAATAGATATAGTGAAAATATACATAGAGCATAAAAATGTATTAATGACATAGAATAACGAATATAAACCATAATAAAGAATAATTAGTGTACAAAAAATTTAGCCGTAATAGCTAAATTGATGATAACGACACTTACCAAGTTAAAAAAAACAATTCGATAAGAAACATAACAAGTAGTAGCAGGTCCTCTAGGATTAAGACTGTCAACAAACTTTCCACCAGATCCCGTCGCAGAGTAAAGAACTGCATAAGGAATAAAATAGGTGTCTTAGTTCAGTGAACTAAGTAAGCATGCGTAACAAAGTAATACTTTACCTCTCAAACCGCCATGGGAGAACAAGTTCCGCCACTCCGCCCACTTTGTTTCCACAAACAAAGTTAAGTTAGGACTCCATAATTAACAAGTGCGACAATGCAGAAAGGACAAAGCACATAGATCCAATGACGACACATAAGCGACAAAAGTGTAAACATAATACTAAGTAGTAAACATCAATACACCATCATAAGTAAAATACACTAAAGATAATGCCTAAAATGTAAACGACAGAACGTAAGAATAGCTTAGGACTAAACAGAGGTACATAAAGTGTACGATAAGAGTTTCGTAAGTGAATAATGTTTTGTGTAGGTAGTTTTACTAGCCTATGAATTTTTTTTGTTTTCAATTTTTGAGGACATTACAAAATGAAATTGAATTTTTAAATATTTCTCTTTGGAACCATGTTTAAATATAATTATGAATGCATTTTTTTATTTATAATAAGCTTAATGTTTTCTTGGTATGTTTTGAATGCATATCAAGGTCTTTATTGTTTTCTTCCATGTTGTGAATGCGTGCCCATGCTATTTATTATTTTATTTCTCTATTTGTGTATTGTGACTGAGCTTTTATGGTCTTTGCCTTGATGGGTGTTACACCCTTTTATGGTGTTTGTATCCAAAAGGTTTGGTTGATGACAAATGGAGGACTAAATCTAACGACTAGAGAATTGTCCCACATTTAGTGTATACGGGTCATCCAAACAACGTGATATAATTCTTTTTCTTATTTTTGAGAATTATTTGATGGCTTGAATTAAGCTCCCTTTATTTTCCTTAATAAAAAAATATAAAAAATGAAAACTTTATTTTGGTTGTATAGACTATTATAGATACTTTAAATTATTTATTGGAGTTTAGTAATTTTAATGGAAGGTTTATAGTACTAAGAGTGAACTTGTTTTCTCTCATTAAATAATATTGATAACATATATTAGTATAGATACAAGTAAAATGGTAGATGAACATTGATATACACAATTAGCCACTTAACTTTGTGGAGATGGTTGGTTGTTAAACAAAGATTAAACATTAAACTAATTACTAAATAAATATTAAATGATTAATATAAATATAAAACAAATACCATTTAATAATAAGAATAAAACTATTATTTCTACCTCTTTCTTTAACCACCACTTAAGTAAAGCTTATTTAAATTTTAATCAAGATACATTTAAGCATAACAATATACCACTACCTTGAAATGAATATTGGTTGTACATTTGTTACAGTCAAGTTAATGTTGTTGATACACTAAAAAAACACCATAATATAAGACAATATCTAAACATATATAAACACAATTATATAAATGAGTATCTAAACATCTATAAACACAATTATATAAATGAGTTCTCTCCTCTTACATAAAAACAATTATGCACAATTATTTTGTCATACTATTCCATAAATGAGGTAATCCTTGTTGTTTCAAGTATGTGGATACTAGTTACATCTCATGATAGCTTCTTGATGTCTACGAATAACAAATCCATTAATGATGGACCTAATATTTCTAGGCTGCACATATCAAGTCAATCTTACCAATAAACCATCCATATCGACTAAATATTATCTCAAGATGGTAGGAGTGGATATTTCTTTTCAGAGCACTCACGTGACTATTGGCGCAACTTACGAAGCCATCAAAATCTAGAAGTACACAAGGAAGAAAATAATACAAGATTATATATATATATATATATAAGTGTGAGTAATAATATAGTAAGGATCCCTTTCATCAATTTAATTTAATTTAGTGAGAGTTGAATATTCTCGAGAAAACGGGTTTCCTCGGCCAACCATACACTGGAGGCCCTCCTTCTAGCGCCAAAACTGTTGGGGCCCATAAATTCGCAGGCAACAACAGTAAGGGATTCTCCCTAGTCAACGTTCCCAACTAGCCCGTTGAATTTTTGGTATAGGGAATCTGTCCGGTTTGCGGTTCGGCTACCATAGGTCAAAGTAACAAAACAAAGGGTTTTACCGGTTGCGGCCCGGTCCACCGTGAATTTTGTATTTTTTGACTTAATGTATGATATGCAAGTGCCTAACTAACAATGCAGGATGCTAAAGATGCAAGGAACAATCACAATGTGATGCGTAGGTTCTTACCTCTCGTCTTAGGGTTCACAAGCACCCAAAACACATACAACACGAAAGTAAACTAACTACCTAAACTATCCCTAGGGAGCAGAGTTATCATTCATTGGTGAGTAATACATTTTGTACATGCATTATGAAGAGGTACAGATAGCTGATACTTCATTCAAGACACATGAACAATTACAGATATTTAAACAACCAGATAGCCGATTATTTTATGAACAACATTTATTACTCACAGTGGAAAACATCCCAAAAGATACTGAAGAACATTCAACAAGAACATAGGTTCAGGAAGTTAAATACTCTCACAGTAAATGAAACACAGTTGAAAACAAAATAGTTCCTCTTCAACATTATTCATTTAGTCGCATTGATACATTCTACATTTCGCTCTCTCCAGCAGGAAAAAGTTGCATTTTTTGACTGTAAAACGAAGTAGTTCCTCTTACAAGCAAAAGAGTTTACAAATTTTTCAGGGAAAAAGCCCTTTTCTTAGTTCTACTTTCAAATATTTAAACTACAACTGTAGACCGCTTGGGCTGCCCCCCAAACGCCTGACCCTTCAGTTCTTCAACGCTTCATATTCCTCTATCTCGCATGCTCATGATTGGCTGAATAACTATCAGAATTTTCAGAGCTGCTCCTCTATCACCGTTCATTTTGTCCTTTTCATGCGATCCGGCTCGTTTCGGCCTTGCTTCTACCAAACTGTTCATCTTCCTCCACGCCACGGTAGTTTGACCGATCTCCCGAACCAACCTGCAACCAATCGACAAGCATCATTCATTGGGATGGCGTTTCAAAACACAGCATCGGATTCTACCGATTGAGCGACTATTCCACAAGAAAACGGCCCGTTGCACCAAGGCGAAAGTCGGAAGGATCAGACGTCGGAAGTCAAAGGCTTCGACCAACCGCAATGGCGGATGAGGAAACGCTACAAGCACTTGACGGTGGGCAGGAAAACATTGAATCGGAAGTCGGACAACTTTCCCTTTTGAAAGCTCAATGACTTTGAGAGCCGCAACGACGGAAGGGAAGGCTGAAGACACGCGACGTGGGCGTGAAAACTTTGGATCAGAAGTCGGCCAGGTTTAGACATCGAAAGGTAAAAGGATTTCCCAGCCACAACGGCGGAAGAGAGAAGGCTTCGGACATGCGACGGAAAAGTTAACGCACATCGGCAGTCAGGGCAATTCCCACTTCGGATGGCAAATCGGATTGGGAGCTGCAGCAACGGACGGGAAAAGGCTATCAGCCACCGATTTCACATAAAAATGATGCTCGATCATAAGAAAACTTAAGTGTTTAGAAAACTTAAAATCAGCAAAGGTCAAACTGTTTCACCTCAGAGAAAAGGTTTGTTCAAAGGGCAACTGATCTAACGAGTTTCAAACTAGCAATCCAAATTTAATCCTGCGACCCACAACAAAATCTTAACACAAGAATTTTCTAAAAACAAGTCACAAATTCATCTTCAGAATCAACCAAAGTCAGAACGAGACCAAACATTTATGGATTAAATGAAACCAACGCAATTCTAAATGATGAGGAGGGGCCCAAAATTTAAAACTTTGGGGAGAACAGTTGCAGCTACAACACATCCTTTAACATAAAAGAATGAATATTTTATGTTAGAGCTTGTTCTTTTAATTTAAAAAGAAACGATATGAATTATAGCCACGAGAAAATACCCATAGAATAAATATAAATATATATATGAATACTTACCATGTATAAAATAGTTACAGCCAAAAGGATTAGTATTTAATATACTTGCATAAGTTTTAAACTCGAAACAATAAAAAAAAACCCTTATATTCCTTATGTTAATATTTTATAACTTTCTCATGATTAAAACAAAAAATAATTATAGATGTAAAAAACAAAAATATCTCCTTTACAAAATACAAGTTTACGAATCGAAGCATGTAAAGGTGATGCAGGAGCATTGACGTGGAGCCAGCAGTGTGACACAGTGGTCACATTTTGTGGCAATTTTGGTTTTCTGAATCATAATGTTGTTAGACCTAATATGTTAGTAGTAGGAAATTGTGCCAATGATGAATCCTTGCGAGGAGATCAGGCTGCAGGTCCTTTCTTAAGATGGTGACACTTCCATCATGTTTAGGAGTCATTTGATTTTTGTTTCTAGGAACACTTTGTGGGGGAGTGGAGAAGATAGGTTAAATATGCTGGGTAGGAGTTAAGTCAGGGGTTCTCAATTTGGGGGGTTCTCAAGACTAGAAAGTCTCGTCACTGGGAGTTGATTCCCATTGTAAATATTTTGAGAAACTGAGAGTTGAAGCATTGTATGTGTGTTTTCTTTATTGATTAATGAGAAAGTAGCATCATGTTAAATGTTCAAATTGTCTTTGAATGACGTTGTATGATTGCATGAGCTGAAGAACTTCCTATGTGTTTGATTCCTTGAATTAAACAGTAGAAGTATGTGTGGATGTGTCCGATTGAATAACGTATGATGGATTGACAGATTCTCTGGTCAATCACATAGAATACATAGTGTTTTGCAGTTAATCTTGTGACAAAGGATAGATGATTGAGATATAGTCTAGATCGAGATCTGCGTCTAGGAGAGAGTTCGCGGTGTGAAAGCACGCAGCGAAGAACTAAGGAACTCGTCGATAAAGTTGAAATTTAATCATTGCAAAGGTAAGGGAGATCAACTATCTGGGTGACACCCTGAAGAGATTGATGATCGAAAAGAATAGAGGTGGGTGAGTTAGAATGAAGGAAATAACAGTCCATGTATGAGGAATCCCATTCAAATCCGCCTCAAAAATTTTGGCGTTCACTGTCGATTGAGATCATATGACTGTGGGACATTCCACTCACTGAAAAAGCGGAGGGGTTAACGAACCAACTAGGCACATAATTGGTATCAAATAGACCTTACTGTTGGCTTGGAGTCCACCCTTGTGGTGTTTGGAGGATCCTTTGGGCCGGGTAAGAATAATTTAGTAGCACATCCAACTTTGGGTCCTGCTAAGTTGAGTTGCAGAATATCTAGAGGTTTCCCACAGGTGAACCGACCACCAATTTTGGTATCGAGTTCACGGTGTGAAAGTGCACAGTGCAAAAAGAAGGAACTCGTCGAAGAAGTTGAAAGTTAATCGTCTCAAAGGAAAGGGAGATTGGTAGTCTGGGTGACACCCTGAAGAGATCGATGATTGACGAGAATAGCGTTGGGTGAACTAGCACAAAGGAAAGAACAATACATGTATGTGAAATCCAATTCAAATCTTCCTAAGAAATTTCGGCATCCACAGTCGATTTATATCAGATGGTTGTGTGACATTTCACTGATTGAACAAGTGAAGAGTTCAATGACCCAAACGAGTGCAGAATTGGTATCAAATTGAATTTACTGTCGGCTTGGAGTCTTCTCTTATGGCGTTCGGAGGGTCCTTTTGGCCAGGTCGGAAGTAGTTAGTGGCGCTGCAAAATTTTTGACTTGCTATGTCAGGTAGAATACTATCTAAAGGATTCCCATGTGGGAACCAACCACAAATTTTTTTATCAGAGTAAGGTTAAGCTCGTGAAAGAATATAGCTGCATGCATAGGTGAAAGAGGTCATGGTAGAGGTCAAGTAGAAGTGAACATGGAGATTAAGGAAGAAATGAGAGAGCTGCGAGCATGTATGGAAGCCGTGGATATTGACATACAAAGAGACCCAAAAACTAGAGATGTGAGTGAGCCAGAATATGAAGAACAATGAGAAGAAGCTGCACCCATGCAAGAAATTCCTAAGATGAGGTATTTCAAGTTGATTCTAGGAGCAAATTCAAGGCCAAAACCTGAGTTGTCTACCTACGAGGGAGGTATCATTACAGAGAACCTCATTGACTAGATCAGTGAACTAGATAAGTAATTTAAGTATGAGGAGATTGAAGAAGAAAAGAAGGTTAGACTAGAAGTGAAAAAGCTGAAAGGGCATGCATCCTTATGGTGGGATAGTGTGGAAGCAGAAACAAGAAGGAAGAGTAAGCCATTGATCAAGAGCTAGGATAAAATGGTGGATAAAATGAGGGATAGGTTCTTGCCCAAATATTATCATCTTACCCTGTACAAACAGATGTAGAATTTGAGACAAATATTGCTGACTATCAGAGAGTATACTAAGGAGTATTACAAAGTGAACTTGAAAGTTTTTTATGTGGATGAATCAATAGAGAAAGCTATTAGGTATGTCAATGGTCTAGGGATGGAGATCCAAGAACAGATCAATATGATAGAACCTATGACAAGGAAGCAGGAATATCAATGTGCCTTGAGGGAAGAAGAGAAGCTAGTGAGGAAGAATAAATTCAAAAGAGGTAGGGGTTAAGACAAAGGAAGAGGACAAGCAATAGGAAGAGGAATATTTGTATCCCAGAGAAGTGAATCCAATAACTGTAACTAGCACAAGCAGCATGGTAGAGGAGGTGACTCAAGGGGAAGAAGACCTTACCAAGGTGGTAGAGGTAGAGGAAGAGGTAGAGAGGTTTTCTATAGGTGCTACAAATGAAACCAGTTGGGGCATAGATCATTTGAATGTACAAAGAAAGAAGACATAGGGAAGAGAGGATCCTATGTATCTTAGAAAGAGTAGCAGTAAGAATTGTCGATAGAAACTGATAACTTTCCAGAGAGGGGTGAGGATTTGATGATGAACAAAGTCTTGATGAATGCTGAGAAAGAGCCAACAGAGTCTGCTCAGAGGAAATATTTATTCAGGACCATGTGTAAGGTCCAAGGGAAATGTTTTAAGATGTTGATTGAAAGTGGGAGTACTGATAATCTCATTTCTAGAGAGACGGTGGAGAAGTTGAGTTTGAAGAAGGTCAGACATCCGATGCCATACAAAGTATCTTGGTTGCACAAAGGACATCAAATCCTTGTAAGTGAACAGTGTGAGGTTGATTTACAAATAGGCCCATATAAAGATAAGATTGTATGTGATGTTATGCCTATGGATGTTTGTGATATACTGTTAGCGAGACCATGGCAATTTGATAAGAGCCCAGTACATGATGGTAGAAGTAACTATCATATCTTTGAAGGGAATGGGATCATACACATGCTTATGCCTCTAGAAGAAGGTAGTACATCAGGACAGCGGGAACCTAAAGTCCTACTCTTTTTAGGAAAAACATATTTGTAGAAGATTGATGAGGAAGAGATGAACTATGCTGTGGTATGCAAACCTAGAGTGGTGACAATGAACACCAATATTACAGACCTACCTAAGGATATTTAGGAGATTCTCAGTGAGTTTAGTGACATTGTGGTAGATGATTTTTCCAATGAGTTACCACCAAAGAGGATATAATTGATCATATTGATTTTATTCCAGGATCAATTTTACCAAACAAGGCAACATACAAGCAGAAACCACAAGAGAATGAGGAAGTTAGGAGGAAGATCCAGGGATTGTTGGACAAAGGATTGGTTCAGAAGAGTCCGAGTCCATGCGCAGTACCATCAGTACTTACCCCAAAGAAGGAATGTGAATGGAGGATGTGTATTGACTCTAGGGGAATTAACAAGATTACTATCAGATATATATTTCCAGTACCAAGGATGGATGACATGATGGATTGCTTGAGTGGGGAAGCATGATTTTCAAAATCGGATTTGAAGAGTGGATACCATCAGATCAATACCATAAAAGGATATGAGTGGAAGACATCCTTTAAGAAAAATGATGGGTTGTATGAGTGGTTGGTCATGCCATTTGGATTGTCCAATGCACCAAGAACTTTCATGAGATTGATGAATGAAGTATTTAGATATTTCATATGTAAATTTGTGATAGTTTACCTTGATGATATTTTGATTTTCATAAAAACAGAAGAAGAACTCCTGAAACATTTGAGATGCATTTTAGAGAGACTGCAACAAGAGAAGTTTCTAGTGAATGTGAAGAAGTGTACATTTCTAAACTCAGAATTGGTATACTTATTTTTTTTTTTATCTCAATAGATGGTTTGAAAATGGATCCCAAAAAGGTGCAAGCAATCATTGATTGGACTTCACCCGGGAACATATTTGAGATAATATTTCTTCATGGTTTGGCACATTTTTATCGGAAATTTATAAAGAATTTCAGCGGTATATGCTCACCTATTGTTGAGACAATAAAGAAGGACAAACAACCATTTCAATGGACAACAAAAACTGAGAAGAGTTTTTGGTTCTTAAAGAAAAATATCACTGAAGAACCATTACTGAAGTTGCCAGACTTCAAGCAACCTTTCCAAATGAAGTGTGATGCTAGTGGACCAACATTTGGAGTTGTACTCAGCCAGGAGGAGAGGCCTATAACATATTTCAGTGAGAATCAAAATGATTCGAAGCATAAATACTCATATTATGACAAGGAATTTTAACGCTATTGTGCAAGCAATGAAGCATTGGAGGCATTATGTGATTCCGAGAGAGTTTGTATTGTTTTCTGATAACCATGCATTATACTACATTATGCAAGAACCTAAGTTGAACCTGAAACATGTTAAGTGGGTTGAGTTCTTGTAGAGATTTACCTTTGTGTTGAAGCACATAAGTGGACAATCGAATCAAGTAGCTAATTCCTTTAGTAGGAGGCTGTTGATTGTGCAAGAGAATAGATCCAAGTCTTAGAGTTTGAGAACTTAAGATATTTGTATGAGACTGATGTTGATTTTCAGGAGGCTTATAGGTATTGTAGGAATCTTGTGGAGATGGACAGATAGCCATGGATGGAATACATGTTACACGATGGTTTTATTTTCAAGAATAGTAAACTATGTATACCTAAGTGTTCCATGAGAGAGAATATGATACAAGAGAAACACAATGGAGGTATGGAAGGTCACTTTGGAAGTGATAAAACCTTTTGACAGTTGAGCCATTTCTATTTTCTGCCAAAGATGAGGTCTGAAGTCGAGAAGTTTGTGAGTAGGTGCAGAGTATGTCAGCATGCTAAGGGAAGAAGCCAGATTATAGGCTTATAGGCCACTTTTCCTACACCAACTAGGCCTTGAGATTCTATGTGTATGGAATTCCTTCTGGGTTTTCCAAAAAATCAGAGGGGACATGATTCTATTTTTATGGTTTTGACATTATTACTAAGATGGCAAATTTCATTCCATGCTACAAGACTAGTGATGCCACAATCATTGCGAACTTGTTTTTTAATGAAGTTGTGAAGCTACATGGTTTACCCAAGAGTATTATATCAAACAGAGATATGAAATTCACAGGTCATTTCGGGAGGGTATTGGGGAAAACGTTGGGTACTAAGTTGAATTTCAATTTAGCCTATCATCCATAGTGTGATGGCCAGATTGAAGTAGTTAATAGTATCTTGGGGAACACATTGAGGAGTCTGATTTGAGAGAATCTAAAGCAGTGATATAAGGTGCTCGATCAATGGGAGTTTTCATATAATGATTCACCAAACAAAAGTACAGGGATGAGTCCATTTCAAATTTTGTATGGTATGCATCCAAGAGGAGTGTGTGATATTTGTGACTTCGGTCAATTGGGGAAGAGGAGTGCTGATGGAGAAGATTTTGCAACAAGAATTAGTGAGCTACAAGAGCAAGTTAAGGAAAGGTTACAACATAGTAACACAAGCTACAAGGCAAGAGAAAATTCCATCAGATGAGAGAAGAACTATGATGTAGGAGATTTGGTCTTAACACATCTAAGGAAAGAAATATTTTGAAAGGGAGAGTATAATGAGCTGAAGATGAAAAATATTGGACCCTGTAGGATGCTCAGAATTTTTTCGGCAAATGCCTATGAACTATAAATTCCAATAGGGGTTGGTATATCACCCATTGTCAATGTTGTCGACCTGTATACTTATGTAACATGTAATACAGGAAAACTTGCATAGAATGAAGACCCTATTGAAGACATTCAATGGCTAAAGAAGGTACCTATGGACCAACCATCAAAATCTGAGTCAATATTGGATATTAGAGTGGCAAAGCGTAGCAGACATAGGGATTACTTGGAGTACTTGGTCAAATGGAAGGGACATCCTGTAGAGGACTCTACATGGATGGATGATAAATAATTGGAGACAAAGGGTTACGCAGTAGTTGATCTACTGACCATGGGTTCATAAATTTTAACCTTGGCAGTCTGATGTAGAAGCATTGATGTGGAGCCAACAATGTGACATGATGGTCACATGTTGCAGCGATTTTGGTGTGCTGAGTCATAAGTTTGTTAGCCCTAAGATTTTAGTAGTAGGAAATCATGCAAGTGATGACTCCCTACGAGGAGATCAGGCTGCAGGTAGTTTGTTAGGATGGTTACACTTCCATCATGTTTAGGAGTCATTTTTTTCAATTTCCAAGACCACTCTGTGGGGGAGTGGAGAAGATAGGTTAAATATGTTAGGTAGGATTCAATTCAAGGGTTCTGAATTTGGGGGGTTCTCAAGTCCGGAGAGTCTTATCACTGGGAGTTGGTTCCCATTGTAAATATTTTGAGAAATTGAGAGCCGAAGAATAGTTTGTGTGTTTGCTTTATTTATTAATGAAAAAGTAGCAGCGTGTTAAATATTCAAACTATCTTTGAATGACATTGTGTGATTGCACGAGCTAAAGAACCACATATCCATTTGAGTCCTTGAATTAAACGGTAGAATTATGTGTGGACATGTGCGAATGAATAATGTATGATGGATTGACTGATTCTTTGGTCAATCGCGTAGAATGCACATTGTTTTTCAGTTAATCTTGTGACAGAGGATAGACGGCTGAGATCTACTCTAGATACAGATCTATGGCTAGGAGCGAGTTCGCGGTGTGAAAGTGCATGAAGAATAATGAAGGAACTCACTGACGAAGTTGAAAGTTGATTGTCGCAAAGGCAATGGATATCGACGGTTTGGGTGACACACTGAAGAGATCAACAATCAAGGAGAATAGAGCTGGGTGAACTAACGCGAATGAAAGAAATTTCCATGTACGTGGAATCCCATTCAAATATGCGTGATAAATTTTGGCGTCCACCGTCGATTCATATCGAACGATTGTGGGACATTCCGCTGATTGAACAAGCAGAGGGGTTAATGACCCAACATGGCACGAAATTGGTATCAAATGGACCTTACTTTCATCTTGGATTCCTCCCTTGTGGCATTTGGAGGATCCTTTTGGCTGGTTCGGAAGAAGTTAGTGGCACTGCCAACTTTGGGGCCTGCTAAGTTGGGTAGAAGACTATCGAGGGGTTTCCCATGGGGGAACCAACCACTAAAAGTCTATTCATTCTTAACAAGAACAATATAATAATTTAAATTTACTTTAGCATCATACAAATCAACAGAGATAGGTTGTAGGTGTAATTCCAAACTGCCTCTAACCAAAATAATAATCCTTTTCCAATTCTTATTGTTTTCCTAAACAATATTAATATAGTAGTAAATATATATATTTATGCCCATAATAAGTAACACAAATAACAGACTAATTAGGTCAAGGTTTCAAAACTCATAAGGGTAATTTATTTACAGAATGTTTATAAACAACAATGACTATAGTTTAACCTAGATACTTTAGCCAATATTGATCCATAACCAACCAAGAAACCGGTTTGGAAAATCTTTAAACATTTTACAGTCTCTACAGAGAAGCTCTTTAAATTAAAAATTTTATAAATACCATTAGAGGAAATTTCAACTCAAAATGAGCCTCCTAAAAAAATTAATAAAATAATATTTATTAATTTTGGAGGAAGAAAAGAAAAAAACTACTTTTTGTTTTTAATTTCGACATATCTCCCCGTGTTTTTACTGAAATTTCGACCAGGAGAGCTCGTTGGATGTGAAATTAAATTTTGCATCCAACGAGTACCCACTTGGCATACTTTTGATGGACCCCTTTACCCAAAAAACAAGAAATACTTGAAAAAATGTGATGATGATGTCATCATCATGTTTTTTCATGTATTTCTTGTTTTTGGGGTAGCGGGATCCGTCAAAAGTATGCTGAGTGGGTACTTGTTGGATGTGGAATTTAATTTTGCATCCAATGATCTCTCCCGATCGATATTTGAGTAAAAACACGGGGAGATATGTCGAAATTACAAATAAAAAAGTAGTTTTTTATGATACCTATCCCCATATTTATATTAAAAAAGTGTTTAAGACCTATACAGTATTTCAAATTTAAAGAAATTTCATTGGCTAATACATGATGACATGGAATTTGAGTTAAAGTTAAAAGGCCCATTTTGAGTTGAAATTTCCTCTAATGAGTGGCCTCACAGCATTAAATTGCGACTAGAAATTACAACGAAAAATTTCAAAAAGAAACTACACAACAGTCGAACCAAGTATCCGCAAAAAATTATCAAAGTTCAGACTAGTAGTCAAAAGTTAGAAACGAGTTTAGCAAATTTTCAAAGTATATCTGTATGATATTTATAAACAAGATACATATTTTTAAATAGAGTAAAACTTAAATCAAGTATATCAATTACATGCAGAGCCGAGGCATAACCAATTCAATCAAGTAAAAAACATAGAAGAACTTTACAATATATTCCGCACATTTTTATATGACTTGACACATATTCCTTCTCAGTCATCTCCTAGCCATGTGAGGGTTCCTTCTGTAACCTTACCTATGGATTTAAGATGTTTAAGATTCACAAGGAAAAAATCCTCTAGAAATATTAACACGTGCATAATCATAAGTAAAAGAAATACTTTAGCTTAAATAAGGTAAGTAATATCCTTTGTCCTCGTAACCTTGTATCAAGGAAGGGTATGTAAGAAGAGGGCCTAAACAATATATTAAGCATAACGAATCCAATTCCTATGGTAAACAAGTTGAATACTACAAAATACCACCTACGAAAAAACTGACACAACACATAAGAACCTTAAAGCAAGTAAAAACTGTAACCTACGGTACTATATGAATGGTTTTTGTTGAAATATTGTAACTTCGAAGAATATTCTATATGTATCTTTTGTGGTCCCCGATGGTTCTACCGAGAGAACCACTTGTATTATCTTGTACCCCAATGCTTCCTATCAGAAGAACTAATAAGAGTCATGAGGTTGTCCCCTCTATTTGTAAAGGTGGGTCATTAGCACCCTAGTGTGGTTACTTAAGCCTACATGTGTAACTCGAGCCTACATGATTAACTCAAGCTTACATGTGAGATGGGTTAATTCAAGTGAATGGATGAATATAAATATAGGTGTGGTGCTCCTCATTTCAGACACACACACTCTAACTTGTGTAGCATATTAGTGGAGAAGAGAAGTAGTTGGAGAAGGAGGAGGATCAGGCTTTGATCTCCTTGTTGGTTTTATCTTTTATCTTTTGGGGCATCTATATTGAGGAAGCTTTTGCTGGGTTTTTCCCTTTAGGGTTTTATAGGATAAATCTTTGTGTTCTCCTTTTGTATGGTTGTGCTTGTCTATCTTTCAGTGATCCTGTTTATATGCTTTTGTTATGAAATCGAAATGAAATACTAATGATCTAGCTTAGCATATGAAAATTTAACATGGTATCAGAGCCACCCTGAAAGAAGTTATTGTGCAGCTACAGAATCTAGGGATTCTTACTTTTTTCTTATCTCTCCACAATCGATCAGCAAAATAAGGATAGGCTGACTCTCCATTGAAGGGCGCATCTTTCTGTCGAAGCAGAATTCGATTTCGAGCATTTTCAGTTTTCGGTGCGGGAAATTAGGGATTCTTGCAGAAGAGGAATTTTTGAGTGAGACCAGCATAGGATTTATATCCTCATAAAAATCGAATTTTAGAGACCTAAATCAATATTTTTGGTTGGTTGAAACTCCAAGAAAGTCAAACCCTAGTTTGACCCCTAGCTAGAAAAACCCTAAATACTAAAACTGCTAAGTTTTGGTCCTTTCACTATATTCTTATATTTGGATAAGGCTCAGGAGTTGAAAATTTCAGATAACGAAGATAAAATCCTGATTTACACTGTGTCCAAAATGTAGCCTCAGATTCGCTATATTCTGGGAGATATGATCCCTCCAAGTTAGGGTTCCAACCTCTTCTAGAATTCATCCCTAAACAGGAGACCTGGGGAGAATTGATGTAGCGTGGGTTACAGAGGTCCAAATGGAATTCCTGAATATGTTATAGAAATATAATAGACTTTAGTGTTTTTGGTATGAATTTTCAAACCTGAAGATGAACCAGTGACATGTGGCATGCCGTACAACTTCACTGTTCTGAACAGTCCTGTAACAGGTCACCTTGAGAAAATGATCATAAATCCCAATTGGTGAAACCAATTGTGATGAAACCTATGGTGTTGGATCAGGGACATGCGCGGTTACCTCTGTGAGAAATTACAAACATATAGGAGTAGTAATTTCAGTGATATCACAGAAACAGTAACAGACATTTCTGCAGAAGAAATTGGAAAACTAGGGCTTCCTGTTCCGGGAGCTTCCCTCCACTGTTTTCAGAAAAGGAGTACATTGGACAGCTCCATTTGAAGAGATATATATTTATATCCAATCAAATCTAAAATATTCAAAGTTTTTAAAATTAGGGTTTCTCTGACAAACCCTGGATCAGCCAGCTCCGGAAGCAGGACGGACACCTCAAATCGGTAAGATCTAATCTTTTGCTATTTGCATTTGAGGTGCTCATTTCAAAGTGATCTATCACATCAGCTTGATGATAATATTGGTGAAGTTGAAAAAATCCAAGCATGGAAGTATTTTATCTCTCTGAAGAAAATGAATTGGACACCTACATGAGTAGAGAGGTTCCAGTTCTAGAGGGAGATGAGCCTCAAAGCCTTACACAAGAAGAACTTGATCAAGGCAAAGAAGATCATTGTTGATTCAATCACAGATAAAATTGTACCACAAGTGTCTTCCCTAAAGAAATCGAAGATGTTTGATTCCTTGATCAAGCTATTTGAAGATAAGAACATAATTCAGAAGATGGATTTGAGAAAATAGTTGAAGAATGTGAAGATCCAGAATGCATAACATCTTGAAGTGGTAGAAGAAGAAGCAGAGAATGGCCTCCCATGATCATGGGATTCATTCATGTGAGGAATGTGTGCCAAAAGGAAGTGATTAATTTTAGTTGACTCAAGGAAGAAGAAGAAACTCGTCTCATAAGAAGAGAAGAATAAAGATGGGAGCAAATTGAAGATCAAGCTCTCACCATTCAAAGAAGATCCCTCAAGCGATGAGGAATATGAAGAACTCAATTCTTGACAAACCTCTTATCCATCTTATCATTTGGATAAAAAATGATGATTTCATGGATGAAGAAGATGATGACGCAGAATGATTAAAAAGGAGTCTACCCATGAAACAAACAAAAGATAAGTATTCAATTGTCATTTAATGATATTGTTTTGTTATGCATTTGATTATATTCAGTTGATGTGTTGTTTGCATGCATGTGATGGGTAAGTAGCTCATGGTTCTATACAAATCTCCATTGTTACTTATCTAGAATGAAGCCTATTTGCTGACATATTGGATTAGTGCACAATCTCAATGATGTCATGGTAGAGATGGAAGGCATATAGAAATTTTCTATGAGATATGGATGAATGTGGTATTGGATAAATAGTTGCATGATGCATAAGAATTTGTCATTATGCATATGTAGTTCTAACCATGCAACTGGTGCATTTGAATTGTAGGAAATGTCTTGTACAATCTCCTAAAAGAAAAGAAGGATGAGACTTGTTCTGAAGAACAAGTGATGACAATTCAATAAACATGAATCTGAAGTTCCTAGGGTCAGAGACACCATGACGAAAGAAAGAGCTTCAAAGAGCGGTAGATCCACCTCGAAGGATGAATCCCACCATGGGTATGAAAGATAACTCAAGATGAAGAAAAAAAAATGCTATGAAAGAAGCTATGATCAAAGAATAACAGTTGATTATGGGGAATGATGTATATGATATGATTTCGAGACATAAAGGGAAGTATGTAGTATCTTTCATATGGATCTGCAAGAATAAGTGTACAAAGCAAGAATCGTGATTTGCCTCAGAAAGAATAGACTATGACATGACATACTCTATTGGCAAGTATATATCAAGCATAGAATCACCTATACAGCATGAAGAAGGAAGATAATACTCCACTTCAGGGGGAGTGACTACAGAAGATATCTGAGTTCGACACAGTACGACATGATGGACAGCTTCCTGATCGATTGAGACTTTACCAAGAGTAAAGTGGGTTCCAAACTTCAAAGTTGAATGCAGAAGACTAGGATATGTTGATGATCTGACAAGATGAACTCATGGAAGATGTTATGATGATTTTTGGGATATAGTACTCAAACCAGAAAGCAAGCATGTGGTATCTTACAAATGGATTTGCAAGATAAAATATGTCACTGATAGAAGTAAGGAAAGACTTGTGGCTAGAGGTTTCTATATGAAAGAGGGAATTAATTTTGAAGAGACACTTACTCCAGGAAGAAAGGTACACTTCCTTCAGAACTATGATGGTAGTTTCTTCCGTGATGAAGTAAAGATAATCCTTCCTTAATGGTATGATTTGGGAAGAGTTTTACATCGAAATGATTTGAAGTTGAAGATAGATGGACTCATATATGTAAGTTGAAGAAGGGCCTCTATGGAATGAAGAAAGCTCCCAGAGCTTGGTATGGCAGTTTTCTTGTCAATTATGGGTTTTACCAAGAGTAAAGCTGATCCTAACCTTTATCTCAAGGTTGTAGAAGATGAACCTGTCATCCTGTTATTATATGTGGATGACTTATTCTTGACAGGGAAGGAGAAACAGATCATGGAAAGCAAGAAGAAACTAGCAGAAGAATTTGAGATGAAAGACCTTGGGTCAATGCACTATTTCCTAGGTCTTGAAATATGACAAAGTTTAGAATAAATATTTCTCAAGCAGGGAAAGTATGCGGTAGATATATTGAAGAGATTAAATATGTTGGAATGCAAAGCCATGGCCACACCCATGGACTCCAACCTGAAGTTGTTAGATGATGGCTCATCAGAGTTAGTAGATGCGACTCATTACAGACAGATCATTAGGTCATTGATGTACTTAACAAATACCAGGCTAGACATTTGTTTTGCTGTGAACACCTTAAGTCAATATCTTCTTCAACCAAGATGGGTTCACCTAGTAGCTACAAAACATGTGATGAGATATCTGAAAGGGACTATAGACCTTGGTATAGACTATGATGGTATCCATGACTACAGATTGTATGGCTATACAGATGTAGATTGGGTTGCAAGTATCTCAGATAGGAAAAGCACATTAGGTAGATGCTTTTGTTTGGGGTCTGCTATGAGTTCATGGTTCAGAAGGAAACAGTCCAGTGTTTCTCTTAGAACAACAAAACTAGAATACATAGCAGATTGATCTGCTAAGTTGTGAAGCCATATGGCTTCGAAAGATGATATTAGGTCTCCTTGACCTGAAGATGGATACTACATTGATTCTATGTGATAACGAGAGTTGTGATAACAGAGAACCCTGTGTTCCGTCGTAACACATAGAAATCCGATATTTCTACATACAAGATAAAGATGCAGATGATGATGTTTCAGTATTCCCATACTGAAGCTTTCAGTATTCACATACTGGAGATAAAGATGGTGATAGTTCAGTATTCACATACTGAAGATGTAGATGATGATGGTTTAGATGGTGATGTGCTAATGAAGCCTCTGTCCCGAGTAAAATTTGAACACTTTCGAGACAAGATTGGTGTGGTTTGGAAAGACCTTCCTTGAAAGGGGGAGTAGTGATGTTGCAATTGGATTGTATCATCCTGGGACATATGTCCAGAAATGATCCGGAGACCTCGGTCTTTGAGAATGAAGAGGGATTGTATCATCCTGGGACATATGTCCAGAAGTGATCCGGTGACCTCGGTCATCGAGAATGTAGCAGGATTGTATCATCCTTGAACTTCGGTTCAGAACAGATCTGGTGAAATTTGGTCATCGAGAAGGTGGCAGGATTGTATCATCCTTGGACTTCGGTTCAGAACGGATCCAGTGAACTTTGGTCATTGAGAAGGTGGCATGATTGTGTCATCCTTGGACTTCAGTTCAGAATGGATCCGGTGAACTTCGGTCATCGAGAAGATGGCAGGATTGTATCATCCTTGAACTTTGGTTTAGAACAGATCCGGTGAACTTCGGTCATCGAGAAGGTAGTAGGATTGTATCATCCTTGAACCTCGGTTCAGAATAGATACGGTGACTTCGGTACTCAAGAACGTGTGTTGATATCGTAATTCCAATAGGAAGTATTATCTGAGTTCCACAACTATGTTAATCCCGTAATTTCGAAAGGAAGGATCGTTAGTAACTCCATAAAGACCTAAATCCTGTAATTCCAAAAGGAAGGATCATTGAATTGATCCCGTAATTCCAATAGGAAGGATTGTCTGAGTTCCACAGATGTGTTGATCCCATAATTCCAAAAGGAAGGATCGTTAGTAACTCCGTAAAGACCTAAATCCCGTAATTCCGAAAGGAAGGATCGTTGGTAGCGCTGTAAAGACTTGATCCCGTAATTCCAACAGGAAGGATTTTCTAAGTTCCACAGATGTGTTGATCCCGTAATTCCAATAGGAAGGATTGTCTGAGTTCCACAAATGTGTTGACCCCGTAATTTTGAAAGGAACGATCGTTAGCAACTCTGTAAAGACCTAAATCCCGTAATTCCGAAAGGAAGGATGTTATAGCGGATTTCACCACACTAGGTGAATCACTCATTGTATGGCCTTCCCCTGTCCCACTGCAGACTCATTAGCCCCTATGGACTACTTTTTGTCTTTTGATGTGTCCTTGATCATCCCTAAAAACATAAGAAAAGTGATATACGTGGTTTTACCCCGATAACCGCTTACATACGTGGATATTCTCCCTATAGTCACGTACATCAGGATGTGTGCATAATCCAAATCCTTTTGGAGCGTTCCTTGACTTGGATCCGACTCATATGAGTTTTGGCCTTCCATATGCCTTGAGATCGCACGGATTTGACCTTTCAGTATCCCTTTGAAAAGCTATATAAGGAACCCCTTGAGACATTGAAATCATAAGAGAGAATTGAGAGTAACGAAACTATAGTCCATTTTTTCCAGAACTTATGCTTGAGTTTGCATCCCTTTGTCCCTTGGAGCACTGTTGTGTTCTTCCCAAGCTTGCCTTTTGCTAGTGAGCTTGCTATCTAAGTGATGGAGGATTGAGGTGGTGGAGGCCCAATTGGGGGATTCAGTTTCTCTGGTTCGCAGACGTGCTGTCAGAGGTTGTCAATTGTAATCTCTGATTTATATTAATAGAAATATCTTTTCCTGTCCAGTAATGTGTATTTGAATGAATATTGTATCCATTGGAATATGTCAAATGCTTTTACATTATTGATTATATATGCTAGAATAGATCTAACACCATGATATATAGTATGCTTGTATTGGTTACTTGTTGTTGAGGAAGTATTACATCAATTCAAGCTGAATATTGGAAAGCTCAACGGGGATCTACTTCAACCGTATGGAATAAGGTACGAGGTTCGATCCTTTAGTGTTAGACATTTTATTTCTATTGCAGGAAAGATTGATTTATGGAGTCTAGCTATATGTTGTGGTACCCAAAGCCATAGGAATTTCTCCCCGTAACAGAATTGGCGACTCCGCTGGGGATGTTCCTTGTTTTTATTTGGGGCTTTCTATCGGCACAATGGGCTTGATATTCTTGATTTGCTCTCTGTTTCTCCCTGTTTCTGTGTCTCATTTTATAGTATGTTTGTCCATTGGCACTCCCATTTATTGGTTTGGCCTTGGCCTTCTTTTTACCACTTCCTTCTTTGTATACGCGGGTTTTTGGCGAAAAGTCGCGTACATACGCGGATTTTGGCCAAAAGTCACGTACATACGCCGTTGTTCTTTATACAGTCGCGTACATCCTCCCTTTTGGTGAGTTTGATGTTGTGAGAAGTTGCTGGGTGGGTTGTGAGTGTGGTTGGGTCTTTCTTGGGTCTGATGTTGTCTGTTGGATGCTTCTTTTGTTACCAGAGATCGATTGTTCATTGATTTTTCTTTGAAAGTAGTTTTAGTCATTTATCCTTTTTTGTTTTGCCATTAGTGCATTACTCTTTTTTTCTTGGTGTCTTGTTGGGCTTGTCTTTTATACTTGCTGCAGAGACTGAGAGTTTTAAATGACTTTTATTGCATTTTTCATTCTTTTATATTGAAAAATACAAAGTAGTTGCACTCTTAGTTGCATCTTAGATATGGATTTGAGGAGGTACTTGCATTGGATTGCTTAGATGAGAGTTGTTTTTAGGCTTTCATATAGGAAGGATTGCATTGGAATTTGGAAAGGAATATATATTTATGCATCTCATGTAGTGGCATACCCTATTTTTCATTTGACAAAGATTGCACTTAGCATTGTTTGTTATGGTGTGCACTTTTATTTCACTGCTGAGTCTTCATATCACTAGTTGCACGGCCATTTCCCTTTGAGTAATTACAGCCAATTAAAATCAACGCTAATTAAAATGAATTATACTCTTTTCTTTTCTAGGGTGCACCTACAAGCTTAGGTTTTAGGATCTTGGAATAGTTCATTGTAAGTCAATTCTCCAAGATCACTAAACAACAACATCTAGGTGTCTGTCTAGGGAGTGTGTGAAATCCTTTGTATAACCATCGTTCTCAAGATCCTCCTCTCAAAAGGGAGTTAAGCACGAGGCAGTGTGAGCGGTTGTTGATTGGGATAACCCCTAGTCGGTAACTGTGTAGCACCGATGATATAGCCAGGATTGTATTCGTATCTGGGGGCTCTTTCGAAAGTTTCGGGCTTTGCTACCCTGCCCATACGGTCAATCCTGCCTGCGACTGTCCTCCTGAGCTTTGATTATATTGAGGTGACCTTAGTGACCTTACCTAGGATATTGAGGGGGTACTTGTAGAGGTTATTCTGCATGTGTCCCGGCCAGGTTGGGGTCGGACAGCACAGTTGCTTTATGCGTTGAAGCTGAGGGCCACTATAATTGGTTACGTACCTCCGCTTGTAGTGTATGGGAGTTTCAATCCTCTCCCAGGTGAGACATATCTGCTGCATTCGAGAGCTCACATATCCTCCATGTGGTTTGCTTGTATTTTGGCTGTATATTTTCTTAGGAGTGTGCTCTTTGTGCGCTAGTTGGCCTTTGGGATCGTGGTTACTTGAGTATATTTATGCTCTCTTGAGTTTTGGTCCTTTTATTTTCGGCATGCCTGATATCCTATCACCCGTCCTTGGTCCCAATATGGACTCTGGTGTCAGACTTGGGGGCATCACAGCCCCTTACCGTGCTCATATATTTGGGAATGGTCATATTCCATTCTCTACTCCATTTGTGGAGGATTTTTATTCCCTTCGCTCGATCTTTACACCGGTGGTCACCCTCATTAGAGTGGTAGTGGATGCGTGAACGGTGGGTATACACCTTACTTTCCTTTTTATGTCCCATCGTTCACCACATTGTTTCCTTTGGGTGTAGTTGTCATGATCATTCCTCCCTATATCCTATAGTGTGGATTCTTTATTGACTATTTTGGGTTGTTTTGGTCTAATATGGTTGTCATGTAGGGTCCAGTTTTTGTACACTCTCTCCGAGGTTTCGACCCGTTCGTGCCTGTCACAGGTATTATGTCTGAACTAGCATATAGGTTAGGATATCACATCCGCTTGCACTTATGCATTGCCTTATGACCGTTCCATCTTAACCTTAGGTACGAACCCATTCTATGGTATCACGGAACCTTCATGCTGCTATTATAAGTGGTACTATGTGAATGGTAGAGCTTTCCTATACATGGGTGCCCTATTTAGCTACCCTTTGCATTTGGGGCGCATGCTATGATTCCTTTCTTAGGTCCGGGAGTCCGTTGTATAGTATTGCCATGTCCTTTAGCAAGAGCTTCATCCTCCTCTTGAACTTTATGCTGGCCATTTCCCTGGGACTCCCTCATGTCAAGTTGTGAATGCATTATCATGAACTTTGCCTGTCTTATCAAGCTTTATGTCGGCTTCCCTGACATTGCGTTTCAGCCATATAGCCCGAGCTCACCTCATGTATAGCCATGCAGAGCCTTTCTTTATATCCTTCGCAGCTTTATTCCCTTTTACCGGGAGGGGATTTTCCCCCTAGTGTCGATATCCTACACATGTATCCTTGCATTGAGCATAGCTATGTTCCACTACTTGGAACTAGTTTGTTTGCCCTAAATGACACTCGTCTCCTCCTAGTTTGTAACTATAAAGCTAGTTTATTCTTTTTTCAAGCTTTTCAAATAACTGAAAAAGTCCAAAAAAACCAAAAAACCAAAAAGCCGGACAAGAAAAGATATTATCTTTGGTAGCTGTCAAGTCGTGTCGCCTTCGAGCAGAGCACTGTATATCACATCCATTGGTTGGCTTATAGTTTGACTTTAGGAGCTGTACTCATTTATCTAAGTTTATCTCCACCGACTGGTTATGCTTCCAGTCCCTGTGGAGCCTCTATTGATTCCTCCTGCATCATAGAGATGTCCCAGTTTGTATATCGAGTCTATGCTACCTTCATTCAGTCACCATACGCCGTTATGCTCTTGTTCGAAGGAAGTTGAAACCTAAGTCGGCCATTCCTCAGTTATCTTGACTTTGCATATCGGCCATTCCCGGTACAGTTACTGGTTCGTGCACCTTATGATCGAGTCCTTCCACATTATACAGCCTTGCTGAGTACCTCGTGTTGGATGATGGGGGATGCCCTAATGCCCTCCTTCCAGTGGATTTCATCCCATCGACTTCAGATCATTTATTCTGGGATTGGAGTCTAGAGTAATTTTGAGTGCCTTGAGACTTGCAGTCATCAATGGC
>LPNX010414119.1:4180-28522 GCA_001517045.1 Pseudotsuga menziesii | reverse complement strand
CATTTCCAGCCACTATGGAGATTTTGATCTATTGTATATCTTCAGCCTTTGTGGAGATCATGGTCCTTTGTATATCCTCATCATGGAGATTCTGATCTATGCATATTGTACGTGGCGATGACCACATATGTGTTATCATGTTTCATGCCTATTCATGGCCCTTGTACTCTTATGTATCCGGGACTGCTATATGTATTTGCAGTTATATGCAGAGTTGTATTATGGTATTATGCTGATTGGGTGGCTGGTCTTCCATTTGGGTACCTTCATCACTCCACTTCTGGGATGGACTTATAATGTATTTCGGCCATCGTATAACCCCTCTGATCTCATACATTAGGGGGCATCTGTTATAGTGGATTTCACCACACTAGGTGAATCACACATTGTATGGCCTTCCCCTGTCCCGCTGCAGACTCATTAGCCCCTATGGACTACTTTTTGTCTTTTGATGTGTCCTTGATCATCCCTAAAAACATAAGAAAAGTGATATACGCGGCTTTTACCCCAATAACCGCGTACATACGTGGATATTCTCCCTATAGTCGCGTACATCGGGATGTGTGCATAATCCAAATCCTTTTGGAGCGTTCCTTGACTTGGATCCAACTCATATGACTCCTAGCCTTCCATATGCCTTGAGATCGTACGGATTCGACCTTTCAGTATCCCTTTGAAAAGCTATATAAGGAACCCCTTGAGACATTGAAAGCATAAGAGAGAATTGAGAGTAATGAAACTATAGTCCATTGTTGCCAGAACTTATGCTTGAGTCTGCATCTCTTTGTCCCTTGGAGCACTATTGTGTTCTTCCCAAGCTTGCCTTTTTCTAGTGAGCTTGCTATCTGAGTGATGAAGGCCCAAGTGGGGGATTCAGTTTCTCCGGTTCGCAGACGTGCCGTCAGAGGTTGTCACTTGTAATCTCTGATTTATATTAATAGAAATATCTTTTCCTGTCTAGTAATTTGTATTTGAATGAATATTCTATCCATTGGAATATGTCAAATGCTTTTACATTATTGATTATATATGCTAGAATAGATCTAACACCATGATATTGAGTATGCTTGTATTGGTTACTTGTTGTTGAGGAAGTATTACATCAATTCAAGCTGAAGATTGGAAAGCTTAACGGGGATCTACTTCAACCGTCTGGAATAAGGTACGAGGTTCGATCCTTTAGTGTTAGAAATTTTATTTCTATTGCATATTGGGAAAGATTGATTTCTGGAGTCTAGCTGTCTGTTGTGGTACCCCAAGCTATAGGAATTTCTCTCCGTAACAAAGGATTGCTAGTAGCTCCGTAAAGAATTGATCCCGTAATTCTGAAAGGAAGGATCGTCTGAGCTCCATAAATGTGTTGATCCTGTAATTCCGAAAGGAAGGATCATTAGTAACTCCGTAAAGACCTAAATCCGGTAATTTCGACAGGAAGGATAGTCTGAGTACCACAGACATGTTGATCCCATAATTCCGAAAGGAAGGATGATGTTGATGTTTTGATGATGTCGATGTTTTGATGATAATGATTTTATGATGATGATGATGTACTGATCAAAAGATCAGAGTGTGATGATGATGATATTTTGATGTTTTGATGATGTTGAATGTTTTCATCATAATGATGTTGATGTTTTCATGATGATCAGAATGTGATGATGATGACATACTGATCAAAAGATCAGAATATGATGATGATGATTCTGTTCGAGAGTTGAAGTATGATGATGGTGCTGATTATGATGTTACTAATCAAAATGTGATGATGTTGCTGATCGAAAGGTCAAACTACTGAAGATTTCTTTTCTGATCGAAAGATCAAAGTGCTGAAGATATTGCTGATCAAAATGCCGAAGATATTGGTGATGATCGAAAGATCAAAGTGCTGAAGATATTGCTGATCAAAATGCTGAACATATTGGTGATGATCGAAAGGTCAAAGTGCCGAAGATGTTGCTGCTGATCGAAAGATCATAGTGCTGAAGATATTGCTAATCAAAATGATGAAGATATTCGTGATGATCGAAAGGTCAAAGTGATGAAGATGTTGCTTCTGATCGAAAGGTCAAAGTGTTGAAGATGTTGCTGAAAATGTTGTTGATCGAAAGGTCAAAGTGCCAAAGATGTTGCTGATCAAAAGGTCAAAGTGATGAAGATGTTGCTACTGATTGAAAGGTCTAAGTGCTGAAGATGTTGCTGATCGAAAGATCAAAGTGTTGAAGATGTTGCTGATCAAAAGGTCAAAATATGTTGATGTTGATTAAAGAGTACCTGTCGTCAAATATTGGAGACAAAGACTATATGATGTTGAAAAGCTTCCAATGATTTATAGGTGTGTTACCCTGATGATGTTGATGATGTCCTCTCCTACTATTGTTGTTGTTGATGTTGTTGTAGAATATCCTTCTCGTTAAGGGGGAGTGTTGAAATATTGTAGCTTCGAAGAATATTCTATATGTATCTTTTGTGGTCCCCAATGGTCCTACCAGGAGAACCACTTGTATTATCTTGTACCCCTATACTTCTAATTGGAAGAACTAATAAGAGTCATGAGGTTGTCCCCTCTATTTGTAAAGGTGGGTCATTAGCACCCCAGTGTGGTTACTTGAGCCTACATGTGTAACTCGAGCCTACATGATTAACTCGAGCCTACATGTCGGATGAGTTAATTCAAGTGAACGGATGAATATAAATAGAGGTGTGGTGATCCTCATTTGAGACACTCACACTCTCACTTGTGTAGCACATTAGTGGAGAAGAGAAGTAGTCGAAGAAGGAGGAGGATCAGGCTTTGATCTCCTTGTTGGTTTTATCTTTTATCTTTTGGGGCATCTATATTGAGGAAGCTTTTGCTGGGTTTTTTCCTTTAGGGTTTTCCCAGGATAAATCTTTGTGTTCTCCTTTTGTATGGTTGTGCTTGTCTATCTTTCAGTGATCCTGTTTATATGCTTTTGTTATGAAATCTAAATGAAATACTAATGATCTATCTTAGTAGATGAAAATTTAACAGTTTTGTAATGAATATTTTGTTCAAAATTTTGTTGTCGTAAATCAAATGGTTAAGTACTAGTTAAATTTTAAATATATAAGTTTACTCTATGAGCTTTGTTGTTACCTAGAATAAACCCTAAGTAATATATTTTTATTTATTTATGGTTTTTTGGAGTTGTTACAGGCCCTCCATCAGTCTCGGAGTTGGAATAAGTTTTGAAAGAAAACTTTTTAAAGTATATTTGGCTTTAAAAACACTTAATTAAATTGGTGGAAGGATGAAAAAGTTTCATTTTTATGTTATTTCATATTTTATTTAATTATTATAGTGGAACAACACAATGGAAATGGATTTATACTTTGGACTAAAGTGATAATTTAAATGGATATGAAAATCAAATTTCATATAAAAATATTTTTTCCTAAATATAATTAAAGGGGCTCTATCATTAGAAATAAATAGAAATCCCTCAGAATTAATTAAAAACCAACTTACTAAATGTATAGTGAAATACTGCGCCATTTATCCTTTTCATTAAAAATAGTGATGGTCGATTTTGGATTCCACTGCTTTGTATAACCCGTTCTTGGGATTTTTTTGCATGAACTCACCCTTCTCTCTCCAATCTCATCCTTACATCATTATTTATTTTCACATGGCTATTTACATTTGAAAATTTCTTTGTCATTGATTTTGTGAATGGTATGAAAGAATAATTTATACTATCTACTCACCATGGGTGATTATATTTTTTTATAAAATATATAATAAATGCATTCATCATACAATATAATATAAATGATAAATATGTCAATAGTAAAGATGTATAAAAGATTTTTATAATTATAATTATATTAAGTAACTAGCAAAGTAAAGTAAGAAAGTATATATAATAATGTAAAGTATATATAATATTAATGGATGAGAGCAATGGCAAGGTGAACATATAGTTTTGTGTGTTTTTTAATATATATAATAATAATAATAATAAAAAATTGGATCAAGTGTTTGGTTTAATAATACTAATACCAATATACAATTTGAAAACATATAAAAAGGGTGAAACACATATTTCTTTTGTCATCATTGTAATAATACATAAAAAAGTAGTAGTTGTTAGAAGAAGACAAATGTACATGTTTGTGTGTAAATGATTAAATAATGAGTAATATATAGTGATTATGTTGGTATTAATGAAACAAAAACAAATTATATATTAATATATGCTATAATATAACATAGAAAGTAACATATGGGAGGTGTAAATCATATGTATAAATAAATATTGAGTGAATGTGATTAGTAGTAGAGACCATGTATTTAAAAAGTAAATGCATTATTAGACACTAATTATTGAAATGTACATAAGCCAAAATAAACTCTTGTATGCCATTATCCTCAAGCATGCAATTTGTGATATAAATTGATTGAGGTATAGTGATAATCCATTTTAAATAAATAATAAAATTATAATGAGAAAATATAGTTTTTAAAGTTGATTAAAGATGAGTTCTACCTTGATATGGGAATTGTATGTAAAATATAAGAAGGGTAAACTATTAAGGGAAGTACGAATTTAAATAAATGACATGGTTGTGAAAATTAGGAGTTAGTCATATCTAATATAGTGATGAACTTGAGTAATAATGAAAGAGTCCAAGAAATTTCAGCTAGATTATCAATGAGCATGTTAACACAGTGACTAATGAGAGTTGTATTAGAACTATGTCCTAACCAGGATAGTGCATTTCCCAAGTCATCATATGATGAGAATTTTTATTTTTATTTATTTGTTTATTTATTTTTATAATTAATCTTGTTATGCATTTCACTTTGTAATAATATATTAAGGAATGATTAATGAGGTGCAAGGCTTGTCATATCTTAGAATTGTGTCACAACTACCTTTGGAAAGGGGGTAAACAAATATTTATAATGTCCATCAATGATTGCACTATTGAATAATTTAGTCTTTACTTTAAGAATAAAAGTGTTCCATGTCTTGAAATTGAAACAATAAGTACTTTGTATATAACATGAGACTTGTGAGTAAGTGTTTTCATTTTTCAAGTGTTGGCTAATAATGTATACTAGGTGGTAAGCATGATTTTATTGAAGTTGTTATATAGTACACCATTCAAGATATTGTTGATATTTGAGTCTAATTAAATATACTAATGAGAAAGTAATTGGTGTTTATTAGGATGTGATCGAGTAAATCTAAAAAAAATGACAACTAATTCATATTAATATATCTTGAACCTAAGGAAATACTATAAGTGAGACATGGTCTTCCTATGAATTGTGATATAGAAAAGAATTGTAAAGTATGGAATCATGTTAACTATTTATAATCAAATGCATTTTATAACCCATGGTGAAATGAGATCAATTGTGAATATAATATGTAGTATGAGAACACATCCCTTGTGATAAAGTAAGAATTTTTTTATAATATCCCATGTTGGTCATGTCAATTTCAGGTGGGACCAATATGTCTAAGCTCTTCTAGAAGGAAGGAATAGGGGTATTTCATCAATACTTTCCTTATATTATGAATTAACATAACTTCATGAGGCAATTTCTTGAAGGGAAGGTGTAGTAATGCCCCGTATTTGGTATACAATACTTAAAAATCGAATGGGGGTTAGCTTAGTATTTAATTCCTTATATTTTTTTGACTTATATAGTTTGATTAAGAATGTTGTTATGTGAACATATGGACTCCCTAGATGTGTGGATTGTAAATGTAATTTATTGCTTTAATTTATTAATGTTGATGAATATGTAACTTAATTTGAAATGAAAATTTGATATTAGATATCATGTGGAAAGATAATCTATTCTGTCAGCAAAAGAACTTACATGATTATATCTAAATGTCATTTTAGTGATATGAATTAACACTTGAAATAGTTTGGTAGGTTTATACATGATATTTAAGTTACCGATTGAACTGACACACATGTTGATTGAATACGAGATAGAAAAATTCCTACAGTGCCAAGGGGCACATGATGTCTTGGACATCAAGAGGATAATGATGTTATATCAGTTTTCATGTTATTTAATTATGAATTCCAATACTTCTATGACTTGTAGGTTAATGTAAGTTTTAACATGAACTATGACTTTCCCAAAATGGTTTTTCAATGATGAGACCCCTTAGAAAAGTGATGGCATACTATAGTTAATGGTGTTGACTCTAGTTATCTCCTAAAACCCAAAGTTGTGGGAGAGGTATGTTGAGCATGCTCCTCTAGACATGTGATTACAACTAGTTGATACCTACTAGGGAAGCTTGGTTTTGTAGGACTCAACGCTTCTAATTACGGGTACTATATGGGGTTAGGTCAATATAGTCGATTCCACTATATACTATAGAAGAGGAGGGGATGGTGACATCAAGACATGGAAGTAGTTGTGATTAGGTAGTTTGAGTATTGATGGGGACGGATGGGACCAATGATGGATTGGATGGTGTTCTTAATCATTCAAAACCACTATGATTATATGCTTGATTGCTTCACTATGTTTATCTAATTCCATTTTATTACTTTTGTATGAATGATTATGAATGAGAAAATATGCATTCTTATGTTGGTCTTTTGTATGTTGTTTGCAAGCATATAACAGTGATTCATTAAGACAATTAAAAGTGATTACTAGTACCCATTCTTAGTACCCATGTATATGTCAATTCGTGAGTAAATTACTATGATTGGTTGGTCGAAGAATAAATTAGTATGGGTACATTAGTTATTACCAACTTCATGGATGAATTATTGAAGTATTGCTTATGTATTGAAAGTATAAATAAATATATCTGGTAGTGTAACGAACACAAAATAAATATAATAATTAAATAATTAATAATAAACATAATTGAGATGAAAGGACATGACCTTTCGTTCACAATTCCCAAGCCCTATTTAATAGGCGGGTTATCAACCATTGTAATCATCTTTCATCCTATAATTAATATATACTTGCCTTATGGCTTATCAAATATTCTAGGTGTTTTGGTGGATAATATTGTATGAGTGAATAATTATTTTCTTCAAGTGGTATCAGAGCCTCGTTTGGCTGATCTGGGGCTTTGGCCTTAATTCTCAGACCTTGTCTGATTTTTGGCTTGTAGCCTTATTTTTGGGTTTCCCTAAAATATTGGACATTGTCCAAAAGAAAAATACAAATGTAAAAAAAAGAAAAAAAAAGGAAAGAAAAAAAAAGTTAAAAAAAAGAAAAGATAAAAGTAAAAGGAAAAAAAAAGAGCGAGGGTAAAAGTGAAACCACACCTAGTTTCTTAAAGTGGGTTTGATTTAGAATATAAAAGTGCATAATAATTACTAGTAAAGAGCAAGTGAGATTTGAACTTAAGTGGGGAATATAAAACTCATTCTTCTAAACCACACAATCTACTCACATTTTACAAAACTTAAGGGAAATAAAAGATAAAAAACCGTGCATAATAATTGCTACTAAAATGCAAGTGAGATTTGAACTTAGGTGGGGAAGGTAACACTCATTCATCCCAACCACCTAATCTACTAGCATTTTACAAAACTATTGGCATCTTTCGATTATTTAATTATAATATTTCAAAACCTCATTTTATTATTATTAAAACAATTAATAAAATAAATATTATATAATAATTAATACAATAATTAATTATTATTCAAATATATATATATATATATAAAATTATATATATATATAGTTTATAAAAACATTAATATAATTATTAATTAATTAATTAATAATTATTATTATAAAAAGAAAATTATAATAATTATTGTTGGAAAAAAGGGGTTATTTAACCTAACGAAGAAGAACAATTATTGTTGAATAAATAGTAAAAGAAAAACAAAATTGAAAAAAATCGAAGACGATCATCATCTAGTGTGGAAGAAATCAGAGATCATGGAATCTATTTTACGACTACAAATAGAGAAATGAGAAGCCAAGTTAAAACGTTATCAAAGAGACAATGAAGAGTTACGAGAAATAAATATGAAATCAAAAATGTTGATTAAATTACATAAGATGCAAAAAGAGCTCAAGGAACAAAAAATTTCGACGAGAAAAATCATATAGAAAATTTGTCTGCCCAAATTGAGAAATAAAAGACGAAAGTGACTTCGATCAGAAACAAAAAACTCAATATATAAAGAAAGAAATAAGTGATTACGAAGCATAAATAATACGCTTGAACGAAATCGTTAACGACAAAGATGAATATTTGACGCACATACGACATAGATTAACATATCAAGAATTAGTGGTCAACGAGTATCGACAACAAATAAAATTTATTCAACAAAAAAATAGAGACTCTAAAAAATAACACAAGCTGCAGATCACAAAGAGCAATAAAACAATATCCCACAATTCTGAAGAAATATTTAGATTAAGAAATCATAACAAAACACTGATTACAAAAATAAAAAAATTTAAAAATAGTAGCAAGAGAGAACACTCCGGTGAAGACCTGGAAGGAAAAATACTGGAAAAGCAAGAAAAAAGCCAGTGTCTAAATAATCATAATCAGGAACTACAGAATCAGATCAAGGAATTAGAAATTGAAAAAAAATCGCATGATGAAAGAATCGAAAAGATTCATAATCGTAAACAATCTATTGGAAAACCAAGAAGCACAATCCAAGAAAATGCATTCAAAAATCAAATCGAGGAAGTGAAGACAGTCCTTGCCACAGTCCAAAACAAAAAAGAACAAATGACACCTACACCTTATAGACATCCTAATTATAATCTCCATTTTGACCAATTAGAGGGTCAAAATGAATATTCACAAAAGACTTATGTGGACATGCGAAAATATAGACATACTAAGCAACAATTGAGATGAATTGTCACAAAAAAATATCTCAGAGCTCCGATAAAAATAGATCTGAGATGGACCATGACAGATATGATGCGACAATTCGCCTGGGGAATCTGTAATTTGTATCGGCTCATCTCCTCAAATGTCACAAATACAAAACGGAAAGAATTTCTAGACGACATATTAAAATAAATCAGACATTAATGTCAAATACATATTTGAGGACAAATATTCCCTTCAAGGGGAAGACAATGTAACGAACATAAAATAAATATAATAATTAAATAATTAATAATAAACATAATTGAGATGAAAGGACATGACCTTTCATTCACAATTTCGAAGCCTTATTTAATAGGCAGGTTATCAACTATTGTAATCATCTTTCATCCTATCATTAATATATACTTTCCTTATGTCTTATCCAATATTCCAGGTGTTCTGGTGAATAATATTGTATGAGCGAATAATTATTCGCTTCACGCAGTATGAGTTTGTTGACTTATTTAATATATTTTAAGCTTAAATAAATTGATTGAATTATTGAATGATATACATAACTATATACATTTAATATAATACAGTATATGGAAATATCTTATTTGACTTAAGTGTTAGAGGATAATGTAAATAAATGGATAGATAGGTTTGCACACATTTTTAGAAAAGAGTTGTAATAGTTGCATTTAAGATGGTCGTATGAAAAGTAATACTTTGCAATCATGTTATTATTATTTTTATTTATTTAAATCAAATTCCTATTTTTGTAGAAAATAAATTTATTGATTGTTGAGTATTATCATATTGGAATTTAATCTAAAACAAAACATGGAGGAGGAGGACTTTTCTTTATAAAATAGAGACTTGAGATTGGAAGGAAGGATGTTCTTTTTCTTTCAAGGTATTTTTGTTCAAAGGTTTGGAAGGAATGGGAAAATTATGATATTTTGGGGAGAAGAAGCTTGGAAGAGTTTGAGAACTCTCTGAATAAATGATACATGGCTTATTGGTACATCATTGTTAAATGTTCTGTGGGTATCTCTGGGACAAAGGTCCATGAGGCCAGGTGGATGGCTCCTAGGGCTAGGGATCCAGCTAGTCCCTTAGTTGGTTAGGAGATAAACCCATGTTTCTGCTTTGGGAAATGAAAAGAAAAGCAACACGAGGAGAATATGGAAGCTTGTTTCAGTTTGGAATTCGTCAACATTCTTATATCGAGGTATATTTCTTGTGATTTTAAATTGTTTATATGTTGTTGTAAACTTCTTATGATGTTATTGTTACATGCTTTCTATGATATTTCATTTTATGTGAATCACTAATCACATACTTGTAATTCTTAAATAATTGAATGGTTAAACAATAAAAATAAAGTAATTTGTTCTTTTATTAGCAATCTTAAACAATACTGTAACAAAAAACAAGGTTGATCAAAGCGTAATGAATATTGGTGGGTCTTACAAAATGAATGAGAACATACATGAACTATGCATTAGAGTTAGTGATTGTTTATAATGAATACACAGACATGTATGTATACAATATCAACATATAGTGACATTGTGTTTGTGCACTAGCATAATATTTGATGTATTAATTACTAAATGAATCGGTTAATAATTGTAGGAAGTATATTGAAAAAACATAAATATATAGTGTTATTGAATATCATTCTTTATTATCACTATTTGTTTGCATGATGAATTAAATAAGTATGGTGGGGTTCCATAAAATTTTTGGAAACATTTCAAATCTCATTGATAAGCTAGCATGAGAAGAAATAATTTCCATTCTATTTTTATTGTTATTTAATTCAATATTTAATTTAATGACCTATTTTCATAAATTCTAGAAGGGCTAGTTGATGGTCTATGAATGAGAGTGGTTGAGGAGACATGGGAAAATGTATATGGAAATTTGATAATCGAGAAGATGAAGAGCAGTTCGGGAAATAGTTGTGCATAGGTTGGATCTTGTTGAGATGATGGATAATTATTACATGAGATATTTTCATGTGACAAATCTCTTAGAGATATTGTGCATTATTTTTCTTGGAATCTCAGGACACAGTGGGAAAATAAATCAAATTTGTTTTTGGATCTAGAAAGTCAGATGGGCTCCTACTTACCAAGGAGGTTTAATTCCATTATGGGAATCGAAGGAGGGTGAAGGTAGAAACATCTTATTGTGGGAATTCTACTACATTATTTGACAAATTTGGCATTTAAACATTTACGTTTCAATAATTTATTGCTTAAATGCATCATTATACTATGGTTAGTTTGTTATTATCATGGTTATAAGNTATATATATATATATATATATATATATTTATATATATATTTATATACATACAATAAGTAGTGTATTCATGTCCATGTGTAGTTTATGGATTTTACTAATGACTAGAGGCCTTGCATATTGTATTAGATAATAGGATCTAATAGTTGGATAGTACAACCATCATCTATTAAAACTATGGAAAACATGTAGAATTCAATGAAGCATAGGATCATCAACCTGGAGGACTGAAATGGAGAATTGTAGAAGAGGGAGAATCAATTAATAAAATCATATCAGTGATTCATGGCAGATAAAAAAAAACATTAGACCAATAATTGGAATAATTAATCATAATCCATTAGTCAGTGTTAATCCACATATTCAGTAAATAATATGTAATGCAATGGTTATACATATAGGATAATTCGAATGCCTAAAGAGGAAGTTGAATCTACAAACCTGGATTCACACATGAGCTAACTCAGCATGGGAAAACCACCACTAGAGCTCACTAATGCAACTTTGGATCACTAAAACAGTTCACATCCAGTTAACTAATGAGGGTAGGAGAGAAAATGCATCCTACATCCATCGAATCATGAATATTGGCCCCAGGATGACTGAGACTGATCTAACTGATTGGAATCAGAGCATAATTGGACTTAATTGAATAACTAATAGATTCAACTTCTATACATAGTTGTTGGTACTCAGAATGGGTTCCTAAATTATAGGGATTGGTACCTGGGGCACCTAAACTCATGCAAACATGTGCAATAAGTGGAAGATGACCCTAGGTGCGTCCCCCATGAACTAGTGGATTGATGAAGATCTCGTAATATAAGAAAATGGACAAATAGATATTGTGGTTTAAGGGAGGATTAATAAAAGTTCCAAAACCCACCATTAATGCTAACTTTGGACAACCTAGGACCTGGAAACTAAGACCAAAGGTCAACAATATAATCTAAATGAAAAAATAGAATATTCTTAATAAAACCGAGGAAATGGAGAAAACCTCATGGGAATCCCCCCCCCTTAAAATAAGCAGGAAAATCAGGAACAAGATTTCATACTAAGAGAAAAAAATTATTCTTGAGTAAAAACTTGTGAAAATGTTTCCGCAATCTACACTTCTGTGGAGCAGTAATGCATAGTGATGGTTCTTGTGTGCACTAGTTTCATGGGTTTGTGCATGTGAAATTTTACATCTTCTTCCAATATGATAATAGATAGGAGAAGGAATGTTGTGTTTGTTTCTTCTTTATGGAGGAAAAGTGACATTATCCAATTTTCTCTTCTGTGAGGATAATTGTTGATCAAACCTTACCATAATGTAGCATATCTCTGGGAGCTTATTGCACCTCTTTGAAATAAGTAAATTTTCTTGACATAGTGCAAGGATTTATTTTAAAAAATATGATCTTGTTGTTGGAAAAATAAAATCCCATTCCCATACTAAGGATAAAATAATTAATATTTTTGATCAATTTCCTAGGTCCTACACTAGCTAGTCAGGAACTACTTGCATTTTTGTGGTAAAACGTGCCAAAAATGCCTCCCAGAGCACTTTGGAAGTATTATATATAATGTTATTCACACCGATAGACTTTCTAGTTTAGTAAGTGCACATTATTTCATTATCGAGAGTTTCCATCATTTTATGACGGTTTATGGAAAAAGGTAAGGCTATTTTTAAGGTAGCATGCCTTGTTTTTGTCACAACTCACCCTCATTCGTTTTCTCACCTACAAGCATGATTTAGTCCAATTTCCTTCACTTATCATTTGTAACAACTAATTCATCCAATTCATGATCCACTTGACAAATTAGGAAAGTGTTGTATACACCTATGGGGGATTTTTACTAGTTTAGTAAGCCTACTTTTGTACTATTTTGAATGAAATATCTATTATTTCGAATCCTTGGAGTGTCTACATGATTGATAAACCAATTACTATATAGTGATGGCTGGTGCAAATTAATATTACAACAATTTGTGTTATTCAACTGATTCAGTCTCCTTTCTTGAGTGTTTCTTGCATATTTTTCAAGCAATTTTGTGAGTTCAATTGCTCTAAGATTGACATTAATTTCCACATGGTATCAGAGACTTGGTAGCTCGATTGTTCTCTCTTTTATTTATTTTATAGTTTAGACATACGTGAGCACATTCCGTCCTTTCAAGGGGACAGTTGCTGAAGAATAAATCAATCTCAAAATATCATATTGACTCGATTCAACTAATTCAAATGGAAGGCACATATGGAGATTTTGATGAGGAGTAAAGGCATATACAGAGTGACCATGGAAACTTAATCTGAGCCTAATGTAGTAGAAGAGAAGATCAAGTGGAATAATAGGAGAGATGAGGCCTATGGTCTCTCATGTGTTAGCATTTTCAGAGACCTTCTTTTCCATCTTGATGGATTGTCATCACCAGATGAAGTTTGGGAAAATATTAAAACTTTGTTTGGGAAGACATGTAAAATGAGGGGTCGTCAACTGGATAACGAGATGATTTCGCTGGGTCTAAGCAGCTTCGAATCCTTGCAAGTCTACTTCTCCAAATTCAAATCCCTGTTTTTACAGTTGAAGCAGTGTGGTATAGATAAAGAAGATGAAGAACTATTCTTGGCCATACTTTTAAAGCTTGGCTATGATTACTTGGTATTTTTTTTAACCTTCCATGCCACCAATTTGATAGCTCAAAAATGGAAGATGAATTCACTGGCATATTTCATGGAATATTTGACTCAGTAGTAAGAAACATTGGTCATGATGTGCACCATCAAACCTTCAAAATATCAAGATTTGGTTTATGGAGATTCAAAGATGGATTCCAAAGGGAAGAAGAAGGCTAAGAATCCTCTAGATAAAAACTGATATAAGTTCAATTCTCAAGAAGAGTCCTCAAACTCTAAGAAGAAGAACTTCTAGAAGAATAAAGGTAAAGGTGAATTATGCAAGTGTGGATATTGTGGTAAGGGATTTCATCCTGATAACACTTACATGAAGAAGAAGATCGATGTGCTGACTCAAATATTGGAGAAACACAATATCTCACTTCCGTAAGGTGCAAAGAAGAAGGAAAAAGGACCCAGTTTCGAAGACAATGAGACAGTACATGCCCTGGTTTCTACCACTGTAAGATATCCTTCCGTTATCATTAATTATGGTGCTTCAAGGAACATGGATTCAACAAGATATTCCTTCTCCTCTCTTGATGATTCAAATGGACGAAATATTTTTCTTGAAGACAACTCAAAAACTGAAAGTAAGGGTAAGGTTAGCATATATTTATACCATGGTTCCTTCAATAATTTTTTGTATGTACCAGGTGACCCACACTTGGTATCTAAAGAAGGTTTTTTTCTCTCCCAATGATATTGAAATATCTGATATTGTGAATGGTATATTCATTGCTTAAGGTTTTGTGGATCATCGTTAAAAAGTATACAAGTTCTCACACTTCATGCCTTTCTCTAACCCCTTTTCTCTCCTCACTCATGCTAATTAAACCATCAATTTTTTGCATGAGAGGTTTGGCCATCTAAATTATAAATATCTTTCATATTTATATGAAAAATACATGGTTTCAAGGATTCTAAAGATAAATTTTTCCAAAGTCGTATGTGAGGGTTGCATCTTCGGAAAACACCCAAAGCATAAGTATCAGAGAGCCATCCATGAACGAACCTCTACACATTTTGAGATCATCCACAGTGACATTTCTGGTCCTTTCCCTCATATGTCTATGATTCAAGACAAAGATGTCCTAAACGTCATAGAATAATTTTATAGATCCTATTGGGTTTACTTCCTTAAACTCAAGTCTAAATGTTTTTACATATTCAAGGTTTTAAAGCCTTGGTTGATAACCAGTACAGGTGGAAAATCAAGATCCTCATATCTTATAATGGAGTTGAATATGTCAAGTATTAGGTAATTAAATATTGTGAACATGAAAGTATCCATATGAAACACTCTATTCCTTACACATATCAACAAAATGGTGTTGTTGAGAGGAAGAATAGAGTCCTTGACAAGATGACTACTTGTATGATGGAGTCTAAGACTTTGCCACCAAAGTTTTGGGATGAAGCTATAAACTATGAATCCTACATCCAAAATAGGTTTCCTCACAAGAAACTTTATGGAATCACTCCTTTCAAATATTGGAGTGGACACAAGCCTAATGTGTCTCATTTCAAGATTTTTGGCTCAAGGGCATGGGCTAGAATTCCACTACATAAGAGGAGGTCTTTGGAATCCCAAAGCCAAGAGTTCCTACTTGTTGGGTATTCTGAATATTCCAAAGGGTATAATATAATCAACATGAGCACTCAAAAATACTTCATTGAAAGGAGTTCTCATTTTGAAGAAGAGCCTATGCCAACAACAGAAATTGGAGAGTCTCCTTCACCACCACCACCTCTAAATGTAAGTGAAGAGACTAAGGAACTTTATGATTCTGATATGTCTAATAATGATGATTTAATTGTATATCCTAACATCTCCACAATTCCAAAGTGGGAATAAAATACCATTCAAGTAGCCGTGGAAATAGATGGGAATCGTAGTGATTATAGGAGGACTAGATCTCAATTTGTGAGTGCCCTTTCTATCAAAGACCCATTTATTTGATGAGAAGTGTTATATAATGATTTCATATAATTGAAAAACATGTGAAGAAACATTAGAATATAAAATATCGAAAAAAACCATCAAGGAGGAATACCACTCTCTCCAAAAGAATAACACACGGGAACTAGTCAATCTCACCCCAGGGAAACATATTGTCAAGTGTAAGTGAGTATTCAAAAATAAATTTTCCACTGATGGTTCTCCTCTTAAGTATAAGGAAATTTTAGTGGAAAATGGATTCTCCCAAGTCCTTCGAATTGGCTACAATGAGACCTTTGCACCAGTGGCAAAGATAGACTCCAGAAGACTAGTTTTGTCCATTACAGATTTCAAGCAATGGGAGGTACATCACATGGATGTGAAGAGTGCCTTTCTACATGGATATATGAAATAAAAGATATATATGTAGAAACCTTTTTTTTTCACTAATCCATCTCTTTTTTGCAGTTTGAAGAAATCATTGTATGGGATAAAACAAGCTTCCAAATCTTCAAATGCCGAGATTGATGTATTTTTGATATCATGGAAATATTGTAGATACAAGTCTGATACAAATGTCTATTTGAAGATGAGTCATGATTATTTAATCATTATTGTATTTTATGTGGATGAAATTCTAATCACAAGAAGTTCCAAGAAAAAAATTACCTCTTTGAAGATTGCAATGAACCATGCCTTCTCCATGACCAATTTGGGATTGTGAAGCCAATTCTTGGGGCTTGAAATTTCTAAATATAATATTGGAATCAAGGTACATTAGTCCAAGTATTATTCACACCTACTAATAAATTTCAACATGAAGGATTTCAATCCAAGCAATACTCCTTTCCTTTCAAGAGTTAAACTTGAAGAATCACAGTCAACTCCATTTGTAAACAACACCTTGTATAGGAAACTGGTTGGTCTTCTTCTTTATTTGACTCATACTCGACCTGATATTTATTATGTAGTGAGTGTGTCTTCCGAAAACATGGAAAAAACTCATTAAATACATTGGGGGGCAATAAAGAGAATCCTAAACTTTGTACAAGGAACAGAAACACATGGGATACACTATGTTGCACAATCTAGCATACAGTTAGTTGGTTTTAGCTACTATGAATGGGCAGGTGATAACATTGATAGAAAATCAACTTTTGGATATGTGTTTATTCTTGCAGATGGACCAATCAACTTGTCAAGTAAGATGCAATGTGCAATTTCAATTTCACCTACAAAGGTAGAATACCAAGGAGCTGTGAATGCAACTCCTCAATGTTCGTGGTTGCAGGGTATACTTGGAGAATTTGGGATCGAGTCTGAGACTTATACAGTAATCTATTGTGACAACCAAAGTACCATTCAAATATCAACTAATACATTACTGAGGCAGTGAACAAAACACATAGAGTTCCATATGCACTACATTGTTAAAATAATCAACTTATAGTTAGCTACCTTAGACATTAATTAATCCATTTTTGTCTTATTTGCCTAGTTTCCATATTCCACTCTATGCAAGTTGTCCTCCACATTTCCTAGATGGTCAAACTTGCTAAAAATGAGTCATGGAGTTCTTGAGAAACCTCTTGGAATCAATTTTGCTTTATTCCTGAACCTCCCTAGTGCATATCTACTTTTTCTACTTTATTGTTGCTTTTACTGAGTTTTAAGGCAATTGGGAAAGTATGACTAGGTGAAGTTGACTTGTTTTTTTTCCCTCATCATCCTTCTCTCTTTTCTACTAATAAAAGCATGTATGATTTTTCCTTCCATCACCTATTAGCTTGCCTAATTGATTTTGTAATTTCATGAGCTCCTAGGCAGATTTGGAAACTGCTTTATGCACCTATGGGGGATTTGACTAGATTTAGTAAGCTTGTTTTTTAATAATTAGAATGGAATCCCAATGCATTCAAATATCTCATGTAATTATTTATTGTGGAATCCTATGAATTCACAAGGTTGGCTATTGTACATTTATTCAATACAGATTAGTGTTCTGCTCCATATTCAGTCTCCTTTGTGTGTAATTTGCATGTGTAATTGGCAATTTTTGTGAGTGTAATTGTTCTAACACCTAGGTTCAATTTCCACATGGTATCAGAGCCTTTGTAGATCAATTTATCTCCTTACATATTGTTATTGTAGGTTTGACATCATTGACTGGGAGCATTCTGCTAACTGAAGGGACAATTTCTGAGCTATGGATCAATCTCAGAAGATCATGTTGACTCCATTTAATTTCTTTGAATGGAAAGCGGAGATGGAGATATTGTTCAGATCAAAAGGCCTCTATAGAGTGACTATGGCAACAAAATAATATCCCAATGTAGTTGCAGAGAAAATTAAATGGCACAACAGGAGGGATGAGGCCTATGGTCTCCTTTGTCTGAGCATATCCAGAGGCCTCCTTTTCCATATTGATGGATTGACATATCCAAATGAAGTATGGGAGAATCTTGTTGATATTTTTGGTAAAATATATGAGATGAGAGGACATCAAATTGAGAATGAATTGATCTCCTTGAGTCCCAACAACTTTGAATCCCTACAACTCTACTTTTCCAAGTTTAAAGCCCTTGTTTTGCAGCTAAAACAGTGTGGAATTGAAAAGAAGGAGGAGCAACTGGTTTTGGCCATACTCCCAAATCTTGGCCCTGACTATTCAGTGTTTGTTTCAACCTTCCATGCCACCAAGTTGACAGCTCGAGCCTGGAAGATTCCTAAACTTGCAGAGTTCATGGAATCTCTCACACAAGAACAAGATAAACTGGTGATGATGGGCACCATCAAACCTTCCAAATACCAAGCTCTAGTTGCTGGATATTCAAGGGTGGATTCAAAATGCAAGAAGAAAGATAAGAATCCACCAGATAAAAAGAGAGACAAGAACAACTCTCCATAGGATCCCCAAGGTTCCAAGAAGAACCCCCAGAAGAAGAAGAACAAAGGATAAATGAGCAAGTGCGCATACTGCAGTAAGGGAAATCATCCTGAAAGCTCCTACACGAAGAAGCAAATTGACATGCTGACCCAACTCCTGGAAAATAATGGAATCTCCCTTCCTGATAGCTTAAATAAGAGGGAAGGAGGATCAAAGTCACAAGACAGAGAGAGAGTTCATGCACTGGTTGCTGGAAAATCAAGCTCACATAGTTTCATCATTGATTTTGGAGGTTCAAGACACATGGTTTCAACCAAGGAGGCATTCACCTCACTTGACATGTTGAAAGGTCCACCAATAGTACTGAGTGATGACTCTAACACTGAAAGTTTGGGAAAAGGGAGGATTGATCTTTACCATGGTAAGTTTAGTAATGTATTGTATGTTCCAGGTATTTTCTCTAACCTCTTGTCAGTGTATCAGATGACCTACACAGGGTCTCTAAAGAAGGTCATATTCTCCCCTGATGAAGGTCATATTCATGCTAGTGAGGCAAGCAAGCTTTGGCATGAAATATTTGGCCATCTTAACTATAAGTATCTTTCTGATCTTAGTGAAAAATAAATGGTCATAGGGTTACCAAAGATTAATTTTTCCAAAGGAGTCTGTCAAGGTTGCATCTTAGGAAAACACCCAGAGCATAAATTTGAGAAAGCTAGTCATGAGAGAACCTCTGCACCTCTTGAGTTGATCCACGGTGATGTTGCTGGCCCATTTCGTCATATGTCAATGAGTCAGGACAAATATGCATTGACATTCATATATGACTTTTCTAGCTACTGCTGGGTTTACTTCCTAAAGAATAAGTCTAAAGTTTTTGGCCTCTTTAAAGTATTTAAGGCTTTGGTTGAAAACCAATCTGGGAGGAAAATAAAGGTCCTCAGATATGACAATGGTCATGAGTATGTCAAGTTTGAGTTCATTCAATATTATGTAGATGCATGTATTCAGATGTAGCATTCTATCCCTTACACACCACAGCAAAATGGTGTTGCTAAGAGGAAGAACATATCACTAAAAGAGATGACAACCTTCATGATGGAGGCTAAGACTTTGCCACCAAAGTTTTGGGCCGAAGCTATAAACTATGCAGCCTATATCTAGAATAGAGTGCCTCATAAACAGATTGATGGTATGACTCCGTTCAAAGCATGGAGTGGGCACAAACCAGATGTGACCCATTTCAGGATTTTTGGCTCAAGGGCTTGGGCAAGAATTCCAACAGAAAAGAGGAAAGCTTTGCAGCCCCAAATCCAAAAGTGTCTATTTGTTGGGTAATATAAAGATTCAAAAGGGTACAAGCTGATCAATTTGAGCACAAACAAATCCTTCATTGAAAGGAGTGTTTAGTTCCAAGAAGAGCCTTTAGCAACATTTGAAGTTGGAGAGTCTTCTTCACCACCAGAACCACTAAATGTAAGTGAAGAGATAAATTAGTTTGATGATTCTGATATGTCTGATAATAATGATTCAATTGCATATCCTAATAGTCCTACAAGACCAAAATGGGCAGCAAAGACCATTCATGCAGCTAGGGAACTAGCTGGAAATCCTAGTGATTCTAGGAGGACTAGATCTCAGTTTGAGAGTGCCCTGTGTATGAAAGACCCTTTGTTTGCAGAGGAATGCTATTTGATGGTTGAATCAGACCCACAGATATATGAATATGCAGCACATGATCCAAGATGGAAAAAAGAATAACAACACTTGGGAGCTGGTTGATCTTCCCCCATGGAGGAAGCTAGTTCAATGTAAGTGGGTTTTCAAAACTAAGTTTGCTGCTGATGGTTCACCTTTAAAATATAAGGCAATATTGGTAGCCAAGGGCTACTCACAAGTACATGGTATAGACTACAATGAGACCTTTGCACCAGTGGCAAAGATGGACTCCATCAGGCTAGCCTTAGCCATTGTAGCTTCAAAGAGGTGGGAGGTACATCACATGGATGTGAAGTGTGCTTTCCTGAATGGAGATCTTACTGAAGATATTTATGTGCATCAGCCTCAAGGATTTGTTACTAATCCATATCTTGTGTGCAGGCTAAAGAAATCATTGTATGGGCTTAAGCAAGCTCCTAGGGATTGGTATGCCAAGATTGATGGCTTTCTGCTATCATTAAGTTTTGTTTGATGCAAGTCTAATCCTAATTTTTATTTGAAGCTGATTCATGGTTCTTTGATGATTATTGTCTTTTATGTGGATGACCTTCTAATTACAGGAAGCTCAAAGGATGAAATTGCCTCCTTGAAGGATGCAATCAGCCATGCATTTTCTATGACTGATTTGGGGTTATTGATCCAATTCTTGGGTCTTGTGATTACTCAAACCAAACATGGAATAAAAGTACATCAGTCCAAGCATGATTTGTATTTTCTGAACAAGTTCAACATGAAATATTGCAAGCCAAGAAAGACTCCCTTCCTTTCAAGAGTTAAGCTTGAAGAAGCAGGTTCTTCTCCTATGGTAAATAATACACTGTATAGGCAACTGATTGGGTGTTTCCTGTACCTTACACATACTCAGCATGATATTTGTTATGCAGTAAGTGTGGCTTCAAGATCCATGGATCAGCCTCATGAGATCCATTGGAGAGAAGCCAAAAGGATCCTTAACTTTGTTCAGGGAACAAGGAGTCATGGGATCTTCTACAAAGCTAAATCTGATCTTGATTTGATTGGGTTTACTGACAATGATTGGGCAGGTGACAACACAGATCAAAATTCAACATCACGATATGTCTTCATGCTTGCTGAAGCACCAATCAGCTGGTCAAGTAAGAAACAGAGTGCCATTGCACTCTCATCTACAAAAGTAGAGTACAGAGGAGTTGTAAATGCAACAACTCAATCTTTATGGTTGTAGGGGTTACTTGGTGAGTGTGGCATCGAATCAAGATACTCAACTACTATATATTGTGATAATCAGAGTACCATTTGAATCTACAATGATCCAATTCAGAGACAGAGAACCAAACACATTGAGATCCATATGCACCACATCAGACAGCTTGTGCATGATGACACCATTCACCTACTCTTCTGTTCATCTTCAGAACAAGTAGTAGACATATTCACCAATGTTTTTTGTGAGAAGACTTTCAGAAATCTCAAATCACTGCTTGGGATTGCTAATCATGCTGTGAAGCATGATTGATGACAATATTTTCAAATTTTGTTTTATTGTCCATGTTTAAGGGAGGATTTTTCCCACTGGGTTTTTGCCTCTTTCCTTGTTTAAATGGACATGCAGTATGTAAAGGGTGACTAAGCCTTGTTGCTAGGCCCTATAATTTTCTGATATTTTACTCATAAGTAATGCTTAAGGGGGGGTGTTAGAATAATCAACCCATAGTTAGCTACCTTAGACATTAATTAATCCATTTTTCTCTTTTTTGCATAGTTTCCATATTCCACTCTATGCAAGTTGTCCTCCACATGTCCTATATGGTCAAACTTGATAAAAATGAGTCATGGAGCACTTGGGAAACCTATTGGTATCAATCTTGGTTTATTCCTAAACCTCCCTAGCACATATCTACTTTTTCTGCTTTATTGCTGCTCTTACTGAGTTTTAAGGCAATTGGGAAAGTATGACTAGGTGAAGTTGACTTGTTTTTTTCCCTCATTGTCCTCCTCTCTTTTCTCCTAATAAAAGCATGTATGAGTTGTCCTTCCATCACCTATTATATTGCCTAATTGATTTTTCCAATTCGCGAGCTCCTAGGCATATTTGGAAACTGCTTTATGCGCCTATGGGGGATTTGACTAGATTTAGTAATCTTGCTTTTGACTAATTCGAATGGCATCCCAATGCATTCAAATATCTCATGTAATTATTTATTGTGGCAGCCTATGACTTCACAAGGTTGGCTATTGTACACTTATTCAATACAGATTAGTGTTCTGCTCCATATTCAGTCTCCTTTGTGTGTAATTTGCATGTGTAATTGGCAATTTTTGTGGGTGTAATTGTTCTAACACCTGGGTTCAATTTACACATACATCAAAATACTTGTGCATGATGGGGTCATTACTCTGCATTAGTGCACATCATTTGAGCAAGTTGTAGACATATTTACCAAGGTGTTTTCAAGGAAGACTTTCAGCAATATCAAATCACTACTAGGGATAGCTAATAATGTGGCGAAGTCTGATTGAAGACAATGTTTCTTACAATTTTTTTCATTTCCATGTTTAAGGGAGGATTTTCCACTTTGTAGTTTTGTGTCTTTCCTTGTTTTGTATTGACAAGAAGTATGTAAAGGTTGACTAATCCTTATTACTAGGTACTATATATATGATATTTTTCTAATATTTTACATAATTTAGGATTAAGAGGGGGTTTTGGAATAATAAAAAACCCATTCCCATACATAGGATAAAATAATTAATATTTTTGATTAATTTCCTAGGTCCTACACTAGCTAGTTGTCATACACTTGCATTTTTGTGGTCAGACTTTCCAAAGCTTCCTCCATAATCACTTTGGAGATATTTTGGATAATATTCTGCCAACCCATAGACTTCCCATTTTAGTAAGTGCACATTCCTTCCTTATGCATAGTTTCCAACTTTTTCCGTAGTTTTAAGAAAAAAGGTAAGGCTAGTTTTCAGATAGATCGCCTTGTTTTTTCCACAACTCACCTTCCTTGTTTTTCTCACCTAAAACAATTATTAGTCCACTTTACTTCACTTATCAGCTATAATAACTCATTCAACCAATTCCTGAGCCTCTTGACATATTATGAAAGTGTTTTATGGCCCTATGGGGGATTTTGACCAGTTTAGTAAGCCTGATTTTGTATTGATTCAAATGGAATATTTGATCTTTCTAATCCTTTGAGTATCTACATGATTTAAAAACCAATTACTATATAATTTTTCCCGGTGTAAAGTAATATAACAACAGTTTGTGTTATTCAACTGATTCAGTGTTCTTTCTCGAGTGTTTCTTGCATATTTTTCAAGCAATTTTGTGAGTTCAATTGGTCTAAGCTTGAGATTAATTTCCAAACTCATTCTGCTCATGTTAGATGGATCTGCAATCATGTTACCAACTACCTCAATAACCTTTTGATCCCACTTAGACCTAGTATTGGAAGTAGGTACTGGATCTGGATCACTCTGAACTTCATCTTCAATTTCATAAATTGATTGAACTTTGTCCTATGCTTTGGATTATGAATATGAAACATTATCATATGAAATTTTTTTAGGTAGAATGGTTTTACCTTCCCTTTCAAATAGAATATTATATTGCACTGGATATGGGTATGGCATAAAGTGTGAGAATTCATATGCCTTGGAGGCATGGTTTGCAACATGTTTCTTTATAAGATTCCTAGTAGATATATCTGATATCTCCACTGAGTCATGACCTAATACAACTCGCTTTAGTGGCCCAATATGTGTCATCTTATGTATAAATAACAAATTTGTACCTAAGGGGGGAACATAGATTACATTTTTCAACACTCGATGCCTTATCTTGATTGAACCCTTTCCTTCAGCTCGAATTTGAGTGTCAACACCCATGTGAATACTCGAACCATAGTAAGCTATAATGAAGAGAATGATTCTTCTAATGTAACCATGTGATTGGAGGATCTTAAATCAATGAGGAGGGCATGTGATTTTGAACAACT
>LPNX010414102.1:0-47903 GCA_001517045.1 Pseudotsuga menziesii | reverse complement strand
GTTTACTAAGTTTTCACTCTTATTTTGCAATAAAATAATAACTTTCACCTACGATATTCAATCTTGCATTTTAGTCATTTTAGTCTTCTTTAATTCTGTTTTTAAGGTCATTACAGCAAGATTAGCTTGCTGTAATGTACATTTTGTCACAGAAACAAAGAGAACTTATACATGTTTCTCAGTTTCTGGACACAAAAAGCATAAAAACCCACAGAAAAAACCAGAGAACGTTAAAAAACATCACTAAAAACAGTCTCAATCAGTCCCGTAATTTATGTTTTTATATCCAAATTAGCATGGTTACTTCATCCAAGTTGCATTGAGTTGTGTGCACGAATTCATTGTAATTGTTTGCATCGATTTCCGTGTATTTTTCTTCTCTGAAATCATATGTTAGCTCATCGTTTTTTATCATAATACACAGATTTATTTTTAGGACAGCAAGCTTTTATTTTGACTAAAGTGTTACTGATCATTTGATTGATTGTTAGTTGACCTCTAAAGTCACTAGGGATTCCCCCTGGTAGTTAGCAAACACTAACCCAAAGTGCAAGGAAATAGTGCATGGTGGCAGTGCATTGTTTCTCGCTGCCTTGGAACCGGACAGTTTCAAGGCGTTAGCAGCATCATACACCCATTTATGATCATGCCAGATTTTTTGTAATAAAATCTTATAGTGAGGATGATGTCCACAAGAGTATTAAATACAGAGTATGGTCAAGCACCCCCAATGGTAATAAAAGATTAGATGGGGCATATCATGATGCCCAGCACAGAGCAGTAGGAAGTCCAGGGTATGGAGATGCTGAAAATTTTCAAAAACTACTCAACAAAAACATCAATACTTGATGATTTTGAGTATTATGAAGACCGTGAAAAAGCTATTCGGGACAAGAAATCAAGGCTTCATGCTAAACAGCGGCCATTACCACGTGTTGGGGCTCAGATCGAATCAAAGAAATCCGATTCCTGGCATTTGTCAACATTCTTTCTTACATATCATAGTTTATTAATTTCTCCCAGAAGGATCCTTATTGTATGTCCAATATCATCCATTGACTTTTGCCCCATTTACAAATGATCTATTTTCCTAGTTTGTTCGTTCGGCCCGAAGAAAGAAAGTTAGCTATTAGATCGAGTTTACCCCGTTCCAGGCGCAGCTCCAACTAGAACTGATCACCATGCCCTCAACTAATCATCTCAACGGCATCTGTATCAGGGAGTTATAGTTGAGGAGGGGATACTGGACCCGGTCCCTCCAACGAGGTACATCCGGCCTGCTATGCTGCCATAAGGTAATATTGTGAGTGGTAATAGCAGTTCAGATGTGTTAAGTGAACAGAATTGGGGTGCTCGGATTAACAGGTTTAAGAACCAGTGGATATCTCCAACAGGTATCCCAAATACTGGAACAGAGCAAGTGGAATGCCAACAGAAGCAGCAGCAGCATGGCATTTTGGAAATTGAGCATCATCATCAGATAGATGAGCACGATCTCCCTCTAGAACGCTATCACTAGAACCCTGTTCCAATGTACTATCTGATGATGATGCATTCCTGACTTTGGAGCTTCCGCCAACGCTTCTCCGGAATTGAAGTCGGATTCATTGTTTGGCAGTCTTAACAAAAACAATTTGATGATTAAATTGCAGGATGGTGATAAAGAATTTGTTGCAGTGCGAGATCGGTTCTTAGGTGGGTTTAGATGAGTATAACCGTGCCGATTTTCCAGTTATGATCATTGCAGATTTTTTGTAATAAAATCTTATAGTGAGGATGATGTCCAGAAGAGTATTAGAGACAGAGTATGTTTCAAATTCTAATCTCCGTCACATCATTTTGGAAAATAAAGAAAATAAACCTGTAACAAACAACAGAGATACCTGTAACTTTGTTGATCGCCTTAGTTAGCCGGGCAACTTCGGGCAATGAGACAGCATCAGATCAGGCTCTGCATAGTTTTTTTTCCACCCCACCGAAATGGATTGGGGCCTGCGTTCAAATGCTCTTGGGGGCCTGCGTTCAAATGCTCCTTCCTGCTGAACGGAGTGTGCATTAACGCTGCCCAACCACTGAAATAAATGAAAGCTGGGGAGATGATGGACGACGGCGGACGGCTGAGAGATCCCTGCGATCGCAGGAGGATGTGACATCGTACGCCATGATGGAGGATGCCGCATGGGGATGCATGGGATGGAAGATTGCCGACGCCGGGACCGAAGCCTGCCGGAGTAAGGACACTCGGGAGGGAAGATTGCTCCCGAGTTAGCCTACTCCTTTTTTATTGAGTTTTGGCGGTTTTCTTTGGGATATGTCCCTTCGGGCAATTAAGTGGTTGGCCCGAACTCCACCAAAAGGACAACGAGTAATTACTCGGTCTTGGGTGGTGGAAACAAAATCAAATGATTGTTGTCGGTCCTCATTGTTTTCTGTGAGCGATGATGTAGGAGCTATGGTGTTTTCTCCGGATGATCGCTCTGTTCCTGTGTTGCAGCTGCAACTTTTCTTCCCCTAATTTCTTAATTTTTGGGGGGCCCCTCCTTGTCACTTAGAGTTGTTGATTTCGTGTGATCCATGATGGTCTGGTCTAGCCATAGCTTTGGTCGATTCTAATGATTGATTCGCAGCCTGTTTCTCCAGAGCGCGTTTGTGTTAAGATTTTATTGTAGATCGTCGAGGTGAATGTGGTTTTGATAGCCAGAGTTTAGTCAGATCAGTTGCCTTTTAAGTAAACCGTTGTCTCTGAGACATTTTAGTCTGACCGCTGCTATGTTGAGCTCTTCTACACTTAGTTTTTCTGTGATCGGGCGTAAATTTTATGTTAGATCGGAAGCTGTGAAGTTTCAGCCCCTCCGTCGTTGCGGCTCCGAAATCATTTATTCGTCCGATGTCAAAGCCGTCGGATTTTCGATTTACTTTTCCTGCCTTTTCGTCGCGGGCCTGAAGCCTCTACCTTTCCGCCGTTGCGGCGGGAAAAGTGTTTCCACCCCCGAAACGGAAAACCGTCTGACTTCCGACTTAAAGCTCCTCTTGCCCGCGTTTCGCTTGTTCACAACTTATGCCTCGCCCGGCGTTGCGGCTGGGAAAACCTTGTGGCCTCCGATCTTATTTCTTTTCGATTGCCGACTTTAAGTTTTCCCGCTAGTGAGTTTACTGTTGACCATCGTAGGCTAGGTTTGTCAAACCCGCAAGAGGTGCGCCTTGCCATTTCCTGGTGGACTAGTCGTTTTCTGATTGTTAATATTTGCTATTTTGAATGATGCTGTTCGATTGATGGCAGGGGTTTCGAAGAAAGCGGTCAATCTACCGGGGTGCAGAGAAAGACGGACCCATTCAACGGAAGTGTGACTGAAACTAGGGAAGTGGAGGACGAAATCCGGAGCCGTAAAGGCGCGAACCCAAAATTGATCAGTTACCAAGGGGCTCATGATTGCATACAGACAAGATATAGGAATGTGAAGTGTTGAGAAACGGGAAGACCATGCGTCTGGGGGAAAAGGAAACGCTCTGTAATTGTAGTTTAAATATTGGAAAGTGGAACTGAACCGGGGCTTTTTCCCTGGGAAATTTTGTAAGTGTTTACTTGTAAGAGGAACTAGTTCGTTTTAGAAAGGAAACTGCAAATTTTGCCTTCTGGAGAGAGTGAAATTTGGAATGTATCAATGCGACTCAATGAATAATGTTGAAGAGGAACTATTTCATTTTCAGCAATGTTTCATTTACTGTGAGAGTATTTAATTTCCAGAACCTATGTTCTTGTTAAATGTTCTTCAGAATCTTTGGGATTTCTTCCACTGTGAGTAATAAACGTTGTTCGTAAAATAATCGGCTATCTGGTTGTTTAAATATCTGTAATTGTTCATGTGTTTTGAATGAAGTATCAGCTGTCTGTAACTATTCATAATGCATGTACAAAATGTATTACTCGCTAACAAATGATAACCGTGCTCCCTAGGGATAGATTAGATAGTTAATTGATTAACTTCATGACTGCATCTGTGATTTAGATGTTTGTGAGCCTAAGACGAGAGGTAAGAACCTGCGCATCACATTGTGTAGTTCCTTGCATCTTTATCGCCCTGCATTGTTAGTTAGGCATTTGCATTGCATATATTAAGTCAAAATTACAAAAAACTCGGTGGACCAGATCGCAACCGGTAAAAAACCCTTTGTTTTGTTACTTTGACCTATGGTAGCCATACCGCAAACCGGATGGATTCCCTACACCAAATAGTCAACGGGCTAGTTGGGAACGTTGATTGGGGAGAATCCCTTACTGTTGTCGCCTGCGAATTTCCAGGCCCCAACATCCTGTGCCAAATCCCTGTTTGACGAAGTTGCGAATGGTTGATATGGTGGATGATCCATTTTTGTGCAGCGATTTGGGGTTGAAGGGTTCTGATGATGTTAGTCCGGGGTAGCATTCTACACATAATTGCGGCGATGTTTCGGTTAAGACTCAATAGACGCTGGTCCGAACTCCATCAAAAGGGCGACGGGTAATTACTCGGTCTCAGGTGGAGGAAACAAATTCAAATGAACATTGTCGGTCCTCATTGTTGTTTGTGAGCGATGTTGTGGGAGCTATGGTGTTTTCTCCGGACGATCGTTCCGTTCCTGTGCCAAATCCCTGTTTGGCGAAGTTGCGAATGGTTGATATGGTGGATGATCCTTTTTTGCGCAGTAATTTGGGGCTAATGGGTTTTGATGGAGTTTGTCCAGGGCAGTATCCTACACAGAAGGGCGCCGATGTTTCGATTAAGTCTCAACAGGTATTTAACCCTGATTTTTCCTCTGTTGTTTATGAGCTGGTAACTTAATTTGTTGGTCGGGTGGGATATGGTGGAGAAACACCTGAGATTTCTCATTCTGAGATTCAGCATTTGGCATTGGATTGTCCTGTGGGTTTGGATTCAGGCTTGGGGTTTGTTTGCGATAATCCGAATATGGCAGATTCGGGTCTTGATATTAGTCTTGGTAAGGGTTTTATGTCTTAGGAACAGAGCGAGGGTTTGGTTACTAAGAAGGGTTTCGATGGGACCTCCTTTGATGGTTTTGAAGGGGTTCGAAGTTTATCTGCTCATGTGGAGGCCTGTGTGCAAAGTCCCTCGGTTGGTCTGGAATCATTTCGCTTACCATCTGTCCATAAGCGAAGCAAAAAACCTGTTCGCAAAGTGGATATCCCGCTCTTGGTGGTTGGAGAGGATATTGCCTTGAATGATATATTGCTTACTAACGCACTTACGCTGGTAGGAAGATTTGGAGGCCGCAGAGTCTCTCCTGATGGGGTGAAGAAATGGGTTCTTGGCACATGGAAGAATATCACCTGTCCTGATATTTTTGTTCTTCCGAGGGGATGGCTGGCTTTCAAATTCAATTTTGAGGCAGATGTTGCTCGAATTCTGGCTGGGGTTTGGAAATGGAAGTATTCTGGTTTGATGCTCAAACGCTGGACTCCTCTTTTTGATTCACGGAATGAGAGGTATGATTTGATGCCTATATGGGTAAAACTACCTAATTTACCTTTTGAATTCTGGTCTTTGGAATTCTTTAAGCTCATTAGTAATACCCTATGGACTTTCCTGGAAGCTGATCTATCCTTTTTAGATTCAGGGGTTTGTTGCATGGGGAGGGTTTTGGTTTTATTGGACCTTCGGAATGGACTAGCTTCTGATATTGATATTAAGCATGGGGAAACTATTTTCAGTCAAACTTTGAATTATGTAGGTATACCTTTCAAATGTAATAGATGTCACAATTATGGTCATTTCGTCTCCCACTATCATTTATCCTTGAAAAAGAATTATCGTGATGAGCTTAAACCAAAGTTTCTTTGGAGAGTTAAAAAACCCATGTCTTTTGTTGACCTTGATGAGGTGAGAATTGATTCTGTGAGCCCTAGGGATAAGGGTTTGGATGTATTATCTTGTGGGGAGAATGTTACATCTTGCATTTCATCTCTTAAACCTATTTGTATACCATATCAAGGTGCGAATGTTACTGTTGGTAAATCTGATGAGGGTTTCATGTCTGTTTCTTCTTTAAGAAATCTGGATTTCATTTCTCCTTTTAAAAAACCTATTAGTGGAACTAGATATTTTCTTAGATCTTGTACTAAATTTAATGGGAATTATCCTATTTCATCTGGTTTTGGATTGGGCAGAGGTGTATCGGGTTTGTGTTCTGATGGTCTACCTTTGAAGGAGAGTGATCAGTATAATGTTAACGAGGTGCTTAGAGCAGTGTTGACCCCTGCTTTGGTTACCTTATGATCTTAATGACCCTTAATTGTCGTGGTTTTGCTAGTAAACCAAAAAAACTAGTGGTTTGCAGATTAGTTGAAGATCAACATATTGATGTTTTATTTTTGCAAGAATCTATGGGTAATGGGATCTTGTTAGTAGATGAATTGGAATCTATGTTGAGGGGATGGACCTTTCTATCCTTGGATGCTCACGGTAAATCTGGAGGTCTTCTGCTAGGTTGGAGATCTAGATTTTTTCACCTTCTGAATGCTTGGGGTGTGGGTTTGGGACTATGTGCATCTTTGTTCTCTATTGAACTTAATTTGGAAGTTTGTCTTGCCAACATCTATGGTCCTTACATTGACAGAGTAGGCTTTTGGAATAATCTTATGGATTTAGATTGTCTTAAATGTGAAAAATTAATCCTAGGAGGGGATTTGAATTTTTCCATGGGATTATCTGAGATCTGGGGTATTAGAGTTAGACTGGATTCCCTTTCTGATTTTTTTACAAAATATTTGGAGAACTTTGGTCTTATGGACATTGTACTTTCTGTTATGCTCCCCACATGGACTAATAGAAGAGTTGGGGCTGAAAATATTAGTAAAAGACTGGATAGGTTTCTCATATCAACTGATATGCTAGATTTTGATTATTTTTATAGTCAGTGGGTGGGAAGTGGTGGGGACTCTGATCATCAACCTGTTTTTCTTCAGATTTTGAATAGGGGGCTTCAGTTGAAAAGTCCATTCAAGTTCAATCCTCAATGGCTTGAAAATGATGATTTGGTTAAATCTTTGAAGGAATCATGGGTGGCTTATTCTGATAACCTACATGATTCCCCTGCTTCTCAATTTGCCTCCAACCTTAAACGAATTAAGGATGTTTCAATTGCTTGGTCTGTTAAGAAAAAGGAGATGGAGTTCAAAGAATTAGTGGAAATTGAAATTATGCTCACTGTTTTTTCTCATAAGTTTGGTTTTGGCTTCTCGTCTGATGAGGATAAGGTAGCTCTAATTGACTTGGAATCTTGAAAGAGAAAAATCCTTTTGGATCGAGAACATGAAGCCAGACAGAAGAGTAGGGCAATTTGGTTGCTCTGTGGGGATGACAACAACCTTTTTTCCACAAATTTGCTAACCAAAGAAAGAATACAAATTCTATATGGAAGATTTAAGATGATAGGGGAAACATGGTGGATGGATTTGAAGACATTGTTGGGGCTGTTGTTCAGCATTTTGAGACACTTTTTCAAGCTGATACAAATCTTTACCTTACTGAACTTCTGAAAATCTCTGATAATTTTCCATCTTCCATTATTGTTGAGGAGAATTCTGATCTTATGAAACCTGTTACTCTGGAGGAGATAAATACTATACTTACACTAAGCAAAAACGATAAGAGCCCTGGTCCGGATGGGATTCCTGTAGAGGTTTATAGGGCTCTTTTTGATGTGATGAGTTTGGATTTGTTAAGGGTTATTGAGGATTTTAGGAAGAGTGGCAAAATTCCAGCAATTTATAACTCAACTTTTATAGCCTTGATACCAAAATCGGATTGTCCTTGTACTTTTGATGGTTACAGGCCAATTTCATTATGTAATTTCAGCTATAAGATTATTGGTAAGATTTTATCTACCAGGATCAAGAAGGTATTGGGTAGATATATTTCTTATGAGCAGTTTGGTTTTTTGCCTGGTAGGCAAATACATGATGTTGTGGGTGCCATCCAGGAAGGCATTCATTTTATACATTGTAAGGGTATAAAGTCTGTGGTTCTGAAAATTGATTTATCTAAAGCCTATGATAGAGTCAGGTGGATTTATCTGCTGGTTATTTTAACAAAAATGGGTTTTGGTGTACCCTTCATTACTTGGGTTATGAGCAGTTTAACCTCTGTTTCTTTCTCTGGCCTGATTAATGGTGTGGCTTCTAGTTTCTTTAGGTCTGGACAAGGACTTAGACAGGGGTGTCCATTTGCACCTTTGCTTTTTCTTGTTGTTGCTAAAGGATTGAGTAGGGCTCTTTCATTTGCTAAAATCAATGGTAATTTTAGGAGCATCTCTTTTGGAAATAATATTTCATTGACACATGTACTTTTTGTTGTTGACATTGTTATGATCACTAATGGATCTGCTCAGTCTTTATCAATTTTGTATGAAATTTTGATGGACTTTACTAAAGCCACAGGGATGATGATTAATGAGGATAAATCATCTTTTTATTACTCTGGGCTTGATGAAGCAGAGTTGATCTCTTTGCAAAATATTTTTTCATATACTATCCTAAAAATTGACAGTGGTATGAAATACCTTAGCTTTTATTTAAAACCTTGCAGATATTTGTTGAAAGATTGGGATTGGCTCATTGCGAAAGCTGAAAAACGCATAAAGAATTGGAGTTTTGGATGGCTATCCAGGGGTGGTAAGCTTGTTTTGATAAAGTCTGTTCTTGAAGCTTTACCTGTATACTGGATGCATTTCTGGATTCCAGTAGGGATTATTGAGAAAATCAGAAAACTCTGTTTTAAATTTTTATGGTCTGGTAGTGGTGGGTCTTCTTTCGGATTGCCTTGGACTTCTTGGAAGGTATTGGCAAATCCAAAATCTTTGGGTGGTTGGGGTTTGAAAGTACCTGCTCTTTTTGCTAAAGCACTTGCAGCTAAAAGTGTTTGGAACATTATTCATGGCTAAGGGCTATGGGTACAGATTGTCACTCAGAAATATATTTGGCCTCTCACTTTGCTGGATTGGATCAGAGAAAAGGATAAAAATAAATCAGGTATATCCATTTGTTGGAAATCTGTGCTTTGGTCTTTTCATCTTATTAGTGATTTTCAGGTTTGGAAGATTGGGAATGGAGCTGATGTTCGTATTGGTTTGGATCCTTGGGCAGGTTGTAAATGGCGCCATTGCTTACCATCACACTTGATTGATATTCTGCATTCTGCAGGTTATTTCTTTTTGAAAGATGTTGGGACATTGACTGTGTCTCACTTGATGGAACAAGGTTGGTTAAGCTCTGATGATCTAGGTCTTGTTGAGAATCTAGATATTAATGCATGGACTGGATACTTAGCCATTCTAAAATCCAGTCATATCAGATTTAGAAATGAGGATGATGTACTTGTTTGGAATCAGGCTAAAACTGGTAAGTACTCCCCTAAAGGTGGATACATGCATTTGATTCTGGAACAGCATGAAAGGGAAACTGCTTGGTGGTGGAATATGTTTTGGCATTTTAAGTGTGGTTTCTTTTTTCAGGGAAAGCACTTACTTGGGATATTCTTAATATCAGGGGTTGGGAAGGACCTGGACGTTGCTACCTATGTAAAGGTGATGTTGAAGCAAATTTTCATTTAGGGGTTTGTTAAATTTTCATATGCTTAGCTAATACATCAGTATTTCATTTCATTTTTATAACAAAAGCATATAAACAGGATCACTGAAAGAAACAGTATCACAAGAACAACACAGATTTATCCTGGGAAAACCCTAAAGGGAAAAACCCAGCAAAAGCTTCCTCAATATAGATGCCCCAAAAGATAAAAGATAAAACCAACAAGGAGATCAAAGCCTGATCCTCCTTCTCCAGCTACTCTTCTCTTCTCCACTAATGCGCTACACAAGTGAGAGTGTGTGTTTCAAATGAGGAGCGCCACACCTCTATTTATATTCATCCGTTCACTTTAATTATTCATTCTGACATGTAGGCTCGAGTTAATCATGTAGGCTCGAGTTACACATGCATGCTCAAGTAACCACACTGGGGTGCTAATGACCCACCTTTACAAGTAGAGGGGACTACCTCATGACTCTTATTAGTTCTTCCGATTAGAAGCATCGGGGTACAAAGTAATACAAGTGGTTCTCCCGGTAGGACCATCGGGGACCACAAAAGATACATATAGAATATTCTTCGAAGTTATAATATTTCAACACTCCCCCTTAACGAGAAGGGTATTCTACAACAACATCAACAACAACAATAATAGGAGAGAGAGAGAGAGAACATCATCAACATCATCAGGGTAACCCATCTATAAATCATTGGAAGCTTTTCAACATCATGTAGTCTTCATGTTCAATCTTCAGTCTTCAGCAACACTTTGACTGTCTTGATCAGCAACAACTTCTTTAGCATTTTGACCTTTCGAACAGCATCATCATCATCATCATATTCTGATCTTTTGATTAGCAATATTAGTAACATCATCATCATCATTTTGACCCTTTTTTTTTAACAACATCATCATCATCATCATATTCTGATCTTTCGATCATCAATATCAACAACATCATTAGCAGCACTTTGACCTTTTAAACAACAACATCATCATCATCATATTCTGATTTTACAATCAGCAATATCAGCAACATCATCATCAGTACTTTGACTTTTTCGATTAGCAACAACATCTTCAACATATTCCGATCTTACGATGAGCAATATCAGCAACATCATCATCAGCACTTTGACTTTTCGATCAGCAACAACATCTTCAACACTTTGACCTTTCGATCATAAGCAATATCTTCAGCACTTTGACCTTTCGATTAACAACAACTTCAGCACTTTGACCTTTCGATCAGCAACAACATCTTCATCAAAGCATCATCGTCATCATCATACTCTAATCTTTCGATCAGAAACATCATCATCAAAACATTATCATCATCACACTCCGATCTTTCGATCAGAAACATCATCATCAAAACGTCATCATCATCATACTCTGATCTTTCGATTAGAAACATCATCATCATCATACTCTGATATTTCGATCAGGAATATCATCATCAAAACATCATTATCATCACACTCTGATATTTCGATCATCATCAGCATCATACTCTGATCTTTCGATCAGAAACATCATCATCATCATCATACTCTGATCTTTCTATCATCAAAACATCATCATCACATTCTCCACAACTGAAGTCACCGGATTGATTACAGGATAATCAGTCCCTATCACTTTAGGACTAAGTCCAAGGATGATGCAATCCTACCACGTTCTCGAGTACCGAAGTCACTGGATCCATTTTGAACCGAGGTTTATGAATGATACAATAATACCACCATCTCGATGACCGAAGTCACCAGATCCATTCTGAACCGAGGTTCATGGATGATACAATCCTACCACCATCTCAATGACCGAAGTCATCGGATCCATTCTGAACCGAGGTTCATGGATGATACAAGCCTACCACGTTCTCGAGTACAGAAGTCATCGGATCCATTATGAACCGAAGTTCACGGATGATACAATCCTACCACCATCTCGATGACCAAAGTCATCGAATCTATTATGAACCGAGGTTCACGGATGATACAATCCTACCACGTTCTCGAGTACCGAAGTCATTGGATTCATTCTGAACCGAAGTTCATGGATGATACAATCCTACCACCATCTCGATGACCGAAGTCACCAGATCCATTCTAAACCGAAGTTCACGGATGATACAATCCTACCACATTCTCGATGACCGAAGTCACCGGATCCATTCTGAACCAAGGTTCAAGGATGATACAATCCTGCCACCTTCTCAATGAACGAAGTTCACCGGATCTGTTCTGAACTGAAGTTCAAGGATGATACAATCCTGCCACCTTCTCGATGACCGAAGTTCACTGGATCCGTTCTGAACCGAAGTTCAAGGATGATACAATCCTGCTACATTCTCGAGGACCGAAGTCACCGGATCCATTATGGACATATGTCCCGGGATGATACAATCCCTCTTCATTCTCGAGGACCAAGGTCACCAGATCACTTTAGGGCAAGTGCCCAAGGATGATACAATCCCACTGCAACATCACTACTCCCCCTTTCGGGGAAGGTCTTTTTGAACCACACCAAGCTTGTCTCGAAAGTGTTCGAACTTTACTCGGGATAGAGGTTTCGTCAACACATCAGCAACCTGTTCATCAATACTCACATACTGGAGCTTTATGGCTCCTTTCTGCATCATATCTCGAATGTAGAAATACCTGATTTCTATGTGCTTTGATCTGTCGTGGAAAACAGGGTTCTCTGTCATCTTTATACAACTTTGGTTGTCACATAGAATCATGGTAGTGTCCAACTCTAGGTTGAATAAACCTGACAGTAGCTTCCGAAGCCATATGGCTTCACAACTAGCAGAGCAAGCTACTATATATTCTGCTTCGGCAGTGCTTAGAGCAACACTGGATTGCTTTCTGCTAAACCATGAAATCATAACAGATCCCAGACTATAACATCCACCTGATGTACTTTTTCTATCTGAGATACTTCTGACCCAATCTGCATCTGTATATCCATACAATCTGTACTCATGGCTATTATCATAGTATAGACCAAAGTCTATAGTCCCTTTCAAATATCGCATCACATGTTTTGCAACTTCCAAGTGAACCTGTCTAGGCTGTACTAGATATTGACTTAAGGTATTCACAGCAAAACAAATGTCTGGTCTGGTATTTGTTAAGTACATCAATGACCCAATGATCTGTCTGTAAAGAGTTACATCCACTAACTCTGATGATTCATCAATTAACAACTTTAGGTTGGAATCCATGGGAGTGGCCAAGGCTTTGCATTCCAACATATTGAATTTTTTTTCAATATCTCTACTGCATACTTTCCCTGGTTGAGAAAGATTCCTTCTGAACTTTGCCATACTTCCAGACCTAGGAAATAATGTATTAACCCAAGGTCTTTCATCTCAAATTCTTCTGCTAGTTTCTTCTTGCTTTCCTTAATCTGTTTCTCATTCCCTGTCAAGAATAAGTCATCCACATATAGTAACAGGATGACAGGTTCATCTTTTACAACCTTGAGGTAAAGGTTAGGATCAACTTTACTCTTGGTAAAGCCCATGCTTGACAGGAAACCATCTATCCTTTAATACCAAGCTCGAGGAGCTTGTTTAATACCATACAAGGCCTTCTTCAACTTGCATACGTGTGTATGTCTATCTTCAACTTCAAATCCTTGTGGCTGTTCTATGTATACTTCTTCTTCGATCACACCATTTAGAAAAGCTGTTTTCACATCCATCTGGTGTAAATCCCACTTCATCATGGATGCGAGTGCCATGATAGTTCTAATCGAAGTATACCGTGCTACTGGGGAAAATGTCTCTTCATAATGAATTCCCTCTTTCTAAGAGAACCCTCTGGCCACAAATCTTGCTTTATATTTCTCGATACTTCCGTCAGTTGCATGCTTTACTTTGTATATCCATTTGGAGGATACTATACTCTTTCCTTTTGGTTTGGGAACTATATCCCATACATCATTCTTTATTATTGACTGGTATTCTTCAGTCATTGCTTCTACCCATTCTTTCTTTTGAACCGCTTCTTCATAGTTTGTAGGTTCTTGATCTACAAGATCACACATCAAGGCTACATAGTTGGAGAAAGTCTTAGGTTTCTTTCTTTCCCTTGTGGAACCTTCAAGGGCTCCATATCTTTCTGCTTCTCGTATGATTTCTCTTGTCCAAGCAGGTTTTCTCTTCCTCGATATTTCCATCATAGGAGGTTCTTGTGGTTCTGCTATGTCATGTTCTTCAGGAGCTTCATCTTTAGGGAGACATGTAGATTCTTTATTTCTGGAAGGTGTCTCTTCTTCATACACTTCTTCATGTTGGCATTTCCTGGATCTCTTGAGGGCTGCCTCTTCATCGAATGTCACATCTCGATTGATCTCCATGTGATGGAATCCAGGAATGTAGATTCTGAATGCTTTCGATACCTCACAATATCCAACAAATATCCCCTTCTTTACAGAAGGGTCTAATTTGGTTCTTTTCTCTTTTGGTATATGAATATATACTGGACAACCAAATATCTTGAGGTGACTTACCTCAGGCTTCTTTCCCGTGAATATCTCTTCTGGAGTCTTGAACCCAAGAGCACTGTGAGATATTCTATTCTGTACATACACAACAGTTCTTGCCGCTTCTGCCCATAGATGCATTGGAAGATCTTGATCAGAAATCATTGTCTTCACTGCCTCCATGATGGTTCTGTTCTTTCTTTCCACAACCCCATTCTGTTGAGGATTGTAGGGAGTAGTTAGTTCTCTCTTGATTCCAGAATCTTTGCAAAAAGCTTCAAACTCTTTTGAGGTATACTCTCCACCATTGTCTGATCAGAGTGTCTTTATTTTCTTGTCTGAGAGATTCTCAATCAAGGCTTTGAACTCCTTGAATTTTTCAAACACTTCACTCTTTGCTTTCAAGAAGTATATCCAAGTCTTTCTTGAAAAATCATCAATAAATGTGATATAATATTCAAATCCACTTAAGGATGTAGAAGACATTAGACCACATACATCTGAATGAATCAATTCCAACGTACCTTTCGTCTTTGTTTCAATTTTTGGAAATGGATTCTTGATGTTCTTTGCCTTCGCACATCCTTTGCAACTGCCTTCATGCTTGATCTTCATGTTTGGTAATCGCGTTACTACTTTGTTCACATGAGGTAGAGCCTTGTAATTAATGTGGGCAAGCCTTCTTTGTCATAGTTCACTAGGGTCAGTGGACTCATGCACAAGGGTTGTTTCTGAGTGCCCCTTTAGTTTATACAAGCCTCCTTCTTCTTCACCAATAATGATTGCATCTTCGATATTCTTTCCTTTGGGCGACATGAGTACTTGGCCATCTATGAAAGCAACTTTGAAACCTTTCTTATCTAAGGCTGAGATAGAAAGTAAATTCTTCTTTAGACCAGGTACATATAATACATCCTTCATCTTTAAGGGATTACCTGAATCAAGTTTGTAGCTTGCTTCACCAACTCCTTTGATCGGATATTGATAGTCATCTCCTAGAGATACTTTCTGAGGAGAGCTCTTTTTTTCAAGTTTGGACAGAGTTTTCTTTTGTCTCGTCATGTGCTTTGAAGCACCACTATCAATAAGCCAGGTGTCTTCTCCAGGAGCTACAGATCCAAAGAGTGTAGAGAATAGCACATACTCTTCTGCATCTTCTTCTCTTGCTTGTTTTCTTGGAGGTCTTTCTTCTTCTTCATCTTCATCTTCTGCTAGATGAGCATGATGTCTTTTGTTGTTCTTGATCCTCTTTCTATATTCTTGCTTCTTTATAGGACAATTTCGGGCAATGTGTCCTATCTTATTACAATGAAAACATTCAAAATCAGAATAGTCTCTAATGGGAGGATTTTCTCTTACCTTTTGGATTCTTCTGGGAGGATGAGACTCCTTGAAATTTCTTCTCTTGAAATTAGATTGGCCTCTTCTTCTTTTGGTGTGAGTGGCTAGGGCTTGATCATCTGCCTTTAGTAAGGCTTCTCTATTTGCCACTCTAATCTCCTCTTGAATGCAATCTTCCCATATAATATCAAACTTCATGCTTTCTTATTTGGCACACATCATCTGAATGAAGGACTCCCAGGGTCTAGTGAGACCATTGAGAGCAGTCATAACCATTTCATCTTCATCGAGCTTATCTCCAATAGCTTCTAGTTGCTCTTTAATCTGAGAAACCCTTGAGAAGTAGTCTTGGATGGATTCTCCATGACTCATCTTGGTGCTATTCAGTTGAGCTCTTAGATTCATCTTTCTGTTAATGTTTCTTCCCTCAAACATTTTGGATAGGGCATCAAACATTTATTTTGGAGTCTTCTTGGATGACACTTGAGGAATCAAGTGATCCTTGATGGAGTCAGTAATAATCCTTTGTGCCCTAATCATATCCTTTTTGTGCTTCTCCTTGGCTTCAGGTTCTACAACTTCTTCTTTGACATACTTATCAAGATCATTCTCTTGGAGAATGAGAACAATCCTGTATTTCCATGCTCGAAAATTCTCTATGCCTTCTAGCTTGTCCTCAAGCTTAGTGCTTGGGGTCATCTTGTCAGAAAATCACAAAAAAATGAATTTTTGCAGAATGAGAAACTGACCTTACCAGGAGATGCGCTTGAATGAGATGAGTTGACTGGTGTGCTTGGATTCTGAAGACTTCAACTCTTCACCTTTCAAATTAGACTTGAACTCTTCACCTTTCAAATTAGACTTGCAAGATTCAGCTTCTGCAGCTTTTTGGTTCAGCAGTTTTCTAGTGCAGCTGTCAAACTAGGGTTTGACTTTTCTGGAGACTCACACATCCAAAATCTTTGATTCTAGGCTCAAAAGATGTGCTCTGGGAGGGCACAACTTTCAATGCAAGCAGTTTTCCCAAACTCAAAAAATTTCCCGAGACCCTAATTTCTTCCAGGGAGAGAGAGAGAGGGCTATTTCACCTTGTGAAAGTTGTCCTATTCAGGCTAGCTCTGATACCATGTTAAATTTTCATATGCTTAGCTAATACATCAGTATTTCGTTTCATTTTTATAACAAAAGCATATAAATAGGATCACTGAAAGAAATAGTTCACAAGAACAACACAGATTTATCCTGGGAAAACCCTAAAGGGAAAAACCCAACAAAAGCTTCCTTAATATAGATGCCCCAAAAGATAAAAGATAAAACCAACAAGGAGATCAAAGCCTAATCCTCCTCCTTCTCCAACTACTCTTCTCTTCTCCACTAATGCGCTACACAAGTGAGAGAGTGTGTTTCAAATGAGGAGCACCACACCTCTATTTATATTCATCCGTTCACTTTAATTATTCTTTTTGACATGTAGGCTCGAGTTAATCATGTAGGCTCGAGTTACACATGTAGGCTCAAGTAACCACACTGGGGTGCTAATGACCCACCTTTACAATTAGAGGGGACTACCTCATGACTCTTATTAGTTCTTCTTATTAGAAGCATCGGGGTACAAAGTAATACAAGTGGTTCTCCCAGTGAGACCATCGGGGACCACAAAAGATACATATAGAATATTCTTCGAAGTTACAATATTTCTATAGGGTTGATTGCCCTTATACAAAATCTGTTTGGAAGGAGATTGAATCTAAGGTTAATATACAGAATCTATGGGTTGGGGACTCAATTATTACTTGTTTGAAGAATTGGGTTTTCCATACTAAGGTAAAAACAATCAGATCTTTGCCTATCATTGTATCTTGGTTTATATGGAAGGCTAGAAACCATAGCTGTTTTGATAACTTTACCACATCTCCTGCGCAGGTATCAGCATTTAGTTTGGGTTTGCTTTCATCTTATCCTCTGGATACTGCTGTTTTGAAGATTAGAATCATCACTGAGGAAGTTATTGACAAAACTAAACCTTGGGGTTTTTTTGATGGTTTTGCATCTGGTAATCCACAAGTGTGTGGTGCTGGGGGTATACTTTTCCTCAAAGATGACCATTATTTCACTTTTAAAGCTGGGATGGGGGTAGGGACAAACAATCTTTCTGAGTTATCTGCTTTGAAATTACTTTTAATCTTGGCATTGGACAAGCATATTTCTAATATCATGGTTTTTGGTGACTCCTTGCTAGTCATAAACTGGATTTCTGGCAAATTCAGAATTCATAATTTGCAACTTGCACAGTTATTACAAGAAGTCAACAGACTTTCTGACTTTTTTGAGCAGGCAGAGTTTAAACATATTTACAGGGAAATAAATACTTTAGCTGATAAGTTAGCAAATGATGGTGGGAAAGTTCAGCTTGGTTATTGGTTTATCTCTGAGTATCATGGGTCTGGAAGACATGATATCTTCCAGGTTTTTTAAGCTTAGATTGAACTTGGGGACAAGATGAAATTTGGTGGATGATACATTTTCTATGATCTATTTTGACTGTATGGAACAATATGTTTTTATCTTTTTGTATATATACAAGGATGTATATATGGTTGGTTTTGATGACCTTTGTATGGAATTTTTTTGTTGACTATATAGGGGGACTTGCTGATTAATGTATGGAGTTTTTTGATACATGCTTGGGATACTGTGCTAACTAAGCTGGATAGTCAGATGTTATGGAGATATTTTTTGGACATTTTGCCAGCGTTATTTGGATACTATGGTGACTATTTTGGATGTTTTGATGATGTTTACTTGGATAGGCCGGTTGATGGCTGTTATCAAACGGAGCTGACCTTCAATGAAATATTTGGAGACTATTGATTGACATGCTGTTAATCTGCAGTTTTAGTAATTAAGACATATTTTTGATATTGTATAAGCTTTTATGAGCTGTATGAATTGATCAAATGGACACTTATCTTTTTTTATAGTGGCTCATCTGCATAATATAATTTGTATAAAATTATGATTTTTTTCTATGGAAAGAAGGAAAAAAAAAGGTTGAATTTTATACCATGATAATTATTTTATACATACTTTTTATATACCCTCCCACAATGTTAAATTTTATAGCATACATCTTGTGCTAGTTTCAAGTTAACAATTAAGTAGTCCGTTATTGACATAGTCAAAGCTTTTTATTTACTTCCTAATCCAAATTTTAATTTAAAGTTTTTTATTTACTTCTTAATCCAAATTTTAATTTTAAAAAATTATTTATTTTAAATGTTTCTTTATGACTTCACTTGTAAGTTATTTGCCACTAACAAGCCTTTTGTCTCTATATGATTAAATTGCTCGATTTATTATTTTATTATTATTTTTTTTTCAGAAGAGAAAAAACATTTCTTGATATTCAAAAGAATCAAAGGTAATTTGTCACATCGACTATTCAGGAGTCCATTCAAGTATTTCCAAACACAAAACAAAAAGTACATCATCGAGAAATAAAAACAAGTAGGTAGATAGGTCTGAGCTAGCTTATGTCCCCACCAGGGCTTGTGTATATACCGAGAGATGCCCTCTCATACAAAACTGCAAGTAAGATCAGCCAAAAACGTCTCAAGAAAAGATAATAAGAGCCCTGAGTCAATATCCAAGACAAGCTTGAGTCCTCTCCAAATCCAGGGATAAACTCAAAGAACCAAAATCTGTAGAAAGTATAGCATCCCAATGGAGCTAACCACATCAAAATGATAGTCCAAAATCAACACCAGAGCTGAAAATCAAAACAGCTGATGAGAAACTTCCCTAAAAGTGTCACCTTTACAATATTCCATATAAGTAAGATGGTCGGGAGCCAATAGAAGCCCATCCTTGGATAATGAATCAACCCTCCTATTATATTCCCTATAAACATGGCTGAAATCCACTGAAGTGAACGAAGAGATGAGCTTTTTGGTGTTGTTGCACCAAGCCTCAAGGTTCACAATAGTAAGAGTGGATTCATCTCTTGCCCAATTTATAGTCACAGAGGAGTCGCCAAAGATATGTAGATATGGTAATCCAATATCTTTGGCGATGGAAAGTAAAGCCCAAAGTGCCAAAATCTCAGCTCTAGTATCAGTGCTGCATCCACAGCCTAATTTCAAATCAATGAAATGTTGTTCACTGATCCAAATATAGACCCCGGCACCACCTTTTGAGTCTGCTGCAGCTCCGTAAAAAGAAAGCCATTGGATATAGTTTAGATGGAGGATCCCCAATAATCCTGATCTTTGATCTATTTGCAAGAGGTATCGGGTAAGATAAATTATCATAAATAATCTTATGACAGAGATAGGGATATCTGGCTCTTTGTTATAAAAAGTGTAGCTGTTTCTAGACTTCCAAAGGTTCCAGATAAACCAGAAAGGTAGATAAGAGGGCGTCCTGCCAAATCCTAGCCAATTGATGATATTTCCAGCCACGGATGGCAAAGACCAGTCCACTTGAGAGTCAGTCAAATATTCCAAGTGTACCAGAACCTCACGGGCAAAGGGACACGTAACAAACAAATGGTCAATAGATTCAGCTTCCTCCTTACAAAGGCAACACGTGTTTGGACCGAGCCAACCTCTAATGCAGAGGTTATCCCATGTATTTAATTTTCCAAAGAAAACCAACCAAATAAAGCACTTTAGTTTTTTAGGGATGTTAAAGTGCCAGATGTGTGAACTGACACAGTCAAAAGGAGGGGGCAAGAGATCCGATATGATAATCTCATAAGCTTTATTAGTAGAAACCTTACCCGAGACCTTATCCAACAACGATAGAAGAGTATCCTTAGAATCCCCAATTCTTATTCCACCGAGAGAGAGACCTTTAACAAAGGATGTCCATAGTCCAACCCATTCGCCTCCCAGGTCCAGATCTAGTGCTGATAGCCATCCATTATAGCCAACAGCAAGGTCATCTTGTTTCCTTGCTTGGGCCAAGCAAGTTATCCCATAATCAACCAAATAATCTATAAGATCGACCGGGAGGATGTAAGAGGATTCCATACCCGCGATTGGATCCACTCCAAGGCAAAGTCTGAGTCCATCACCCACCTTCTAGCCCAGCTTACACGTAATCCATTCCATGATTCTGATAAACCCATTCGAGAAATATGAGGTGCCTAAAACTAAGAAATTCTTGGCCTGAATCCAGTCCTCTAAGGGTCTGTTCCTAAGATATTTATGTGCAATAATTTGGCTCCAAATGCCATGACCCTTCAATACCTGCCACAGGCTCTTGAGCCGAAGGGATATGCCAAACCATTAGATGTTCTTAATGTCCCAGCCACCAAACTCAAATGGAGCAGAAATAGATTTCCAGTTTTCCAAATGAAAACGATGATGGCCATCATATTTACCACATAGAAAATTAAAAATTAAACGTCTCACTGCATTGAGAATAGAACTAGGGCATCTAGCCAGAACAAACCAGTACACTCCAATCCCCATAAGAACAGAATTGATAAGGATTAGACGCCACCCAGAGAGAGGAATATGTAAGTCCAACAATTTATTTTCTTTTCAAACATCTCCACCATCCAATGCCAGTCAGATACCCGATATCCCATCGATTTTCATCTATAACCCAGGTATTTAAACCCAGAGTCGATAGGGGCCATATTATAAGGGAGAAACTGAGCAATTTGCCTCCTAATCTCTTCATCCACATTATGATACAGAAAGGAGGATTTTAGGGAGAAGATGTTCATTGGGTTCCTCGTGTAGGTTGAGTGGTTGAGGCAATTTATTGGGTTGTCTCTATCTAAGTTTAAAACTCGTAATCAATTGTACATGATACGTATTTTCAGTGATTGAAAAATTGAGAGAAGGTTCAAAGTAGTTTTGAGGATTTTTTTCATTTCATTAATACATGGTCACTTATATGAAATTTTGAAACTACATTCTTTTTTCTACTTGCAATTTTAATATGAAAATTTAAATCAATAATGAAGAAGAATTTAGATTATAAATTATTATTATTTTAATATTTCAAAATATTTGATTAATCTATGGTGAAATATGGATATATGATAATATTTGGGTTTTATGGAAATGTTTAAATGGTTGATGAACACCGATAGGTCACAAGTTAAGTGCTACTAACAAGTTATCAATTATGTTCTCTCCTTCTTCTAATTAAATGAGTTATACATCACAAAGTACTTGTTATCCACACATCAACTAAAAATTATCCATACATCAGCTACCGGTTTTTCTTTTCACAAGAAAAAAAACCTTATTCTTGATCTTTATATTGAATCAAAGAAAAAGATACAACTGTTCAGTTTCATCCAGGTCCAACTAGTTCATCCATACTTCCCAACTGAAGCAAAAACACTCTCAAGTAGACTAATAATATAAAGGATTTTCATCCTGAAGCAAAAACTACTTCTACCCTTCTGCACTTCAAAATGCAAAAACTGACTGTAACCCAAATATAGACACAGTTTCAAGAAAGGCCAGATATAGAAGGAACTTGCAACCAGTTCCATTTCTATAACAAAAAAAACTTCCTATTTACCAAAGTCTTTTATGCCCCTATTGATAATTTGACCTTCCAATTCTTCCTGAAAGCATAGAAGGCCTTCTCTTAATGTAATAACTTTCTTCGACAACTTGCCTGCCTTCGATTTGAAAGACCTTGAGATATGTCTGAAAGAGATATTCATAAAATCTTTTATACGCAACTGCACTCTCCAACACCATTGATTAAGATGCAATATATGAAGCTCAAAAACCCCCTTATCCCATTCAATTATTATTTTTGAAACCCCATAGACGTTGATATCAGAAATGCCAATGAGGGATGCAAAGTAAAGAAGACCCCACAGACTTGGTAACTCAACCCTGGTATTTGTACCCGAACCTCCTCCCATCCTTAAGCTGAAAAACTGATCCTTGCTTATCCATATTTTCATTCCACATCCACAAGCACTATTATGAGAAGCTCTGTCAAACTAACCAACAACCGAGGAGTGATAAAGCGCTGGAGCATGGAGGACTTTTCTATTAAGTTGAAAATCATTGCGCTCATATTCCTTGTAAAAGCTTAGCACTTTAATGAAACAAGTTGTAACACAAGGAACTGAATTTTCAAAAAGAACTTTGTTTCTCATTTTCCATATAACCCAAGAAATAAAGATAGGAAGTGTAGACATATTTTTCCTTTTGTTGCCACAAGCAAAGAGAGTCTTCAAAATTTGATACCCCCCAACCAATACCAAAATTTAATTCCTTGGCGGCTATATTCCAAATATTTTTGCCGAAAGAACAGAAAATGAAAATATGATTAGTTGAATCAGCTTCATTTCTACATAAAACACATAAATTGGGCCCCATCCAGCCTTTCTTAAGTAGATTTTGCAAAGTAAGTAATTTGTCTTTCAAAAGGAGCCAACTGAAGCATTTTAATTTTTGTGGTATTTGCCATTTCCAGATCTTGCTATACCACCAGTTATTCACAGGAGTAAAATTAGCTGACATTATAGCATCATATGCCAACTTTTTTGTGGTCTTCCTAGATTTGTTATTCCATTCCTATACAAGTCTATCCTCATCACTTTGCACCTTATCCCAACATATTTTAGAGTGTTGATGTACCTGTTCCACAAATCTGCCCAAGTCCCTATAAGGCCAATATGTCTTGAGTCAAAACAATACCCACCTTTTAACAAGGCCCATCGAGATCATTTGATTTGAGCCAAGGTTCTAAGACCAATAAAATCTAAATGTTCCAAAATTTCTAGACGAAGTTCAAAGTTCCCCTTGTCACCACCAAATGGATCGATACCAATGTACACATTTTTACCATTTCCAATCTCCTAGGAGATCCACCTTTTCACCCAATGATTTTTTTTGCAAAACTACTCCAAATGATTGAAGCACCATTTGTTGAAAACACCGACTTCCTAAACAATTGAACACATAGTCTTCCTTTACATATTTTGATTTAAGAACCAAATTCCACATACCTTTTTCATAATGGCCTCTCCATAAACTCTTCATACACAAGGCCATGCTAAAGACATAAGTTTTTTATACCCTAGCCTCCAAAAGATTTTGGAAGGGCTAAATTTCCCCAAAAGGCTAAGTGAAATTTTTTCCCTTCATTTGAACCAGCCAAAAGAAAATGGAAGATTTTTTATCTCATTAATATTAATACTAATAAGAACAAAACACTAGAATGATTAAGAGAATAGAACTAATTAGAGTCAATCTCCCTCCCAAAGAAAGAAATGTGTAGGCCCACTTCTCAATCCTCCTTTCAACCTTCTTTACTAACCACATCTAATCCTTCTTTACCAACCACATCTAATCCTCCATTTTATATTTATCGATTTCAACTTAGAACTCAAATATCTAAAGCCATTCTCACAATTATCCATACATGAACTAACAATTATTTTTATAATTAACTTTTTATTATAATTTGGATGTTACATTTCTCTTATACTCATACAATCTAAAAAAGCACAAATATTTGTCCACCCAAAATCTCAAATATACCTACCAGTAATCTTTTAATTTTATAGAAATATAATAATCTTTTAGTTTTAGTTTTATAGAAATGCTTAATTAAAAGTAACATGTTTGATGTTTTTCATGGCTGCTCTACTCTACGCCCACTCAAGTGATGTGAATCAAATAATCTACGAGACGCAGGCATATCGCTGGCTCCACGGAATATATATATAGAGAGAGAGAGGGGTATATACAGGAACCAGCCCAGCGCTGCTGAGTGGGTTCATATTCCATGCTTGGGATGATCACAACGCCAATAAAAATCTTTAAAGGCAAGTATTTTTGTTTTCTTTTTAAATATTACCAATTTGGTGTTTGCAATGCTGTGTTGTATACACTGTTTGATTTGCTATTTAATTAATTCTGAACTAAAGGATTCTGAAAATAAAATTTTCATCCTCTGGAACCACTAATTAGGGTCGGTGTAAATCCCAATGCAATTAAGCAATACTGCTGTAAATAACTAGCTGGCTATTTTTGCAGGGTTTTTATATGACACATATTAAAATATTACGAACATTATATGTAATAAACAAAACATTATATTTGTTATTTCAAAAGGAAATCAAATCAAATATACATGAAAGGTTCTTCAGCTTTAAAGCCTTCTGCCTAGCAGCTTTTTTAAACAGTATTCCAGTTCGAATCCGACCTCCTAAGGAGGAAACGGGTCTTAAACAAAGCCTGTCATCAAATCTGCTAGTGCTTTAATTTTTTTTTTTGGAAAGATGGCTGGAAGTGTGTTATTTCCGGTATGTCCTTGGATGACCAGAGATCCTTCAGCTAGGGTGAGAGCTTCCTTTAAAAGCATGTCAGCTTTTTTTTCGGGTTGAATTCTCTATACACATGAGTGAAAGAGATTAGATGAAAACTAGAGATGACGTTCATTACTTTATCAAGCAGAGAGTTGAGGAATGTGTTAGAGATCTTACTTTTGTGATTGCACCAGTCAATGAGGAGTTTGGGCAGCTTTACGACACCTATTGTGCGAACTAAATTGAGAAGAGTCCAAAGCGCGCACAGTTCAGCCCTGTTGTTGCTTCCTCTGCCGGCTCCAAATTTATTAGTAAAGTGTGGATTATAATTCAGAATAAGAATGGATCCTGCTCCACAAGTTGTTGGTGATCCTTGACTCGCATTCTCGAAAAAACCCGAAGCAAAGCTCTCATTAATTGCAGGTATCTTTAGCATCCTGGTGCATGGTTTCTGTTTATCATGTCTGGTCTCTTTGAAGAAAGTTCTCACCTTATAGTCTCTTTGAATAAATTCTGACCTTATGTCAAAAATGAATACCCAGAAAAGAGTAGACTCGGCCATCAAATAACACACAGAAACCACTAAGTTTTTTATTAATCTAAATAGACAAATTCCCAGTCTCCCAGATTACATCGGCCCCTTCTCATAATGAGTTGCTGCCTTTTATTTGCTCATGTTTTTTTCTTTTCTGTAAACTGCACAGTATAATATATTACAGGGGCAAAAAATTACATCCAAAACTCATGACTGTCTGAGGTTGAAAGAGGCAAAACCTCCTCTAAAGCCTCTCAAAAAATAAGACAACCTTCTAACCAGATTCACGCTGGTAATGTTCATGACTGATGGTACTGTTCATGACTGATAAACAAAGAGACTGGTTTACAGAGAACCGTAAAAGACATACTATACTTCTGTGTACAAGCAGAGCCAAGCTGTAAAACAAAGACATATAGTAAAACTAAAAATATAAACTATAACCATAAAGCCTGCTAGCGACAGAACCAAAATTAAAAACCTGTTTAAAAACGAACACTAAGCCGAGGGTAATTCTTCAGTGATGGGGCAAGCCCATCGTTCCTCCTGCGACACAGTAGGCGAATTTGTGGCAGCAGTTGGTGCCAGAGTCAAAGAAGGTAGAAGATGCTCTGTTTGCGGGCTCGGCGAGTCCTTCAGTCGTTTGAAAAGAGGTTCCACTGTAGATGGAACTGGGAACGGCTTGGCACGTGGCGTTTTGGTGGAGCAGCCTGTTGCACTACCGCTGCCACCTAGACTGGTTATGGCACGACCACCCATTTCGCTACCACTAGCACCGCCACCCTGAGCACCTCCCCTCGAGTTGTGGATGTTCAAACTTGAAATGCTTGCCGTTCCTTTCCAAGAAAAGGATTTGTCCATGGCCGTAAGTTGAGCATCTATCTCAGCGATTTTAGTCTTCATGGAGTGCAACGCAATCCGGGCTTCTGCCCAATTACTAAGCATGTCCTCTGCTAAATTGCAGAGCATATTCTTCAGCATCCAGTAGTGATTAATTCGACCACCTTCCTCACCTGTCGAAAGCTTACGGTTGAGCACCTTATTCTCCCAAGCTTCCGCCAAAACCTGAACCCGCGCAGAAATATGCGGTTCATAGTCCGCCAAAACGGGTGCAACTGCAGCCCCTTTGGGTTTTGGCCCTTCCCGAATTAGCATGCCTAGGGGTACCTCGTTGGCGAGACATGGCTGCAGAATTGAGCCTGAAACCAATATGCAGAGGAGCGAAATCTCCGTCCCGGGCTCTAGAACGCACCGCAGCAGCAGCAAGTCTGTAAACTTCCCACCCGACTGCGAGCCAAATTCTGCTATCCTCTATAACATAAAACACGAGCTGAAGCTGAATTAACCGCCTGTCAATCCACGCACCTGTCACCATTAAACCTTGCAGACGAGCCATGAATGAGCCTAGGACGACGTACCTTCGCCAGCCCAGATCGTATGCTCTAAAGTGACCGGGTAAATTTCTCCCGAGCTCAGAGAATCCTGCGAAGGTTGACAGCGGTCATGAGTCGGGTGGTAAGTGTTCATCCTCACACGTGCCAAAGTCGGTGGACGTAGAACAAGCCGAGTGTCGCCGGAGTTAGTCGGACAGGAGAGGTCGGGATTATCACTCGCATCCGGGCAAGACAGATCAGAGCGGGCTGCCCGAGTCGGTGGCCGGAGAACAGGCCAAGTGTCGCCGCAGTTAGCCGGACAGGTGTCGTCGGGATTATCACCTGCATCCGGGCTTTTATTTGCTCATGTTAAAGATAATGCAGCTACGAGATCCATTCTCAAGGAGGATGGTACCTCAGTCAGTTAACTAGGGTTCCTGGTCAGTAAACCAGGCAGAGTAAGTCCCTAGAAGATACCCTAGGGTCTAGTCTCTTGGGGTTCTTGGTCTAGAACCAAGTAGGTTGATACTATGGCAAAGTCCATAGCATGTGGCTAGGGCCCCTATATGTCTCTAGGATATTCTGCTATGGGACCAGACAGTTTCTTGGTCACGAGGACCAAGCAGATCTTGCAGGTTGAGATAGAGGCTTCCTGGTTTGGGACCAAGCAGATTCTTGGCATGGGACCAAGTGGTTCCTGCGGGTAAATACATGGTCAATTAACCAGGTGCATTTTGGTCAGTTGACCAAGATGATGATGTGTGATGTCCTCTACTCCTAAACGGTTATTGCTAGGTTGTTTCTCAAGGGATTGGCCACCCCTTGATGATGTCACTAACACTTGATCGTTAAAAGCGGCGTGGAGGACCAGAGGATCACATCATCAAGTTTGGACCTTCCTTATACGGTGATGATAAAACTCATAATTATTGTATGGAAAACATGTGGACAATATACTTTGAGAGAGAAAGATTAGAGTCCTTGGTCTTGTTTCCCCACCTTGATGGTATACGTTGGTCTTATGGGTAAAAGGGCTGGTTCCCCACCTTAATGGTACACCTTGGTCTTGTGTGTGAAAGGGGTGTCTTCCCACCTTGATGTGACCCTTCTTGTTGGCTTATGGTCTTATGTTTCCCTATTGGTCCTAACACCCATCTTGGTTGTGGTACCTTGACCCTTTTGCTATGATGACTTAACTTTATTGTTATATTTTCGACCATTAGTACCCTATCCTAAGTCAACCTAACATTATTTTATGTTATGTTTGGTAACACTCCTAAAAGCTAGGGTTAGTAGAATGACCCTTCTAGAAGACATGACAAGATTATAAATTAAAGTCTTAAGCTCTCATTTTTGGTGCATGTCTTGACAAAGAGAGAATCGAAGAGCTGATTCTTGACTGCTCTAAGAGTTCGCTGCTCCTCTACTTGACGTCTAGGGTTTTTTGTTGCATTTGTGCTTGACGTTTAGGGTTTTTGCTGTTGATCTTGCCCTGCTAGGGCTGCCGCCTCATCATTTAAGCCTTTGTTGCTTGTTCAAACATTGTCTAGGGTTTCTAGTACTATTTTTGAGTGGCTGTGACCTTTTCTTCTGTCTGTTAGTGTGTTGTAGAAGCTAGTAGTGCCTTTTGTGTGTGTGGCTGCCCAGCTTGAGCCATGACTTTGTGTAGCTGCCCAGCTTGAGCGGTGACCTTGTGTGGCTTCCCAGCTTGAGATGTGACCTGAGTGTTGCTGTTTGGATTGAACTGTGGCCTCTTTGTTGACTGCTAGACTCAGCGTTGATCTCTTGTTGGTTGTTAGACTCACCCGCGACATTCTGCTAGATGGTAGACTAGGGTCATGACCCTTGTTGGTTGCCCAAAATTGAGCCGTGATCTCTTACTGTTGTTAGAGTTGGGCCACAACCCTCTTGCTGTTGTCAAACTTGAGCCGATGACCTCTTGCTGCTGTTAGAGTTGAGCAATGACTGTTTTACTACTGTCAGAGTTGAGTTGTGACCCCTATTAGGCCTCTAAGTTGGGTTGTGACTTTTTGTGGACCGTCTATGATTGCGCTGTGATTTTGTTGAGTTTGCTAAGCCTACCTTGACCCTTGTTTATCCTACTGCAGCAGGTTGAGTCTGTTAAAGGGTGTCTCTATGTGTATGGGTTAAGGATGCCTCTGCAATTTGAAAGGTGTTGCTGATTGTCCTAAAGACTGTCCTTTATAATAGCAAGGGTTTGAAGTTTCCATCCTTCTTCTGGACTATTTTGGTTAAGCATCTTGAGGTCTGTACTTGTTCAACTTTATCCTACTATTTCTCTCTTAGGTATGTCCACAGTTCCTTTGGTGACTTGTCTTCAAAAGACAAGGTTTGATCTAAAAGATATCTGAGTATAAGGAAGGCCTAAACTAATATTGTTCTTTTCATTTACTAATGTTGTTTGATAGTTTTATTTAGCTTGTTCATTATCCTATCTTTAAGTTACTTCTTTTGTTGTTTGTTGTTTTTATGTGCTTTCAAGTTTAACATAGGGACCCTTGGGAGTGTTAAAGTTGAAAGAGATGAAAATTATGTTTTAATTTTGTTACAACTGTACTGTTCTATATCTAGTATTGATTTTGATTATATTTTATGCATTAAAGTACACATTTTAAATTTTCTATCTCAAACCCTAACCTAACACAATTTTCAACATGGTATCAGAGCTAGGTTGTGTAGCTAACTCTGTTTTATAGGCCAACAAAATCTACATAGATCCTAAGGTAAGGGTTTGTGCTTAAATCAACTTGATTGCAGGAGTTACTTGGCAAAACGCATCAAGTTAAATGCCAGGGTTTGAAGGTGGCTACTACTTCACTCAAGGCAGAAGATAGGCTTGAAGGAGCCTCAAGCTTTAATGCATGGAAGGCTAGGGTTTGGAACATCCTAGAAGAAAGTGATCTGAATGATTTGGTTACTAGGGTTGTGGAAGAACCCACTATAGCCCAAGGAAGAGCAACATTCAAGAAGAAGCAAGCCAAGGCAAAAAGAGTCATCTTGGACTCAGTTAAAGACAACTTGATGCCTGTAATAGCTCCCTTAAGAACAACTAAAGGATGCTTTGATGCCTGTTGCTGCCCTTCACAAAACTGGGGGGAATTAGCGCAACAAAAATCTTCAAGCTGCTAAGTGCGTCCTTGGGAGCAAGTCTCGAGTCAGGTGATGTCATTTGATCCTGACTCTTTCGTTTAGGACACTCCTAATGGAGCCAAGAGGGGTAGTCCCTATGAAAGAGTTGTTAATGCTCTTACTTTTATTAGTTATGAATGAGTTGTTTTTGTTAAGAGTTTTGATAAATAAATACTGAAACAAGCTATTTGCAAGTAAATTTAATATAATAACAATATGAAAATAGATATGGAAATTATAACATAAATGTCCTAAAAGAAAAATATGATATTGAATATAGTGCTAGTGTTGAATGGAGTCTAATGCTGCTAAAAGTTGTAAATGTATTGGAAGTTGAGTCTTAAAACTGACCAAGTACACTGCAAAACATTTCTCATTTCCTCTTAACTCACTCATCATTGAATAAGATTAAAACTTACCAAGTACACTGCAAAACATTTCTCATTTTCAGCAACACTTATTTTACTTTGACTCCATTTTGGCACAAGTTTTTATTGTATCAATCTTTTATTCTGCTTCACTCAAATCTATTGTGAATGCCACTTTATGCTGTTGAATTATATTATTGGAACTTTTGCAGTACTTGATTTAAATATTAGTTAATTCTAAAACAACTCCTAACAACCTTTTCATCCATAACTAATAAACCTAAATAGCCTTAGTAACTCTTTTTAGGGACTACCTCCCTTGGCTCTGTTAGGAGTGGCCTAAACGGAGGAGTCAGGATTAGGTGACAGCACTTGACTTGAGACTTGCCCCCAAGGACACACCAAGCAGCTTGGTAAATTTTCCTTTAATATTCAAACTAGGGCTAACAGTGTAGGCAAATCTCTACTGATATCCACATAGGAATATCTTTTACAGTATGCTGCGGAATATAAAACTGAGAAATAAATCACAACATCACATCACAATATTGACACTATTATTTTGTGTATGGAAACCCCTGGAAAAACCCCTGATGGGAAAACCGGTGCAGCAGTAAGATATAGTTTTTATTATGAGAAAATATGGAACTTTCACATATACTTTTTATTATGAGAAAATATGGAACTTTCACAATCACTGCAAATAACCCCAAACCTGGCGAATGCAATTTCCGACAAAATCATTGGGCAAATCCCAGCTAAACCTCAACACCCTCCTGTTTGAGTGTACGACCTAGTTGTACGAAGCTTGGTGATCCTGCTGCTCGCTCCTTTGTCTTCTCAGCTAAATCCTCTGTTTGACTTTCTCTCCCTGTCTGTATCTTGTCATTGTTCGAATACAAGTGTGTGTGTCCTCTCCACCAATTGATCTCTTTTTTATAACTTTAGGTAAAGCGAAAACCCTAATTTTATTTTCACCTTAACTAGTGGTAAAGCAAAAACCCTAATTTCATTTTCACTTTAACTAGTGTTTCACTAAAGTTAACTTAGATCACTTTAATTTATTTTCCAAAGTAAACTTAGGAAAAGTAAATTAAATATAACTGGTTTCCTAATTTAAGTCTTCTGCATGCAATAACACATGCATGCAGGAAGACCTTCCTTGTTGCTACTAGTTTAACACTCCCTCTTAACGAGGAAGGGATTAGGTAGCAACCCCAGCTTATCCCCAAACTTCACAAAACTCTGTCTACAAAATGCTTTGGTGAAAATGTCCGCCACCTTCTCATCTGTCTGTATGTACTTCAACTGAATGGTTCTTCTCTGAACACAATCTCTCAAGAAGTAGTATCTCATGTCTATGTGTTTTCTCCGGTCATGGAACACTGGATTCTCAGATAGCCTGATGCCACTCTGATTGTCACAGTAAACTATTGTAGCCTCTAGCTCACACTCGAACAACCCTGCAAATAACTTCCTTAGCCACATACCCTCACAAGCAGCCATGTTGGCTGCCATGTACTCAGCCTCTGTCGAGCTTAATGCAACTGACTTCTGCTTCCCGCTGAACCAAGAGACAACCCCTGATCTAATGCTGAAACAACAACCTGAAGTACTCTTCTGGTCCTCTACACATCCTGCCCAGTCAACATCCGTGAAACCTGCTCACTGTACACTCCCCCTGCGCTCATAAACCAATCCATACTCCACTGTACCTCTGATGTTGCGAAGTACGTGCTTCGCAGCCGTCCAATGCACTCTCTGAGAGTCCACCATGAAATGACTCAAAGAGTTGACTGCAAAGCTGATGTCTGGTCGAGTGTTGACCAGATACATAAGCGATCCAATAAGCTGACGATACAAGGTAGGATCAAATCCATCTGACCTTGATGCATCAATCTTCCTCCAATTGGAAACTAGAGGTATGGCCATAGGCTTGCAATCCTCCATCCTGAATCTTTTCAGGATCTCTACTGCATACTTCCCCTATCCGATGAAGAAGCATCCATCTCTCTGCCAAACCTCCAAGCCCAAAAAGTAATGCATCAACCCAAGATCTTTCATCTCAAACTCCACTGCAAGATTGGACTTGCAGTCTCCAATTAGCCTTTCATCTCTTGTCAAAAAGAGATCATCCACATATAGGACCAGTATAAGAGGCACCTCACCTGTCAAGAAGTACAGGTTGTGGTCAGCCTCACTCCGCTGAAATCCCATCTCCCGTAGATAGCTGTCAATCCTCGAGTACCATACTCGAGGTGCTTGCTTGAGCTCGTAAAGAGCTCGATGCAGTCTGCAGACATGCGTCCCCCTGTTCTCCATATCAAACCCCTCTAGTTCCGTTGAGGAAAGCAATCTTGACGCCCATCTGATGGACACGCCAACCCATCTCAGCTGCTAGTGAGATAATGGTCTGAATGGAAGAATACCTGGCAACAGGGGCGAAGGTCTCCTCATAATCAATACCCTCCTTATGTGAAAACCCCTTTGCCAAGAAGCGCACCTTGTACTTCTCCATGCTTCCGTCTGCTGCATGCTTCACCTTGTAGATTCATCTGGATCCCACCACCTTGTTGTCCGCCAATTGCACACCAACAACAGAAACTTTCCGAAGACTGTCTCCTCACTTAGGAAAGTGGGAGAGGTGTGACCTTGGGGGCAAGTACAGAGCTAGGTACTGTCACCTACTCCTAGCTCTTCCATTTAGGCTAACTCCTAACGAAGCCAAGAGGGGTAGTCCCTAACAAAGAGTTTTCTAAGGCTCAATGTGGTTAAAGTGTTTTAGTTGGTTACGGATGTAGATGGATGTTATTTAGGAGTTATTATGATTATAAGTGTTTATTTATTATGAGTATGACACATAATCAAAAGCAATCCATGTTGCTAACAAGAGATTAAAAGATAAGTAATGATTCCAGACTTTAATTATGCATTCAGAGATAAAAATTATAATAAACCACAGACAATTGATCAAAATAAGCTAATTATGCAGATTAAAAAGGACCAGTGCCTTATGGAGTCAATAATACTGAAATGCGCAAAGAAAATAGTAAGTCTAGAAATCAAACTAGTGGATCTTAGGTTGTGCGAGTGCTCTTGGTAGGTTTTAAGAATTTTATGTGCTCTTGATTAGGGTGTCAACAAAGGTTTGTCAAAAGCCGAGAGAATATTCCAAGTTCACTCCGTTGAAGACATGTCGGGCCCGCCCAGTATCCCAGGCTGGTATCGCAAAGATTGACCAGCTAGCTGAGAAGCTTAGACAGCGGGGTTTCGGCGCCTCTACTAGGAAGTACTTTAGAAAATTCCCTACAACGCCGGTGCGTTGGTTACGGGGTTTTAAATTTTATTAAATTATTCTTACAAGATTTAAAGATTCAGTGCCGTTTTTGGGTACTCCGATTTGAGATCGGTCAGAGCATACTCCGAAAATGAGAGAACGAAGTTAATTAATTAAGGGGTGTGTGTTGCAAGTTTTATTAAATCAATTAATTAGGACTCTTTGATAGAGAGCGCTCTTGACCCCGTCTTATGACAGTGGTTCAAGAGACTTAGCTAATCTAAGATGCTTAATGCAGGGGTATGCAGTTCTATGAATGCTCTCCGATAGAGAGTGCTCTTGACTTGTGTTACTGCAAGTTTAAGAGTCTTACTTAATTCGTTAAACTTGAAAGAGAAATAAAGCATAAAAAATCTAACTACCCAAGAGTCTCTTTCAGGCTTTTTAGGGCCCTAATCGAGAAAGCAAGGGGGTAAGTATAAAGTAAGAAATAATGAAATATCTAAGTAAACAATCAAATCATCATTTTTACTTCATTTTCAAAACATAAACTAACTTAATTATGATCATGCAATTATCCTACCCTATTCTACCATTAACAATTTATTAAACAAAAATGAAAAGCATGACAATGGGACGATACAGGCTTCCCCCAAATGAGGGAAGAAGGGTGTGGGAGCCGTAATCCCACTCGCTTTTTTATTAATTTTTTACAATTTTGATGGCTTTGCTTTTTGCCTTTGCCTTGAAAGAACGGGGAGAGAAAGGGATGGAGAGAAGAGGGAAGATTTGTCTTTTTTGTTCTTGCTTGCTTAAGACTCTTTGGGCTTTTCTCGATTCTTCCTGCAAATAAGAGCTTTAAACAATTCAAACGTTATGTGTTACTCAAAAATTTAAAGACAAAACTACAAACTAAACTCTCAAAAAAGGGTAAAAACCAGCGGTGAAAGAGGAGGAAAAAGAGAGGAGAAAAACCAAGAAAAGGGAGAGATAAAAGGTAAAAAAGAGGGCTGTCCTAAAGGTGAAAAAGAGGGCTGTCCAAAGGCAAAAAGAGGGCTGTAAAACAGTAAAAAAGAGGGCAGCGAACTAAGTGAAAAGAGGGCTGTCCAAAAGGAAGAAAGAGAGGGCTGTCAAAAGCAAGAAAAATGGGTGAAAACTAAGTAAAAAGAGGGTTGTCCAAAGGAAAGAAAGAGGGCTGCAAAACTAAGTGAAAAGAGGGCAGCGAAGAGGAAGGAGGAAAGGCAAGCCAAACAAGGCAATGGAAGGGAAACCAAAATATGGAAAGAAGTAAACTAGGGCTTCCTAAGTAACTGGTAACCAAAATAACTTTATCTTGTGGATGGAACACAAGAGAGAGAAAGTTACTCCTAGCTTTCTTTTTGTAACAAAAGATGACGAACCTTGTAGGTCCTGCAATTACAAAGTGTTAAATTCAAATGGTTGTTTTGAAGCATGGGATAGAAGCAACTGAGCTCACATCCTTCTACAATCTGTGAAGCCTGAATCACACCAAAACTCAATACAAGAAGTGAGATAAAAATTATATGCTAGTATGCTAGGAAAATCAAATCAAGATCAACATTTTGTATTACCGACTACTCATGTCCATCTAGATATCAATCTACTTTGCATAAATAACCAAATTGAGACAACAAATGGCTATTCTACTGTGCCAACAATGGCCTTCTTGAGCTAGCAAAATATTTAATCACATATAAATATTAAAAGAGAGGAGTTAGAGACAATATCACCTCAACCATGAGGAAATCACCACAATCAAAAGCCCATGGACCTCCAAAGTCGAATATCTTTATTAACAATTCCAAAGCAAATGCTTGATACAATTTTCTCAAAGTAACTTTAACCCAAAAGTTTCATCTCAATAGAGCTAAAGAAGCCTCTATTTATACAATGAAAGAAAACCCAAAACCCTAAAACCAGAAAACCAGACCTAACCGGCCCGACACACCATTGAAAGACCAGACCTGAAGAAGATGAGCTAAGAGTGAGGGGAGGCCTCCACCTAGGAAAGGCGCCCCCACTCCAACCCTAAACAGTGAAAACCAAGCCCGAAATGAGCCCACACGTGTGATGACGCCCCTGTTGGAGAGAGAGGGCGTGAGCATGAGAGAGGGGCGTGAGCTGGCTAAGGGAAATTTGAGCTAGGTAAGGAAGAGCTGCTGCTAGGTCTGGAGGAGCTGCTGCTAGTAGATCATAATGTAATCATTAGTCCTTGCCTCGATCAAATCATTAAACCAATGAGTGCTCTCCATCTCATCCAATTCAGGAGTTTAGCTGGAGATGACAAGACCGTTAACTGAATATATGTTTATTGCTCACTGAATGCTGACTGAATCTGAGTTATGATAACTCCAATCATCATAAATGCCCATTGACATGTCACTCTACATTTCATTTCACTGAATTTGGACTAATTTGGAGAGTTTTGGATTTTCTCCAAAATAATCATTTTTTAATAAAAAATCATTTTTTCCCCAAAAATGACTTTTTTGAGAAAATGTGCATTATGTGTCCGATTGATGATCTGAAAACTGGATTTGACTGGCTGGCCGATCAAGAATGATTTTTGGCTTAAGGTTAGAGCCTTCAATCATTGAATTCGGGGTCCGGATGACTAACTTATTACAAACGAGATTTTTCCATTTAATTTATGGAAAAATTAATTAAAAAACTTAGGGAAATAATTAAAAAAATTAAAAATTAAAAAATAATTTTTTAATGCATCTTGTAAATTCTTTTCGATTTTTTTTTGATGGTCCTATTGACTTAGGACATGACCATGCTCTACTCTAATAATGTCTATTTGGTTTATATACACTTAGTTGGGCTCTAATAACCCCCTAAGGCCCGGAATTCAAAATCGGGCATTCCAGCTTTGGAGAAAGTGGGAGAAAACCTCGTCGATTATACTCCGCTATAGGCAAAGCATAATTGTCAAGGGCAAAAAACTCCCTGGAATACCTTAGTTGAAATTCTACGTCTTAGGAGACCGAACCACTCAAAAACACCCTACTAGCACATTTTATTACAAACCCCATGGGGCCATGGTCAAAATTATTCAAATGAAAAACTGGCTAATGGTCAAAATTATTCAAATGAAAAACTGGCTAGCCACAAAGACGGATCAATTGATACACTGGAATCAAACATTGGACATGTTTGTCAACCGGCGGCTCCTCAGGTAACCCAACTATGGTATAAAAAAGTTGGTAACACACCTTTTTCCCTTGTGGCCTCGGCACAACCTCCAATACCTGGTTTTTCATAATGGAGTCATACTCCTCAACCATAGCCTCCTACCACACATCATGTTGTGCAACCTCCTCGATGTTGGAAGGTTCAGAGTTAATCAATTCTGTCATCAATGCCATGTAACTAAGCCTCTCTGGTGGTACACTCCGTCTAAAAGATCTCTATGGAGGATCAACTTCCTAGAATCCTGTACTGTGGACCTAAAGCACTTAGGCCTTGGCCTAGTGTCAACTTGCTGGATATCCGTCTCCTGCTGCAGCTCATCCTCAATGAATGTAGAATCTTGTCCACCTGACTCCCTCTGACCACCAGAACCTGCCCTCTATGTCTGTACCTGTACTTGTACATCTGGCTCCTCCAATTTGACTCCCGACTCTTGTGCTGGCTGTTGCTTTGCTTGTAAGTCCAGAGATCTCCGCAAGGCCCTGTCCTCATCGAACTGGACATCCCTGCTCACAATGATCCTCCTACGAGCAGGAATGTAAACTCTATATGCCTTCGAAATCTCGCTGTAACCAACAAGTAACCCCTTCTCTCCATAAGGGTCCAGCTTCTTCCTATTGTCAACATGAACATGATAATAGCAGACACTGTCGAATATGCGTATGTGACTCACATCTGGCCTGGTGCCTGTGAAGACTTCCTCTGGTGTCTTCCTCCCCAAGGCTGTGTGGGGACACCTGTTTTGAATGTATATTGCAGTCCTGTATGCCTTGGCCTAGCGGAATAGTGGTAATCCTTGATCAAATAGCATGGCCTTCTCTGCTCCAACCATAGTCTTGTTCTTCCGCTCTGCAAATCCATTCTGCTGTGGGGTATGGGGCACAGTGTGCTCCTTCTTGATCTCCTCTGTCGAACAATACTCCATGAACTCATTGGAGGTGTACTCACTCCCGTTGTTTGTTCTCAACACCCGAATCTTCTTTCCTGTTTGGTTCTCCACAAGAGTCTTGAACTCTTGGAACCTCTCAAAGACCTCTGACTTGGCCTTCAGGAAATAGATCCAGGTTTTCCATGAATAGTCATTAATGAAGGTTACGCAGTAACTGTAACCACTGAACGAATGGACACTCATTGGTCTGCATACATCTGAATGCACAAAGTCCAAAGGCTCCTTATACTTGTGCTCACTATGTGGGAAAGGCTGCCTGATGTTCTTCCCCAAAGCACAATCCTTGCAGTGGTTATGCTTTCCCTCCTGTACCTGAGGAACTCCAACGACTGCCTGTCTCAAATGCTTCAGTGCTCCATGGTGTAATTGTGCCATCCTCCTATGCCACAACTCACCCTGACTACTGCTGCTGCTGCTGACTAGAGCCTTTGCATGCTCAAAGTGTAATCTATACACTTTCCCGCTCCTTCTGCTAATCACCCGATCCAAGATCCTATTTGACCCCTTGGGCCTGATATACACTCTATGGTCACGAAACTTCCCCTGATGTCCCTTGTCCTCCAGAGTGGAGACTGATATAAGGTTCTTGGTCAGTCCTGGAACATATAACACATCAGCAAAACTGAGGGGTTTGCCAGACTCCCTCTCAAATGAAACAGTGCCAACTCCCTGCGCTTGATACTGCGCATCATCACCCAGCTTAATGTGGATCCTTGTTCCACCCTCCTGTAGGTCTCTGAAGAATCTCTTCTGTCCAGTCATGTGACTAGATGCTCTACTGTCAATGTACCATATGCCGCTACCTATGGTGCTTGCCATGCAAGCTATCAAGCAAAACTCCTCATCGAAGTTCCTACTGAACTCATCCACCTCTGCAGATCGAGCCATCTGAGTGTTACTCTTCTTCTTCCTGTCTGGGCATTGGGAGGCAAAGTGTGCTTGCTTGTGGCAGATAAAACACTTGACCTTTGACACGTCAAGGTTCTTCTTACCATCCTTCTTCCTCTTTTCCTTCCCCTTGCTCTCCCCTGTAAGGGCTAGAGCCTCCTCATCCACAATCTGTGGGGCACTGCTGGATGAGCCTGATCCTTGACCCATTCGGGTCTCCTCTTGCACAAAGTCATCCCGTAGTCTCTGCCAATCAGGGACCTTCTCCCTAGCTACAACACCTTTGACAAAGGTGTCCCATGGCTTAGAGAAGCCATTGAGGGCAATCTGAACTAGCTTCTCATCCATTGTCTTAGAGCCAACAACTCCAAGCTCATCCCTGATCTGTGTGAGCCTTGTGAGATAAGGGACCACTCCTTCTCCCTTGGCCATCTTGGTGCTACGCATCCTCTCTTGCAACACCATCTTCTGGTTCTCGTTCTTGCTTTGGTACAGACTCTCCAAAGCCGTCCACATCTCTGCTATGGTCTTCTTACCAAAAAGGTGAGGAACTATATGGTCCTTCACTCCATCCATGATAATCAGCATGGCTCTGGAATCAATCTTCTTCCAAGCTGCTAGATCTGCCGGATCTATGGGTGCAACCTTCGTGGAGTCAATGTGCTCCTCTGCATCATTGACATCTAGGATCCTTGTGATCCTTTCTTTCCATGTAGAAAAGTTCTAAGCACCCTGGAGTCTATCCTCAACTCTCAATTGCACGACCATAGTGAAGTGTACTTGTCAAACCCTAGATCTGGAAGCCCAGGTTTGTGTCTTCCTATAGATCTTCCCCTGATCTATCACTGCTGCTGCAAATCTCTCAGCTTTAGCTCACTAGAGCTCTGATACCATGTAAATTTTCCTTTAATATTCAAACTAGGGCTAACAGTGCATGCAAATCTCTACTGATAACCACACATGAATATCTTTTACAGTATGCAGCGGAATATAAAAAGTAAGAAATAAATCACAACATCACATCACAATATTGACACTATTATTTTGGGTATGGAAACCCCCGGAAAAACCCAAGATGGGAAAACCGGTACAGCAGTAACTTTTACAATCACTGCAAATTCACCCAAACCTGGCGAATGCAGTACCCAGCAAAATCATTAGGCAAATCCCAGCTAAACGTCAACACCCTCCTCTGTGTGTGTACAACCCAGTTGTACGAAGCTCGATGATCCTGCTGCTCGCTTCTCCATCTTCTCAGCTAAATCCTCTGTCTGACTTTCTCTCCCTGTTTGTATCTTGTCATTGTCGGAATACAAGTGTGTGTGTCCTCTCCACCAATTGATCTCTCTTTTATGACTTTAGATAAAGCAAAAACCCTAATTTCACTTTCACTTTAACTAGTGGTAAAACAAAAACCCTAATTTCACTTTCACTTTAACTAGTGTTTCACTAAAGTTAATTTAGATCACTTTAATTTATTTTCCAAAGTAAACTTAGGAAAAGTAAATTAAATACAACTGGTTTCCTAATTTAAGTTTTTTGGATGCAAGAACACATGCATGCAGGAAGACCTTCCTTGTTTCTACTAGTTTAACAGTTTGAAGATGGCTACTACTTCACTCAAGGCAGAAGATAGGCTTGAAGGAGCCTCAAACTTTAATGCGTGGAAGGCTAGGGTTTGGAACATCCTAGAAGAAAGTGATCTGAATGATTTGGTTACTAGGGTTGTGGAAGAACCCACTATAGCCCAAGGAAGAGCAACATTCAAGAAGAAGCAAGCCAAGGCAAAAAGAGTCATCTTTGACTCAGTTAAAGACAACTTGATGCTTGTAATAGCTCCCTTAAGGACAACTAAGGGATGCTTTGATGCCTGTTGCCGCTCTTCACGCACCTGGGGGGAATTAGCGCAACAAAAATCTTCAAGCTGCTAAGTGCATCCTTGGGGGCAAGTCTCGAGTCAGGTGCTGTCACCTGGTCCCGACTCCTTCGTTTAGGACACTCCTAATGGAGCCAAGAGGGGTAGTCCCTATGAAAGAGTTGTTAATGCTCTTCCTTTTATTAGTTATGAATGAATTGTTTTTGTTAGGAGTTTTGATAAATAAATACTGAAACAAGCTATTTGCAAGTAAATTTAATATAACAACAATATGAAAATAGATATGGAAATTATAACATAAATGTCCTGAAAGAAAAATATGAAATTGAAGATAGAGTCGATGTTGAATGGAGTCTAATGCTACTGAAAGCTGTAAATGTATTGCAATTCGAGTCTTAAAACTGACCAAGTATACTGCAAAACATTTCTCATTTCCCCTTAGCTCACTCATCATTGAATAAGATTAAAACTAACCAAGTACACTGCAAAACATTTCTCATTTTCAGCAGCACTTATTTTACTTTGACTCCATTTTGGCACTGGTTTATATTGTATTAATCTTTTATTTTGCTTCACTCAAATCTATTGTGAATGCCATTTTATGCTGTTGAATTATATTATTTGAATTTTCACAGTACTTGATTTAAATATTAGTTAATTCTAAAACAACTCCTAACAACCTTTTCGTCCATAACTAATAAACTTAAATAGCCTTAGTAACTCTTTTTAGGGACTACCCCCCTTGGCTCTGTTAGGAGTGGCCTAAACGGAGGAGTAAGGATCAGGTGACAACACCTGACTCGAGATTTGCCCCCAAGGACACACCAAGTAGCTTGAAGATTTTTGTTGCGTTCACCCCTAGGTGTATGTAAGACGACAACAGATGCTTCTGTGTGAAGGACTCATCTTCCCATGTTAAATCTTCAACTAGTAAGTTCTTCCACTTGATAGGGTACTCAGTAATAGCTTGATTATGTAGTGGTTTGTTCCTTGTTTCAATGATTTGTTCAGGTTCCAATATGCCTTTTCCTTCTTCATCAAGCTCCGACAAGATAGTTTGAATTGGGATCTTATCTCCTATTACCTTCTTTAAGCATGAAACATGGAAGACTGGGTGTACCTTTGAAGATGAAGGGAGCCCCAATTTGTAAGCCATACTACCAATCTTTTGCAACACTTTATAAGGACCATAGTACTTGGATGCTAATTTATTGTCTTTATTTTTGCTTGAGGGACATTTGTTTGTAAGGTTGCAACCTTAGAATTACCCAATCCCCTTCTTCAAAACTCCTTTCACTGCGATGTTGATCTGCTTGTTGTTTCATCCTGTTTTTTGCCATAGCTAGGTTGTCCTTCAATAATTGGAGAACTTCTTGCTGGTGCTCTAGGTGATCTTCCACAACTTGAACTTTAGATTTTTCTTTTAAGGGTGATGTGACAAATGGAGAATGGTATTCATAAAGTGCCTTAAATGGAGACATTTTTAATGATGTATGGAAGTATTGTACCACCATTCTGCCAAAGATAACCATTTCACCCACTGTGTTTGTTTATTAGATGCAAAGCAACGAAGATAGCCTTCCAAACATTTGTTCACTATCTCAATTTTCCCATCAGATTGAGGATGGTAAGAAGAACTATGAGCCAACAACATACCCAAACAAGAAAATAATTCAGTCCAAAATTTTCCAGTGAAAATTGGATCTCTGTCACTTGCAATAATCTTTGGGTTTCCATGTAACTTCTGAACTATTTCCATGAAGGCTGCATCACTTGTACTTGCATTAAAAGGTGAGAGAGTGCACAAAAGTGTGCATACTTTGTGAGTCTATCAACGACCACCATAATAACATTCTTCCCTTTTGACTTGGGTAGACCTGTGATAAAATCTGTTGAGACTTCCTCCCAATGCTGACAAGGTATTTTTAATGGTTGTAAAAGACTTGGGGTCTTAATTGTTTCAACCTTATTTTGTTGACAAACCAAACATTTTGCCACAAACCTTTGAACATTAGATTTAAGACCTTCCCAAAAGAATTCTTGGTTGACCCTATGGTACGCTTTTAGGAATTTTGAGTGCCCACCTATAGGAGAAGTGTGTAATTCCAAAATGATCTTTTGTTTTAGATGGGAGTTCTTACATATATATAAGTGATCCTTATACCATAGTGAATCATTTTTCCACACAAAAGTGTCTGATACATTAGGATCCTTTTGTAGCTTTTGAATGAATGTCCAGACTGTTGTCCGTCGATTGCACACCAGCAGCAGAAATCTTCCGAAAGCTGTCTCCTTACTTGAGAAAGTGGGAGAGGTGTGACCTTGGGGGCAAGCACAGAGCTAGGTACTGTCACCTACTCCTAGCTCCTCCGTTTAGGCTAACTCCTAACGAAGCCAAGGGGGGTAGTCCCTAACAAAGAGTTTTCTATGGCTCAATGTTTAAGTTAAGTTTTGAATGTTTTGGGTGTGGATGGGTGTTGTTTAGAAGTTATTGTGATTTAAAATGATTAATATTAAGGGGATGATGATTAATTAAAGCAATCCACGTTGCTAACAAGAGATCACACATATAAGCAAAGATTCCAGACTTATAACTTAAGCATTCAAATATAATCAATTGAAATGGAACATAGACAGTTGATTAAGATAGAAAATTAATCAAATATAACAAAGGACCAGTTCCTTATGGAGTCAAATAAGCGCGTGAAATAAAGTCTAGGAATTTAAGCTAGTGAGTATTAGGTTTTGCAAGTGCTCTTGGTAGATTTTAAGAGTTTTTTGTTTGTGATCTTCACTTATGGTGGCTGGATGTCCTAACCGGTAATACCTTCAGTGGCTCCGTTCGAAGACATGACGGACCTGTCTGGGGTCAAAGGTAAGTGTTCAATAACTTAACTACCAGTGCCCAGATTAGGTAGCTCGACGCCCACACTTGGAATTTGCCCACATGCCTCGGTATTTATCGAACAACGCCGATGCGTTGGTTATGGGAAAAAGTTTTAGTTAAGTTCCTCTTGTGGGGTTTAGAGATCCAATGCCGTTTCTGGGTATTCCAATCGAAGATCGGTCAGAGCATACTCCGACAAGGAGGGAAGGGGGTTAATTAATTAAATGGGTGTGAGTTACGAATTTTATTAAGTTAATTAATTTAAACTCTTCGACAGAGAGCGCTCTTGACTTTGTCTTATGACAGTGGTTCAAGAGACTTAGCTAATCTAGATGAAACTAATGTAGGGGTTATGCAAACCTAAGATGCTCTCCGATAGAGAGTGCTCTTGACTTGTGTTTCTGCAAGTTCAAGAGTCTTACTTATGAGGATTAATTGATTAAACAAGCGCAAGATGAAATTAATTGATTGGACTCTCCGACAGAAAGCACTCTTGATCCACCTTATGGTGTGATTCAAGAGATTTGCATAGTTGATTTACTTAGAAAGATAAACAATTAAAAGAACTGAGTAATCAACTTAATTAAAAAGTGATGAATTGACAATTAGTATTCTAAGATTAATAAGCAAGTCTAATTTAAGCATGAACAAGTAAACACAACACAATCCTCCCCAAATGGGGGAGGATGAGAGTGGAGACTTAAAAACCCCACTCAAGCACAAGATCTTTATTAAACTTTATTGTAATATGCCTTAAGGATTTTAATCCTTGAAAGGACTTTTCCAATTAAAACAAAGTAACTCTACAATTATTAAAACTTGTAAAAAGGAGTGCTTTTTCTTTACTTGAAACTTTTCTTGAAATTTTTTTCGAACTTTGTGAAAAGGGAAAAGAAAAAGCTTGAATGAAAACAAAAGAACAAGATAAAGGAAGGCTGAAAATAAGAATGAAAAGATAGGAAGAAGGAAGGAAAACAAAAAGAAGGTCAAAGACAAGAACATGGAAGAAAAGGGCAACCAACTATGAGGCCAAAGAAGTATAAAAAATGATGAAAATGGAGTAGCGATGAAGAAGGAAGTTGGCTGTCATAAAAAATAAAAAAACAGGACAGCGAACAAAAAGTGGCCAAAAAGGCAAAAAACAAGATGGAAGAAGGCCCAAAAACTAGGGCAAAAAGGGGCAAAAAAGGGGCATAAACTAGGGCAAAAAGAGGCAAAAAATGGGCATAAACTAGGGCACACTAGGGCTGTCCAAAAAGAAGAAAATGAGTGGTGAACTAAGGCAAAAAATGGGCAGCGAAGAAGAAAGAGTGAAAAAAGACAAATAAAGCAAAAAGGAAAGGGGCTAGCAAGCAAGGAAACGAAATGAGGTCAAAGAGAAAAAAGAGAACAAGAGGAAGGAAGTTCGGTAACCAGGTGTATTGTTTAATCTTTGTTGATGGAAGGAAGGAGAAACCCTGACTGTTGTATTTCTTTCTTGGATTGAGAAGCGCTTAGGAGAACCTGCAAAACGAAGGAATTAGATGAAAATAACCACCGGTTCATGAAGAAGAGCTTGATCTTTAAGCTTGTCCTTGACCTTTGATGATCTCTGCAAAACCCTTGAAAACAAAATTAAATCCAAACAAAATACTCATAAACTAGATTGTTAGCCCTTCAAGAGTATATATTGAATAATGATTTAATAATTGAAAAAGAGAAGGGTAAGAGAGATATCACCAAAAGACGGTGTGAATCCACAATTCCAATAGCTCATACATAGACCTCCAAAGTCACAACTTTATTCCAATCTTTAAACAAATATTACAATAATTTTGGCAGAGTGTTCATACCCAAAATATCAGTGTTCCATGGGGACGCGCCTCCTAAGGTCAGGGGCTCGCCCCCTACGCTTCCCACGCCCCGGGGGCTCCATGGGAAACGTTTCCCAGTGCCCCCCTTTCTGTGAAACTTGGGGAAACGTAGGTCTAGGAGTTTCCCGGATTGGGGGGCTCCCACACGCCCCCTCTTGAAAATGGGGGGCTCCAACAGACCCCGACTGCCCTTGATTTTTTAAACTTTTTTCCTTAAAAAAGAAATGGTACATCTTAAATTTTAGGCTTTTACACTAAATGGTCATTTTAAAACGAAATAGAAACAAATAAAAAGAAACAAACATTGATATGATATGCTTGGCTATAACGATTACATTAAATTACACTAAACTCTTTGGGAACATAAGCATGCTAGTATGCAAATCATGATGGGATGAAGAATTGATATGTTTATATGTTGGGGTTCATATTTTTATTATTATTATTATTTTTTTTAATAATTTTAGAGACCAACCCCCCTATGTTAGGGACCCTGCCGCCTCGCTGCCCCCCCGTCCCCCAAAATACCCCAAAATTTTGGGGTGTCTCTACACGTCCCCAATGTGCGTTTCTCTGCTCCCACGCCCTCCCGTCCCGGAAACTTGGTGGAACATTGCAAAATATCCATCCAATATAGCCTCTATTTTAACAAATGAGAGAGTGCTAAAACCCTAAAACCAAAAAACCAACCCTAACCAGCTTAGCCACCTAACAAAGAGCCCAGACCTAAACCGGAGAATCGGGAGTGAGGGGAGGCCTCCACCCAGGCAAGGCGCCCCCACTCCAAACCTGTGCACTGAAAACAAGCCAAGGATGAGGCCACATGTGTGAGTCTGGATGTAGGCAAGCTCATCCTTTAGGTCTGGCAGGAGCCTGAGCTAGGTTTGGGAAGCCCAATGATGGTGTAAGCTTCAGTCTTCACCTCGATCAAATCACCGGACCAATGAGAGCTCTCCATCTCATCTTTAGCTGGAGATGACATGTCTGATAACTGATAATAAATTAATTGCTCTCTTAATGATGATTGAAGCCGAGTTATGATAACTCCAATCATCATAAGTGTTCCATGAGATGTCATTTAGTCTTTTATTTTACTAAATTTGGATTAATTTGGAGAGTTTTAGTTTTCTCCAAAATAATCATTTTTTTTTAATAAAAATCATTTTTTTACTAAAAATCATTTTTTACTCAAAACTGACTTTTTTGAGTAAAAAGGCATTATGTGTCCGATTGGTGATCTGAAAGTTGGTTCTGACTGGCTGGCTGATCAAGAATGATTTTTGGCTTAAGGTTAGAGCCTTCAATCACTGAATTCTGAGTCCGGATCACGAACGGGTTTTTTCCATTTAATTTATGGAACAAATAACCCAAAAAACTTAGGAAAAGTAATTAAAAGTTAAAAAATAATTTTTCACTGTTCGAAAAAGATTTTTTCGAATTTTTTTTTATGTGTCCAGATGACTTAAGACATGACCATGATCTATCTAAATAATGTCTAGTAGGCTTATAACACTCAGTTGGGCTCTAATAACCTCCCAAGGCCCAGAATTTAACATTGGACATTCCAGCTTTGGAGGAAGCGGGAGAAAACCTCGTCAATTATACTCGGCTAAAGGCAAAGCATAATTGTCAGGGGCAAAAAACTTCCTGGAATACCCTATTTGCAATTCTACGTCTTAGGAGACCGAACCACTCAAAAATATCCTACTAGCACATTTTATTACAAACCCCGCGGGGCCATGGTCAAATTATTCAAATCAAAAAGTGACTAGCCAATATTGGCTAGACAAGCAGATGGATCAACTGATACACTGGAATCAGACTTTGAACAAGTCTGTCAACCGGCGGCTCCTCAGGTAACCCAACTATTCTACAAAAAGTTGGATAACATCTGGCTCCAACTGCGAGACGTGTGCTTGATCTAGTCTCTTATGCAAGGAGAGCATATGAGAACCCCAGAATCTCTGGTTTCCATATCCTGTAAAAACATCTCAACTTGATAAGAAAACCTTAGTAGCATAAGTTTTATGAAAAAGAGCCAATGATTCAAAAGTTGCTTTATTCAAAGAAAAACTTAACTGAAAAATTTATTTATTTCTAAGTACATAAAGAAAATGCTAAACTAAACGCTCACTTTAAGGAGCCTATTTTCCTACTCTAATCATGATACAAAAAAGGTTAGGTGTAATCATAAATTCAGTGTAGCTACCTAAGCATTTTATTAATATAAAAAGGTTTTTCCTTGTCTTCGGTTACCAGCCAAAGTAAGGACACAATTTCCAGAAAATGCAAACCTACGTGATGATCCAGAATGGGCGGGCTGGATGGGGAATCATAGGCATGAAGAATGTTATCAAACTTCTTCCCAAACTGGTAGATACTTGCACAGGATGCTTCTATCCATGACTGGATAGCGCTGATATACAAATCGGGATAATGCGGCAGGTCGACTACTCCATCATGTTGATCATCAAGGCTTATCAAATAATAACTCGTTGTATAAGCCCCAAGGTGCTCCAAAACATAAGGAACATCTATATGTGAAGACGATGGTTGAGAAAAAACTTCAACTAGTTGTATCCCATCTGACTCTTTACCACACTGCTTTTTCAAATCCTTATTACCGATACTTAGATACAATTCTGACTGATCATATGAAAACTCTGACTGTTCTTCCTTACAACTTTTATAAGTCTCAGAATAGCAACTCCCCTTGCTAGACATATCATAGATGAGATTCTCAAAAATATTTTCAAAAATATCATAAGTTGGATTTTCAATAAAAGTCCAATAATCATCATCGCC
>LPNX010414091.1:18079-32356 GCA_001517045.1 Pseudotsuga menziesii | reverse complement strand
TCCTCAACTCAAAAAACACACTGGTAGTGTTTCGTCCATATCTCTTTCGTTTCTCAACCATTTAAAAAAAAAAATTGTATGGTGCACTAAAGAACACCAATATCTACATGTTAGAAAAAACCCATTTCCAAATAATTGCATTAAGACATTCAAACGCTGCGCCCACAAATGATGTACCGTTTACGAGGTTTGATCTCTTAGATAATTAAAAAAAAATTTAAAAATATTATTTTTATTATTGGAAAAATAGTTGTGCACTATTCCTATATGTTCTCTATATGTATACCGGTTTTCGTAAGTTTATTCCATCATTTAGACACTCAGACGCTGCACCCACAAAAACATATACCTTATAATTTGTCACAAAAATAAAAAGTGCTCGTTAAAATTTATCTAACTTTAGATAGTTATAACATTTTCAATAGAAAAAAAAATATATATTTGGAAAGGTCATTCAATTTCCTACATTTCTTTTTTTTACCTGATCGCAAGATTCATTGTGTAAGTGTCTCAAAATGTCCATGCAAGTTGATGGATGTCTGTTTTTTCAGTTTTGTATTGCATCTAACGCGCCAAAAGAGACCCTCAACTTCTTGCACACACCCGGAAGATGCATTTGCTTGTGTAAATCCTCACCTCACTAATTCGAATTCCTCGTCATGGATGAAGTGTCCGCACATGAATTCGAGTTGGGATGGATGGTTTGGAGTCATCCTCTTGGAAATTTGAGTTGCCTTGTGGAATTTGAATGGATCTTTTATGGTTGGGTAACCTCCTTTGGTAACTCAAGTTGGCTTACCTTGGTTTGATTTGACCCGCTTAATTTCAAATTTCCTTCTTTGATCTATAAATCCTTGGTTGATTTCCTTGGGAATGGGTTGGTCGGTGGGTTTTTTTGGTTCATGCCATTCTTGCTGAGTGCTTGGTAAGCTTATCAACTTGGAAAGCCATGTATGCTCTACTATACGTGTGAACTTTGTGCTTGAAGGCACTATGATATTATGTTGCGTTTGATGTAAGCCTGAGAAAATATAGTGTAGTTCCTCCATGTCCACTGCTTGTCTTCATCCTAGACCTACACATAAATCCTGATGGTGAATGACGATATCCCAAGGGACCTAGGGGGTGAAGGGATTACCACTGCACCTGGTAGTGGGGTGGAGGAGAAAGTAGATGGCGAGGAATAGAGTTGTGGGTTCTCAAATTGATATTTTGAGCTATTCTTGAGTGCAACTCTGCTTGTGGATACATGGCCTCATCTCGGGGGTGGCTTGTCAAAGTGAGATCTGGATTCGTAGTGCTTAAGGCTGGTGAAACATGCTCTGATTGATTCCAGTTGCAAATTAATAAGATAAGTGACTTATTTTATGTAAATTCATATGTTTATATTATGTTTCCATTGTTTCTCTAAGTGAACTATTTACTGTTGATGTGCATGGTAGATGTATCAATGGTTGGATGTAGATCTGATGGTTTAACTGCTTGAAAAATGTTGTATTCTCCTTGATTTTGAGATATGATATTGATGGAATATTGGAATATGTTTATTCATGTGTTATTTGTTATATCTTACTCTGTAAATGCGCCCTCTATGACTGATTAGATATGTAGATGAATTTACAAAAGAAAATGCTTGGTTTTTAGAACACCAGTTGAAGAGTTATGCTTGAAAACTTAATTGCACTAACTGATCTGAGTGATATGTGAGTTACATATGATGTATGCATGTATATTAACATGCAAAGGCATCCTCTATGTGTTGGCATGATTTCTGTCCACCCAGGTTAAGATCCTTGTTCGTCAACAAAACCCAAGATATCGACCCGATAGACGAGATCTCCGTCAGCAACACCCGCGACGCAAATGAGGTCTCACCCGATATATCTTATGGGAACTGCTAGGACCAAAGTTTCTGTAGTTATGAGGGGGGTTTTCTTATTACAACATTATCAGGCTACTCAACCAAAACCGGGGAATAAACTTCTGTCTCATACATTCATTCAAGAAGATAAACTATTGATCTGTCAACATATATAACAATATGTAATATAAAGTATTGACACACATTAACTATTATTCCATATAATCATAACATTATATGTGCGAAATATATATAATCATAACATTAACTATTATTCCATATAATCATAATCATAACTATCTCGGGTGTGATCCCTTCCTCAATGGAATTGCTACAAGTAAGTGTAATAGCTGCATCCAGTCACTGCCTATCATCTTGCTAGGTTTTTTTCTTTATTCTCAGTTTCCTTAAGTGTTTGCTTAAGCGACGAAATGGTTTTCTTTGATGACTTCAACTATCCAAATATTTTTCGCTCTCTTGTTTTCATCTCTTCGACTGCAACATGCTGAATAGCATGCAGTTGATACATTGGCATTGCAGAAAAATTAAAAGTCACATGGCCAAGATCCTTGACCATGACATTGAGTTCCAGTGTTCCTAAGTCAATTGATTGACCAATTACCTGAATCATTTTTTGTTGGGTCATTGACGATGTCTCGACAGGTCTCTCTTCAGATGGTCCAGCTTGGTCCTAAGACACAGTCAAATATGGTGCTTGGTCGACTGCTACTCTAACTTATTTTACCGCAGTACAAAGTGTCTACAGTAAATGGATTACTCTACTTACCAATTCAATGTGTCTCTCATCCATCTTCTTGTAGCTCTCATTTTCTACTTCTTCCATTCTATCTAATATGAGGTTATAATCATAATTTGTAAGACCGACAACTCTAAATGATCTGTCGACCTTCCTTTTCTTATGACTCTTCTCATAAATTTATGAGTGTTTTCTTTTATCCCCCAACTTTGGATATGTTGGGGTCGCACTAGATTCATGTTGACTGTTGTAGGGAGAGCTTCTTTGGCTCTCTGTTGGTGGATCGCTCCCCTAATTTCCATTGTGCTTCTACGATAGATCATCCTGTCATGACTCCTATTATGTAGAGATTTGATCCTCTACGATAGGTACTCGACATTCTTCAGGTTAGTCCTGAATAATTGTCTCAATTTCTTTAGTGGATAGCTGAAACTATGTAGCTAACCACCGGCTATGCGAGTCTTGTCGTGGCTGCAAAAATATACGGTGCACCCTAAACTAAAATATGGTTATGTTATGAAACCTTTTAACGGTTTCCTTTGTTATTCTGGCTAGTTTCTTAATAAAATGTCTAAGTGCCTCTCCTTGTAGATAAAACTCAATATTATCACCTCTTTGTCCCTGCAGATTCTCTGTGTTGAACCACTTGGTAGTCTGGTGGTTCTTCCCATGAGACAAAGGAAATTAAAATAAAGTCAAGAATAATTAACGGGGTTACCTTTCTCCTGTGCATCTTATAACAACTCATTCAACAAATATATTTCCCAGTTTATCTATACACCCGTTGTGCACTGCTATGCTGAAACGATTGTACCTGATGTACACTGGTTCGATCGTATCTTTCGCACGAACTTTATAGATAATACTTTGACTACGAAATGAACAACAATATCATTGATGGAGACAAAGCCTCTCTTATCCGTTGACATATTGTACTTTTCCTTCATTCTATTGACCAGAGTTGTATCTTGGTCCTTCCTAGTGAAAAAGGGAGTTGGGTTGACTCCTACAAGAGGAATTTCTGTAATGGATGCTATGAGCTCAACGTCCATTGATATTTTCTTATCGATCCATAGTCACCCTCCATGAAAACACACAAGCAACTACTTTACACATGCATTGACTTCTGTTGTGTGACCAAAATGTGGCATGTGCATCAATGACAACAATCCAGATTTATCCAATCATCTCTCCCACTCCATCGAGAATATGTGAATGGGTCCATCCTCAGTTTCTATGATAGTATTCATATGTATTTTCATCTCAAATTCCGGGAATTTCCGAAGGTCATTAGAGGAAATTTGAGGTCTAAAATGGGCCTTATAAGAAATCGTGTCATCATATAAGAAAACGATCCAACCATAATTTCTTGATGAGTTGGGATTCAAGAAACAATAGAATTTTAATAAAATGAGTCAACCATAATGGTTGACCTGACATATTTGTCCTAAAAGAACTCCTTTTTTTCTTCGTATTTTCAACATATATCCCTATGTTTTTACTCAAATTTCAAGCAGGAGAACTCGTTGGATGCAAAATTTAAATCCACATCCAATGAGTGGTCCCACTCAAAATTTAAGTAAAAACACATGGAGATATGTTGAAAATACAAACAAAGAGAATGGTTTTTCTTTCTTACTCCAAAATTAAAAAATATTTTTTATTATTTTAACTATTATTTTATTATTTTCCTTAGGAGGTTCATTTTAGACCTCAATTTTCCTCTAAGGCATGGTCGATGAATCTCATTTTCTTCAAGTTGGGTATAATTTTCACCATCACATGAACTCCTTTTGGTATGGCTGGTGATACTAAATGACACTTTGTATTCTTGTCCACAATAACCTTTGGTGCTTCTGATGGCCTCAGTGGACCATAACCAGGAAACATGGATGTCGAACCTGTTGCTTCATTTCCTGGTGGAGGTGCTGTTCCCTTCTTGCGACCAGTTCCATGGCTATAGCATTTCTTTCTTGATGGGCTAGGAGGGTCTGGTCATAAAAAACTTTTGGAAATACTGGTGACTGTGAAATAACTTCTATATGTTATTCCATGATTGGTGTGGGTGATTGAATCTTAATGCCTGATTATTGGACAGTTCTTGTGCTCGAGACATAAATGACCATACTCTGTGAAAATATCTTCGGCTCAAACAATTACAGAAATATAGTTCAACGCATAACTTTCAATCAGTCGGATGCAATGGAATGACCAAGATTTAGCGCGAAGATGAAATATGTTTACACATTCGATCAGTCATTCACTCACATGATTTTGCAATAAATTTAAAGGTGGTAGCAAACTCGGTCTCATGGAGCTGACCTTTCTAATCATTTCAAAGAAACCACCAACCAAACCGTCACTTCTCCTGTCAGTTCATCGGTAATTATTGTGAATTAAAAATATATGTGACCAAAAATCATGCCGCCTAAACCTCCCGTTAATTCACATTATATTTCATTCAACTGTCATTTGTGACCAAAATCCATCAGGCGACAACAATTCATTTCCTTCGACAGACATATAGTTTGCAACATCATTTGTCTTTTGTGACATACATATAATCCATGACACAAATTTTCTTTTATGACATAAATCCTCCTGTACGACATCACACTATATTTTGTGATACCAATTCTTATTTTTACAAAACACTCATGATATTGCAACACTCATAATCTTGTGATAAAAACATTCATAAAGTTTGCGACAACAACACATAAACTGTGCGATAAAACACTCATAATTTTCTTCTTTTTTTCACTTTTTTCCTTCTCTTTTTGAGATATCATTCGACCAAAGTATGGCTATCCTGATAAGGTTTTAGACAACTTCCATTTACTAATCCTTTGAAGGGTGCACCATCTAATTTCTGCAATTGAACTGCTCCTCCTTCAGTGATCCAAATGACAAAATATGGTACTAGCCAATGTGTCCGAAGCTTGCCAGGATGCTTCAAAAAATTATTGTCATAGAAAAGAACAAGATCTCGAATCCAAAACTGCTTATACTTAATATGTCGGTCGTGTAAGCTTTCTATAACTCCTTCTCGACATTCCGATGATAGCCCGCGACAAATCTATATTCTTCTAATTGTACAAGCCGAAACAATATTTCCTCGACAGCACCAACGTTTTTCATCTCCATAATCGTGACTATTCTTAGGCTAGGTACAATATACTCCATTGGCATGACAACCTCTTATCCATAAACAATTTGAAAATAGAGTTTGGCTGTCAACTTTTTACATGTGGCGTTATAAGCCCATAATATTGCAGGTATTTTATGATCCCAATCATCTCTTTGAGCATTACAGATATTTGTTAATGCATTTTCCAAAATATTATTGAATGCATAAACAACACCATTCGCTTGTGGGTGATACGTTATTGTCTTCTGGTGCTGAATTTGAACTTCTTAAGTCAATTTCTCATTCAACAGATTGACAAAATGTGTGCCTTGGTCACTTATCAAAACATTCATACATCTAAATCAAGTTACTACATGGTCAAACATAAATCTTGGAGCATTCGCAGCAGTGCAATCCTTTACCGACGCTGCTTCAACCCATCTGGTGAAATAGTTAGCCGTAGTGATTATGTAATGTTCACCCATTCTCTTTCCTAGTGGATTAATAGGACTGACAAAATCAACATCACATTTTTCAAATTCCTGTAAAGTTATCTGTGGTACTAGTGGCATCTCATCTCGTCGCGACTATTTTCCAGTTCTTTGGCAGATATCACAGCTGCGACAATAATCTCTGGCATCTTCATGTAGGGCAGGCCACCACACTCCAACTTGTAAAATTTTGCGCATTGTCGGTTTTCCTGCATAATGGCCTCCTGTGATACCAACATGTGCTTCATTCAATACCATCGGTCACTCATGTTCCAAGATGCAACGATGAAGGATTTCGTCTGGTCCCATCTTGTATAACTATCCAACGATCAACTGGAAACCTGCAGCCTTTACAACTAATTTCTTCTTCTTTGCTATACTAAATCATTCTGGTGAATATCCTGTAGTTAAGAAATGTATAATATCTCTATAGTGGCCGTCAAACAAATTCACTGCAAATAGTTATGTCAAGAACACTATTGTCGATATTACTAGGCTATTCTTCCCTTCCTAGCCTCAACGGATAGTCCCGTCCTGAATTTAGTCGACCTTGCTTAACAATAATCTCAAAATTAAATTCTGGGAAGAGGAGAATCCGTTGACAAATACCCCCCCCCCCCCCCAAACACTGTCTTATTGACCAAATATTTCAACGCATAATGATCTGTATATATCTTGAAATTTCCTCCCAACAAATAGTGTCAAATTTTTTGAAGAGCATATACGATAACTAGTCCTTCTCTTTCTGTCGTGGTATAGTTATTTTCTACCGTCTACAATTTCCTAGTAGCAAATGCGATGGGATGATCAATAGAACCTTCACCTGGTTGCGCAAGTACAACACCCAACTGATAGACATCGCATTAACATGTACATGAAACTCTTTCTTCCAGTCTGGAAAGACTAATATGGGTGTTGTAACCATCTTTCTTTCAAGAACATCTAGACTCTCTTGACATTGTTCACTCAACTGAAACTTGACATCCTTCTTCAACAATTTCTCTATAGAGGCAATCACCTATGCATATCTTCTAATAAATTTTCGATAATACCTTGTATTTACTAATGAATTTCTCAATTATTTTAATGTCGAAGGTGGTGGTAGTTTGACAATAATCACTATCTTTGAATGATCCATAAATATTCCATCACAACAAAGCACATGACCCAATAAAATGCCAAAAGGGACACAAAAATGCACTTCTTTAAGTTAAGGGAAATCTGGAACTGTCAACATCATTCCAACATCATTCTAAGACTCTCAATATGATATTTTATTTTCCCAAATACCGTCCATTCATCAAAGTAGACTTCAAGGAATTTATGAATGAAATATTTAAACACAACTACAACTATCCTAGAAAAGATAGCAGGAGCATTATTGAGTCCAAAAGGCATTACCGTATACTGGAAACATCCACATTCCTTCGCAAAGGTTTTCTTGTGTCGATCTTCCTTTGCAATCCTAATCTGATGGTAACCAAAGAACCCATCAGTAAAGGAATATACTTCTTATACCCCAACACTCTCCAATACTTCATCTGTAAACGAAGCGGAAAATGGGTCATGCAGGCAGGCATCATTCAGCTTCCTCAGGCCGACACATATACACACTTCACCAACAATTTTCTTATTTTGTACTAACATGGGGCTAATCCACTTAGATTCTTCAACAGGTTCTATAATTCCCTCATCTAACATTATGTCTAACTCTATCTTAAATTTTTATTTGTACTTTGGATTGAGATGATATGGTCGTTGTTCGATAGGTTTTGCGTAAGGCTTCAAAGGAATCTTCATTTCTCCAAGATCTCCAACAATTCTCTTCATTGCTGAAAATTTAGTGGTAAACAGATCCTGAAGCTCATGTAGTAGGTCTGTAATATTTCCAACAGTTTCATCTTCCTAGTAGTCTCTAATATTATCAAACCTCAAGTTCTCTGGAGAATTCATAAACTAGTTGCTTGATACACCTGATCCTTCCAGCACGTGAGTACCTTCTGACTCTGGAATATTTATGTTGCATGGATCATCATCATCAGGTTCACCTGTTACATTGTAGCATTCCATCCATTACTGTACTGTCATGCTAATTTGATGGAAATTTTTCATCGACATTGGGATATCTTCAAAGATATTAGTCTTGATTACTTGTAGAGAAACATCAATTGAAGGATGATCATCAACAAATTTAAAAGTAAGCGTTAAACTGGAAGCTAACTCTTACCACTAAACTATTCCTCATCATAGCTCAACCAACGTATACCAGTTCCTTAGTATCATGTCCAAAGTATATATAAACTGATGGGCCCATTCCTATTGCGGCGACGTCTCCCATGTTGCACGACAATGCTCAATATGCTCGACAGGATTAGTAATTACTGTATATTTCGGATCAGTATATAGAATTTTTTTCTCAAAATTAGTCTTCCAGCAGTCTTTGACATTGAGGCCATTTTGAAATAGTCTGCTTGTGCGCAACCCACCATCTTCCAGGTGTAGCCTTCAATGCAAATTCCAGGGCTAACAATTGCCGAGGTTCTGTTAATTTCTATTCAAACTCTGTCAGAAAAGATTCTAGGTTAGGAAAACCTTCATAGGTAAGCAGATCACATACCTTAGTACCTACCCATTGCACTGATTTTGTACTTCTTGCACATTTTCATAGTGATACTTCATGGAGTATGTTCTGCCAATTCTCCAAAGGTTCTCCTAAATCCGATGAGCAAGAACTAACACTTCACCAAATGAGCTTACCATCGGCCGTCGGGTTCACATAATCGTCCATCGCAGAGGTGGTATTGTAGATATGGTCTAGATATCCATCTTGTTCTTCATTATTTACCTGGTCGACATACCTCTTCCCTTCTAGAGGATTAAGCAGTGCGACCACCCTTAACTCTATATCCTCAAATGTCAATATCCTCTTCTTAAAATTAATAATAGTTTGATTATCAATGGCATAGTCTATCCCCAGAAGCACATGACAAAAATTCGTATCATAAACAATATCTATCACTTCAAAATATGTATAAGGCTTGAGTGCTTCTATCTCGACTGGAACATGTGTCAGTCAACCACTAGGAAAAAATTTCGACCGATTGGATAATCTTAGCTGGACATGAGACCAAATTAGTCTCGACTTCCCCATACTTTCCCATGTCTGTCTAGTAAGAATGTTAACATCAAAACCTAAGTATAGAATAATATAATCCATGTTGTAAACACCTATCCGGGAAATCATTCTTAGTTCACTACCAGTTTTCAATATTTTCCAAATGTGGTTAACTCTCTTTTCTGGTCACACATCTACTTGAGGTTCTTCTATTAAAGCTAAGAAATCTACTACAACATATTTATCTATTATTAATGCTATACACCTTTTAAAGAATTATTTTAATTTACTAACCTTTTTTGTCAGTTTCTTCTGAAATAACTGTTCGAATCTTTGAGGCATTTCCAATATTAGTCCTTCATTCGGTACATTAGAAAAAGTCGACACTTGATTTCCGTCGATGAACTCATGTCGAGCATCCAAGAATACTTCCTTTTCATATAAACATTCTTCTAACTGATGTCCTCTGGTTTGAGAAATTCTACACCAAGGCATCCCTTGTGTATTTATTAGATTTAGTGCGCCTGATGCAAGATAGTTCGTGAATGATGGACATGAATTTTTATGGTGTCCTTCAATTACACATCGGGTACACCCGAGTTCCTACTGTATTTATTTCCCTTTCTTTATATACCACAGTTGCAATATGAGATTAGTAAGCTGAGACTATATCTGATTCATTCCTGCACCCGTTTCTTAGATCGGTGAAACTTCCAACTTCATGGCGAGGTCAAGATCCTCTCCTTGTGATAATTCTTTTGCATTAGAGGAATACCGATATGCGGTAAAATCATCACAATAAACCATCCTTTATTTTGGACATCCAACATATGAAAACTTACTTTAGCCATCAAAGTTTTGAATCTTTGGTTGAAGTCCCAAAGATACTCTGTAGGTAACTAGTTAATCTCTTTTCTTTTTGTAATGCACTGTGACTCAGATTTAGGATTCTTAAACTCATCTATCAGTCCCATCCGGATTTGATCTAATGTCTTCTTAGGGATTTCTTTTGGAACCACAAAGAATTTCATATACCAGTCCAACATGTGACCTATAAAGGTTGTGATCATTTGAGATTTCTTTATAGCCTCATCTTGGACCTGTGGCGTGCTCCATACAACTTTGCATAGGAACCAATGATGCTTAGGGTCCTCTAACCCATTTCCATTAAATATCAGTAGCTTTATATCATTTCCAACCATTCTATTTACTCTTGGTATTGCTGAATTAAATATTTTACTAACGGGAGTTCCTTGACTGTTATTTCCACTATAACTATTATTATGGTTGACAAAACCATTGAGCGATGAGTTTCTAGATCTTACCTCAGGTCTTAGAGATATATGCGGGGTCACAGGTATTCCATAATCTTGATATGGATCTGGTACCTCTTCTTCTTCTTCTTCTTCTTCAGATATAAGACGATATTTTTATTTCTTTGTCGCAAGACTCTCTGTTAATATTTGGTTCCAACTCATAGTCCCTTCTTTTTATTGTGCCGCAACTTCCTCTCTTGGTTACAGTCCTTCTTTTATTTCCCGACCGAAATATTCTTCTACTTCTCAGATGACCACCTTATTGCTCAATATCACTATTAATAGGAAACATCTAGGTTTATTCTCATCCATTCTAATCGCTATATTTGTTGCGACATTATCCCAAATATCCATGCACAAATATTTACTCATCGGACTCCATTCTCAGGATCCATTTTTCACATACTGACATCTTAATCCATAATTTCAAAAATTTAAAATAATGACCTCTAGGTTCTTGAACGAACTATCTTTCTGTTTCATTGTACGACTTTATTGTGTCGACTGCAATTTCTATGATATATCCCTCCAAAATACTGTTAACCCAGAAGTCGACAGCCTTATATATCAGATTACTAACTCTTTTCAGCCACTGGATCAACTGAGGAATCCACTCTATAGGTTCTCTTCCCTTCAATTTTTTCTTCTCGGTCGCTAGCCTCGACAATGACTCATGCAATACAATAGGAAATTCAATAAAGAAAATCTCATGAATGTCTATGTGAAGATATCGTTCCAACCATTCTGTCGAGATCAGTTGCAAACCTTTACTTTCTTCCCATGCAAAGTCTAGTGCTTTATAATCAACCCAGTCTTGAATTTTGGGTTTTGTCGTGTGCTAAAACATATCCCCGTCAAGATGATTCAGGTCCTGGAAACCAAACCATTTGTTGGCGTGATTTTTGTCAACCCAGGTTTAGATCCTCGTTCTTCAACAAAACCCAAGATATCGGCCTAAAAGAGGATATCCGTGTCGAAAACACTTGCGATGCAGATGAGGTCTCTCCTGAGATATATTATGGGAACTGCTAGAACCAAGTTTCTGTTGTTATGAGGGGGATTTTCTTATTACAACATTATCGGGATACTCTAACGAAACTGGGGAATAGAATTTTGTCTCATACATTCATTCAAGAAGATAAAATATTGATCTGTTGGCATATATAACAGTATGTAATGTAAATCATTAACACAGATTAACTACTATTCCATATGATCATAACATTAGATGTGCGACATATATAGATGAGTTCATTCCCAACAGATCAACTTGACACATTTAGATCAACTCATTCACAATAGATATGCATTTGACATAAACAAAGAGATTAAAGACACATAGACACAATATTTAATGTGGAAACCCATCCGAGAAAAACCACAAAGGTTCTCTTCATCTGGCATGAGAAATGGTTTAGCACCTTTGGTCAGCGCACACAACTTGTAGAATCTTCGTTAGATGTTCTTTACAATTCATGTATTCTTCTCTTGTCTCATGCTCTCTGGTTTTTGGTCTTTATACCTTTTCTTGGTGTTCTTATTAGTCTTAATTGTTGTCTATGAATATATATGATCCGCACACAGCTTGGATCGATGTTTTTATGCTTTTCCAACTCTTGTTTCTTTCCTTGGTCGTTCGCAGGCAGCTTGCATCGACCCCTTATAATATTTTTTCACTTCTTGAATCAACCGTCCACTGAATCTCAACTGTTAGTTGACATGTTTTCTTTCTAATTTAACCCATCCTACTACATCTAAAAATAGGTACTATTGGCCCAGATTACAATCATGCTTTTTCCCAAAATCACACTATTAGTTTAACTAGATTTTTACCAAAAATAGGTCGAACTCCTCGTCTTGACCTTCTTTCTTCCTCTTTTGTCGTGGATCCTTCCGTCACAGTATTTTATTGTCTTACAAACATAATATTCATCTTTCCAAGAAAAATTATGGTTATCTTTCGTCAGCTTTTCCTAGGGCCAACACTATGTTTGATCAAATCCGTTATATGATTCTACAAATGAAATTACTGAGTTTCGACTGCTAGAAAAGTAGATTGAATTGATAAATTTTCTATAGATATGATTATCTGATCTTTCATGGATATACATGAACATTCTAATGCACTTTGGTGGATTTAGAGTGGCTTGTATGGCTTGTATTCTTTTTATTTGGGACTCACTATGGGTTTTGCAAGGAATCCGATGCTTACCGAATGATCTGGTTGTGAAATTGACAGTTAATTGTAGATCTGATTTTTTGTATGAATTAGTGGATGTAGATGGATTTTTTGTACATGTTGTTATACATTATTGAATGGATGTAGATGTTAGCTTCAGATCTGAACTGTAAGTAATGCAAAATTGTTAAAGAAAGTGTCATAGATTGATTTACGAAATAATTTGCATAGTTTAAGTGTTGAAAATTTGGAATTGTGATTGTTTGCAAATGAATTTGTAAATATAGTTTATAAGTGTTATCGGGATGATTATGGTCACCCATGAATGTTTAAATAATTCTTAGGTCCAAGTTCAATAATCATGCAAATCTGGTTTAATTTTCATGCTTACACGGTCTTGCATTTGTATGAGTATTTGGAAAGGTTACAATTGCATTTTAAAAGTGCCACATTTTATTTTGAAGGATAAATGTTTATTTTAATTGAATTGATGGCCTAGCATTAGAAACCATATTTCACTATGGTTTGAATCGATTCATCCTCCCCCCTGGTCATTTGGTTCCTTTGGCCTTAGTTTTGGGGTTGGGTACGTTACAAAGTGGTATAAGATCCTAGGTTCCAACTCTGCGGTTGTTGGGCCTATTATGGATTATAACTGTGTTCATATGCATTTGGATATTATAAAAATGTGCACAATGAAAGGATTTCAACCCCCTTTATGTTAATGGAAGACCAAGAAGCCTCGACTATTGCCTTACTTCAGAGATCACTTTGAATGTATTTTTATTTCTTTTAATTTCAAAGGTTAAGATATTATGGATCTGTTGGTACTTGAGAAAAAGGGGGCTGTAGGGGAACCTATAGGCCTGCCAAATTTATTTGGGGAATTCATAATTTATATGTATGTTGAAGGATGTAAACTTGGATATGGAGAACTTGTATGGATTTTTGTTTGAGAATGCCATTGTTTTTTATAAGTTTTGGAAGGATAGCTTTTTGTATTATGAAAGCTTATGAAGCATGACCATAAATTAGAAAATTTATATGATGATGTTTGGTTGAGTCACTGACATCCATGGAAAGTCTGGGAAAATTCTATGAACATACCTCCCTTTTACTTGGATTGTGCTTTTAGCATGCAGTTAATGAATATTTCTAAAGATCTTTATGCATTGGATTTGAGATGAAAATTGATATCAATGAAGAAGGAACATTTTAGTTATGTTAGTTAATGAATGAACATGCAATGTGGTTATTGAATTCTCGTCTTGAAGCCCAATTAGAGCAGTGAAGAATAAGACTTAGTAAGTACGGAGAAAAGGAAGCTACAAAGATCATAGGTGGAATTGGATATTGCACATAATCCATATAGCTCGAAGAAGAGTTGTTGGGAAAAGTCTCAAACACTTGAGTTTGGAAGGTTCAGTA
>LPNX010414091.1:0-17777 GCA_001517045.1 Pseudotsuga menziesii | reverse complement strand
ATATATATTGATATTATATATATATATCATATGCTAATAATTATATATAATGCTATGATAAATAGTGGTATATGTAGTATGTATGTATATGGTTATATAATTAGTTGTATGTTTGATGAGTTTGTGTGATGTTATTGAGAAATTATTCAATGTGATGTAGATGTGATTGTCATTGATTACTATATGGTATTGATTGATGTATTCTAATTGATGTTTGTATGGTTAGTTGATGTATGCATGGTTGATGAGCGATTACTGTGGTTGAATAGAAGATGTACACATGATATTGTTGCTTTATTATGGTCAGCATTTGTATGGATGATGTTGTATGGTCAGTTGATGCATGCATGGTTGTCATTATGATTGATATATGATTGATGTATCATGGATCGATGTTTTATGGTTGAATGTATGTGTTATGGTTGGTGTATTATGACTATCAAGTATTATGGTTGACATTGATTGTTAAAGGTGTGGTATATGGATACATGTGCTTTAATATATGTAATATATATAGCTAGTTATGTTGTATGTATATACAATATAATGATGTTGTTTTGGGAATACTAATAAGGTTATCTTGTAATATATCAAACATCCTTGTTGAAAGATATCCTTGTTTTAAAAGTATCCTTGTGGTAATTTCTTATATCTTTGTTGGAAAGGATCTTGGTGATAGTTCATGTATATTTGTTGAAAAATATCTTATCTATAAAAGTATCTTAATGTGTTTCATATACCCTTCATGCATTTCATGTATATTAGAGTACGTGTATAATGTATGATTGAATTTATCAACATGTGTTTCAGGTATATGAATTTCAAGTGTTTTGATTTCATGTGATGTATCTCATGTGATTGATTAGAATTTAGTTCATGTATATTGTATTTTGGAGATGTACTTTATGTATCTTGTTGAACAATATATGTGTGCGTCTATGTGTGTGTGATTCTAACCATGTGATTGTTGCAAAGTGAAGAAAGTATCTTTGTAGAAGAATATATTTATATAATGTATCACATATTTTTATACATGATGTTAATCATATGAGTGAATGAAATATGATTTTTCGGAGGATGTATCTTTGTTGAAGATTAAATTCCTTGTAATGAGGTTTGAAGGCCTTGTAATGAGGTTTGAAGACCCAGTAATGGGAATTGAAGACTTGACCTTGCTTCCTTGAGTCCACTCTATTAGCCTTGGTTCTCCCATAGACAATGGAGATATACAATAAAGCAGGGGGTAGTGGAAAGTATTATGGTTAGAAATATGTTATCTTTATGAGGCATGTATGGGCATGTATGTGAGAGTTTGAAATATGTTATCTTTCTAAGGCATGTATGGGCATGTTTATGAGAGTTTGAAAGATGTTATATTTCTAAGGCATGTATGGGCATGTTTATGAGAGTTTGAAATATGTTATCTTTCTAAGGCATGTATGGGCATGCCTGTTATCCTTTTGTAAAGGAATGCATGTATTATGCATCAAGGGTGATGCATTGTTTTAGGGGGAGGGGAATGTAATTCCCCATACATATGTAATATGTTGTAATTATTTATTATTGTGGCACTAGGTTACGAGACAAGGGTATTTAAGGACCAAGATACATTATTATTATTTTTGTAAAATTAATTAATAAAAACAATTGGCACTCCTGGAACCATAAACAATATTTGCGTACTTGATCCATAGTGTGAGGGGGAATGGGGAGTGTAAGATTGTGATGTTGGAAATCCATGTTTCCTCTTCTATGTGTGTGAATTGTGTCCTTAAAGTCATTGTGATATTGTGTTGCATTTGATGTAATCCTCAACAAATTTGGTGTAGTTTCTCTGTGTCCACTGCTTGTCTCCATCTTGGACCTACACATAAATCATGATGGTGAATGGTGATATATTGAGGGACTGTTTACCCAAAAAATTACTTGATTAAGTTCTACATGACCTACACCATAAAGACATCCATGACATTTCCCTCATTTGACCCCCACACCCTTGCAAAGGCTCAAAAAACACAAAAAGGGCTTAAAAACCCCTAAAGAGAGACAAAATAGCTCTCATAGGGACTAAAACCCCTCAAAGGAGCTTGGAATCCCCAAAGGAGCTAAGAATTGGGCGAAAGGGGCTTAAATCCCAACAAAGGGCTAAAACCTTAACCAAGGGCTTAAAACCCTAAAATCTCAAGAAAAAACTATAAATACAGGGGTGGGGGTCACTCTCAAAACATTCCTTCTCTTCCTATCATTATGCTACCCATGTGAGTGCCTTGAGACCCTTTCCTCTCAAGTCATTCACCCCTCTCCTCCATAGCTCCATAAGCCAAAACCCCATTCCATAGAGAGGTGCTTCCAAAGCTAGGGCATGATAGCCCATTTCCACAAAGTCTGAAGGTATAACCATGTGTTTTTGTTGATAGTTTAGTTTCCTAGATCATGTTTATTTGCAGGTTTATTTGCTCATAGTTTGCTGCAGGTTCTCCTCTGATTGCTTGTAGCCATTTCTTATTTTTCTAACAGTTTCTTGCAGGGTTTCCATGGCTCAAAGCTAACAATTCCTTGCAGGGTTTTCTTCCATCCACAAGAACCCTACCCTTCCGTTCTATAGCCAAAAGGTAGTTGTTCCTGCTCGTAGCTAGGGCGAAAGCCCTACTACAGTTTGGCGACCATACTAGGTTGATCCCAAAGGATCCCTGGGTTTTTCTATTTTTTTTCTTTCTAGTTTAATAAATCTTTGCTTAGTTAGTTTATTGTCAGTTTCTGTCATTTATATTGTCGGTCGAGCCCCCTTAAGGCCGAACCAAACCCGTTTGGCTATAGTACCAGTTACTGTCGGCCGTTCTCAGTTCAACTTTTAAAATTTTCTTGTTTTCGACTTAGATCACTCATTTCGGGCCAAAAAGGGCGACCCCTCGCCTAGATTTGGCCAAATAGGGTGACCCCCTCGTCAGATTGGCCCCAATAGGAGAAACCTACCTATGTATGCTCAGTCTCCTTTTTTCGGGCCAAAAGGAGCGACCCAGTCGCTTATTCATGCTAAAAAGAAGCGACCTAGTCGCTCATTTAGGCCCAAAAAGTGTGACTTACAGATTTTTTTTTCCTCTGCATTTGGCTACTTGTTTGATTAACTGTTTAAATGTCAATCTGTTTACTATACTGTTAATTCCATACTAGTTTAGCTTCAGTATTTCATAGTTTAATCATTGGAAATTAACCCCCTTACACAACCCTCCCTCCTCTACTCAGTCATCACCCTTCGGGGTATTCTGAGATAAGGCCGGGGGTTGAGCAAGTATAGTAATAGGAACTTATCACTGTCATTTCTCCATAACCACTAAAAATGGGTGACTTGGAAGGTAGAGGGGGTGGTAGGCCCAGGGGGCCTCACGATGTTCGCGTCCTCCCTGTTGACCAATCTTTCACTCGGAGAGTGACCTGAGGATCTACGGGTGGGATTGTCCCACCGTGTTGAGATCCCAACACTCTTTCCCGATATAGGAGGAATACAAGGATAGGGTAGTCACCTAGCAGGGTTATAATTGTTCATAAGCCATATCTTAAGTTTTGTTTAGTTTCGGTTCAGAATTCTGTTTTGTTTCAGTTCTGTTCACAGGTTGCCCATTATTCAACTTGCACAACAAACTAGAAAAACATCTGCGAAGAATAAACCATGGTTGCAGATTCACAAAACTGAAGCATAATAATAGAAAATAACTCAAAAAATAGAACTCACTCACAAGGCTGCACACAACCACACCACTTAATCAACCAAACTCAGTTCATGACGCTGAGCCAACCATTAAAATCAATCAATTTATATTAATTCAAAACTTTGCAGTTTGAGGACATAAGTCCCTAACTGCCTTAACCATGGGAAGTACTTGGGATCTACCCTAAAACTCATTGTGAGGAGTACCACGAGAACCCCAAAGTAGTTGGTCGCTGAGAGGAATTGCCAAGCAAAATGGGAAATGACCCCCACCGATTGACTAGATCTCCTATGAGGAAAAATCCAAGCGTTGTCTCCTGGCAGTGTTGGTGGCCAAGTGACCACTTGAAAGCCAATAGGAAGCCCTTGAAATCGGGGTTCATAACGTCATTACAATATTACACCACTTGATCTACCAACCAAACACAATTGATCCCCCACACTCTTCTTCACGCCTAAGAGGCGATCCACCACAGTTTGGTTCTTTGAACCAACATCACCGAGACCACTCTCGACGACCCTCTACACTATCAGAGGGCCACACAGCCTCTGAATCAGACTCATAATCATATCAATATGAGCCATATTTACACACTACACCATCTAGCCCCATGGCTGGTGCAAATACGGATCCACTTTTCGACTTGGTGATTGGTAGTGGACCCTTGTCCATACCTCACACCACCACCAACACCCTTGCAGGTGGCCCTAGTACTACCATGCAGACTGTCCTAACTCAGCTACCTCCACCTGCACCCATCAATCAAATTGTCCCACCTATCATACATGGGGGTAACGGTACTTCCGCTCACACTGTCCCTCTTGTCATACTTGGGGGCAGTGGCCCTTCTGCTCACACTGTCCCACTTACCATACCTAGGGGCAGTGGCCCATCCACAACTGTGCCACCATCATGTTCCTGCAAACCCCATCACCATTGTTGGTCCATCACACATCAACCTTGGGTCAAACCTCCCCTTCATGGCATGCCTCAACCTTCCTGACTTGGCCAGGTTAACCAATGACCTCATCTGTCATCAAACCTTTTGGCCTCCCATGCCAACTAAACTCCCCTCAGACATCCCTAAGTTTGAAGGGAAGGTAGGGGAATGCCCTCAAATTCACATAATAACATTTCATCTATGGTGCTCATCAAACAACATCGTAGATGATTCAGTTAAACTCATACTTTTCCAACGCACCCTTACAAGTGCTGCAGCCAAGTGGTACATTGAGCTACCACAAGCCAAGTACCCAGACTTCAACTCCTTGGCCTTTATGTTCCTGCAGTACTTCCAACTCCCTGTTAGATATGATGAAGGGGTGGAAATCTTGCTATCTTTCTGCCAAAATACTGCGACCCACATCACCGACCACATCCATGAGTGGCGGCAATGTCGAAGCTTGTGTAAGATCAAGCTTGATGACATGATCTTCCTTGACTGGTTCTTAAAAACATTGCTGCCACCCATAGTCAAGGATGTTGCATACGAACGTCCACAAATAGAGGAAGAAGCCATCTTGAAGGCCCAACAGTTTGACCTCATTTACACATAGCCTGGATACCTTTACACCATCATTCTAGATGCTCCTCATGCAGGAACCTCCTACCGGGATGCACCAGAGGCATCCCACATTGTAGATGGCATCATAGGTTCTGTCTCCCATCAATCACAGCATCACCCGGCACCACCTACGATGCCACCACATCCAAGCAACAACCCGAGTATTGCCTACCCAAACCAAGCTCTGAACTATGCACAAATGATGTCCCAGTCCGGGGCTACAACCTCCTAGGCACAACCTGTGCCATAGCAGCAGACCCATGCACCTACTTGGCCGACACAACAATATGTGGGATAGGTGCCCACTTTTGCGGCAAACCCAGCCAAGCCCAACCCAACACCACCAGGACCTCCTCCTATGGTGCTCCAAAACCCATTACTAGTCCAAGGACTGGTAGCAATCGCATATGCTCCCCAATCCAATCCCGTTGCCCCAGCTGGACCTCCAACAACAGAAACAAGTGTTCACCTCTTGCTAGCCTTGATAACCAAAGAGGTCAATTTAAAGGCCAGGAAAAATCAGTATGGAGCCAACACCAAACCCGCTAACCCATCAACAACATCCACATCCAAAATAGCCAGTTTACCTCTTCACTTACCCCCTTTTCCCCCACACCCCCCCATACGGCGGGTTGCCAACAATGTCACAACTAGAGCTGCTGTGAGCTGCAACAATGTGGATGACTTGGCCCAAACACCTACGGCCAGGTCCGCTCTTGAGGTACTTAAAACTTTCCCAACACAGCGGAAGGCCTTATTAGCCGCCCTTGGTGCTGTAGACCCCTCTGACTCCAAATTGATTATGTTCGACACAAAGAACGGAGAACCACATATGCCATCAACCATTTATTTCCAAGTCTCGGTGTCCATTCAAAATTTGGTTGTATGCCAGTGCATCATCGATGAAGGGGCATCCACATGTTTCATGTCAACCTTAGTCTGGCAGAAACTTGGCTCCCCAATTCTGCGACCATCCACTACTACTCTACGGGCTTACGATGGTCACCCCACTAAATCCCAAGGTATCCTCTCGCATGTCCCCATCATGTTAGCCGAGAAAACAATATTGATTGACATAGAGGTTGTCAATGCTCAGCTAGACTATAACCTTCTCCTCTGAAGAAGTTATATATACACCATGAGAGCCGTAGCATCAACTATTTTCCACCTCATGATGTTCCATCACGATGGGAAAATTGTGACGATTGACCAATTAACTTATCATGATCCGCAAGGGCTAACTGCACCAGCCAATGTTATCCCTACGGTCAATACCATTGATCCGTAGGGGCCGACTACACCAGCCAATGTCATCCCCACTGTGGATACTTCCTTTGAAAATTCAGCCACCCCTTCATTGTTGGCTATAGGTCCTGGGTTGTTCCCTGATATGGCCATGACAACTTCCTTCTCATTCTTACCTCCCCCACTGACACCAAGCAAGACTGTAGATTTGTGCATGCTCTCATCCAGCATTGCTGCACCTAAACTACAACCACAGCCGCAGCACCACCCACAACCGTAGGTCCATCCGCAGCTGCAGCTCCATCCACAGCCACAACCCCATCTGCATCCACAAACTCAGTCGCAACATCAACCTAAGTTACCAGGGAAACATTGGGGTTCATTCCCACTCAACATGATTGTTTTCCTTTTCCTTTTCCTACCATCCGAGATCGTGAGTAAGTCTTTCTTGGAAACCCGTAATTTACAAGATTTCAAACTGGGAGATCCTGTGTGGTACCTTGAACCACCTACCCTACCTCTGATGCCCCAGGATGTGTTGACTCATGTCCAACTAATTGAAATGATGTTGCACCTACCCCCAAGTCCATCAAAGACTCCTCCTGTCTCCAGGCCTGCCCCTCTCCCTCCAACAACGACTGGGGAAAGGCCACCAAAACCATAACCAATACCATTTACATGATCTCTAGCACCAGTTTCCCTTCTATCTTGTCGGCCGTGGAAGATCCACCTGATCTATCCCGGCACCACTTATGCGATGACAAAGAGATCTGTAAGACCGCCTTCGGTTTTACCCCATTCCCTTTAAACCATAGTGTGGAATTCGTTCTTCCCATAAAAGACCAGATTTCATCACCCCACCTTGCCAACGACCTTCATCTCGGTGAGGGGGCATACCTATTCGCTGACTCAGACGATCGACTCTTGAAGAAGCCTTGCAACAGGCTTCACCTCAAGAGAGTCTATGCCTGATATAACCACTATGAGTCCCTTATAGCGTAGTTTTTTCCTTTTTTGTTTTGCAACGTTTTTAGCACAAGTCATAGCCCCCCTCCAGTAATAGTTCTACACATAAGTATAGCCCACTGTAGGGTACGGTACCACATCTGCACATGCACACAGTATGTCACACGTATGAACTAGCTACCCCCATGCTAGCATACCATCAGGTCCCTAGACTTGTCCTGGAGGTCTAATCAATTTGCATACCACCATGAGAATTGCACATTGTACGTTGAGCTAGCTCCGTACCCATAGGCCCCCATTTGGTTTAGTTTTCCCCTATGCATCATGGCACTAGGGGAAACACCATGAGTTGGTAGTCCAAGTCACCCGGAGTCTGTTTGAGACACCCCTTACACCTCTGGGTTCAGAATTTCATCCTCTATCTTTTAGTGAGACCATAGTCTCATGTTTAATAAGTAATTTTCGGGGCCACTTCCCAAGAGTTACCATGGTTCACATACCACATTGTGATATAAGTGTCTCCGGACCTGTACTTGCATCAAATCAGACTACCGCAACTTATGTGGGACTCCGGACCATCTCCCGAAAGGCACACCATTTTACTATTTCAGCATATAACTGTTTAATCCGTCCACCGCAGCTTGCGTGGATTCCTGGACCATTTCTCGAAAGGGGGATCATTTCTTCCACTTACAACTGCCTCTGGACTTGCATTCACATCACATGTAGTCCAGTCTGTCCATCACAACTCACACAGGACTCTCCTGACTTCTGTTCGAGATCCCCTCGGTCTATGTGCCTCTGCCTCATCGATTCATGTGCATCTACCACAATCTATCCTGTGCATGTATTGGTATGTTCGAGAGCCACTTGCTCCATCCATATTGCACGGTTGACTTTTGGACCACTGTACATAGTCCCGAGAGGGGGGCACCTTCAGTGCCCCCTCGATCGGTTGACCATACCAGAGTTTTCGTTAAGCTCTTTTCTGACTCCGAAAATAATGAAAAGATTTCCGAGTGTCGCTGCTTCCTTTCCCGCTCATTAAAGTATAGGAAAGGGCATCTACATCATCTCGTTTATCTCCTTTTGCGAACCATGTAGATTACCATATGAAAAGGAGCAACTTGGCACATTCAAGCCAAGACCGTTCCCCTCTGCATCCTTTTATGCTTTCTCGGGCAGAGGGGCCGAACTTTATGAAAAAGCTCACCATCGGTTGTTGTTAAGCTCTTTTCCAGCCTTCTCATCAAGAAAAGATTGCCAAGAAAACTTGGTCTCGTTCATGCTCGAAAAAGTATTTGAATGACCGTCCAGTCAATACAGGTTTAACCTTTTCCGGGCTGATTGGACTACCAACGGTAAAGAAGTCTCCCATCCCCCTCAAGGGATGGGCGAGCTCTCTTGTGCACACTTTTAACCTTTTTCGGGCATAGGAGACTATCAATGAAAAAGAGACCCCACTGGAGTCTTCTTCATGCTTTCATACTCTTTAAAATTGAAAGCACCATCGAGCATTTACTTTCTCTGGCTCTCCAAAAATCCACAAGATCATACCACAATGATGTCTTTAGACACCACCCCACATGTAACAGTTCGACAACATTCCCACTTTGGGTCACCTTTATTCAAAGTATTCTGCGATGTGTCTTCCTTGGATCCCATCATTACCAAAAGTGTCTACCTCCACCATGTATTCCTCATCTGCAGTTACATCCCCGGTATTACAACCATGATCCCTTTCCCATGAGTCAGTTTCATTTGCTGCCTGGTCCGCCCTGCCGTCATACTATGAACAAAGAAAGTTTGAGTCCACTTCACTCCCCCTGCCTCTATTCCACCCCCCCATTTAGTGGGTCAATCCTCAGATTGTCTCACATCTTTCAGTCGCGCGTCTGGTCAAGGAAACACCATTTCCTTGGCCAGTTGCAGGTCTCCCTCCGTCGACGACAACATATACATTCTAGAGGATGGACCCAGAGGTCCCTGCATCCTGGTTTCATTAACCTCATTGATGAGTTCCTTGGACCACTTAAGAGGAGTCCTTAGTGCCTCTCGGGATGGTTGTTTCTCATGTGCTCAACTCCAGCTACATCATCGCACCGTTGAGATTCGTACAGGGTATTGGTTCATGTAATGCTTGGTCGAAGACCCCGGATTTCACGTGACTCTAGAACATTGATGTGTCTATTGAGGGACCCCAATAGGTTCATGTCCCTTGTGATTTTCAGGTTGCGTTGGAGACAGTGTTCAGAAACCCCAGAGCAGTGCTTCTATATAGATTTATGATTGATACAAAATATTGGTACCACAGAGACTCTGACTCCCCATCAGTGAGTCCCTACAACTATGTACCATTCCAGATCCAATAGATCATCAGTCATGAAGATATAGCATTCCATGAGAATGCCATGGGTCCAATGTAGCAGTTCTTCAGATTAGTATTGTACTTCGACCTCTTATTGAGGAAACCACCATGTAACAACAGTTGTATATTATCAATTCTTTCATTTTAGAGCTTAAATCACATTATTCTTTTGACATCGTTACGGGCATGGGGATGCTCACCTCGTCCATATACATGTCACACATTATTTGTATCTCACCCATTGGTGGGAACCATATTAATACAAAAACCAAAATCCACCATGCCCCAGCCTAGGAAGCACCACCTCTACCCAGAGAATCCTATGATGTTCGTTGACCATACCATGAGTTCCTACCCTCACACATAAGGGGGTAATCTGTTAACCCAAAAAAATTACCCGATTAAGCTCTACATTACCTACACCACAAATACATCCATGACATTTCCCTCATTTGACCCCCACACCCTTGCAAAGGCTCAAAAAACACAAAAGGGCTTAAAAACCCCTAATAAGATCCAAAATAGCTCTCATAGGGGTTAAAACCTCCAAAAAGGGGCTAAAACCCCTCAAAGGAGCTTAAAATACCCAAAGGAGCTAAGAATTGGGTGAAAGGGGCTTAAAGCCCCAAAAAGGGGCTAGCCTTGACCAAGGGCTTAAAACCCTAAAATCCCAAGAAAAAACTATAAATACAGGGGTGGGGGTCACTCTCAAAACATTCCTTCTCTCCCTATCGTCATGCTGCCCATGTGAGTGCCTTGAGACCCTTTCCTCTCAAGTCATTCACCCCTCCTCCATAGCTCCATAAGCCAAAACCCCATTCCATAGAGAGGTGCTTCCAAAGCTAGGGAATGGTGGCCCATTTTCACAAAGGTTGAAGGTATAACCATGTGTTTTTGTTGATAGTTTAGTTTCCTAGCTCATGTTTATTTGCAGGTTTATTTGCTCATAGTTTGCTATCGGTTCTCCTCTGATTGCTTGTAGCCATTTCTTATTTTTCTAACAATTTCTTGCAGGGTTTCCATGGCTCAGAGCTAACATTTCCTTGTAGGGTTTTCTTCCATCTACAGGAACCCTACCCTTCCGTCCTATAGACAAAAGGTAGCCATTCCTTCTTGTAGCTAGGGTGAAATCCCTACTACAGGGACCTAGGGGTGAATGGATTACCTTTGAACTTGGTACACTATAGAAGGTATCCGAACTCTGATACCATTGTTAGGTTGTCCAATTAGGAAAATAGAGAAATTGGATTAACACACAACCAAATACACAATCACAAAGAAAAAATGGATTAAAGTGAGTGCATAATGCTTTCTCACTAGCCAATGTACAATATAAATACAATGAGAAAGGACCCTTGGGTTCCAAATTCCCAAGGCACCCCTTCACTCCCAAAGACTCTTCCTATTCACCTATTGATTCTTGAGCTTCCTTGCACACAGATAGTGCACAATAAGCCTAATGCTAAGGATTAGGTTCCCAATAACTAGAATAATATTTCTTAGGTAAATAAGTGAGAGTCAAGCATTGATTGTTGTAAATATTCATTTTTTGAGAATATTTTAATCTACTCTTTCCACTGAATATAGTCAATGTGTTTGTGTGTGATCTCAACTCTACAAGGTGGGATAAGTCACCCCAAAAGTGTGGGCCTCTTAATTTGTAAGGAGGTTTTTCATGTTAATGGCTTATGTCTTGATTAATACCAAGTTGGACCCGATGAGCATTATGATGTGTTGTGAGCTACTAGTGAACACCAATTTGACCTAGTAAAATATATTAGTGTTGTGAAAGTGGTTTAACAAGAACTACGAAATCTATTCTATGCTCCTTAAATGAATTTAAGTGTATTGTATAAGCATAAAACATCAAAGCAATGAAACAAGATAGTAATGCCAACAAAAATGATATATATTAAACCTAGATGTTGTATCAAATGTATGCTATTGCCCATACAAAAAAATAACATTGTTGACAACTTGACGAGAATTGTGGTACCTTAAAATGAGAATTTTATTGTTGAAAACCTATATCGTTATGTCAAAACCTCAACATTAACCCTCAAAATTAGTGCTACTAGTAGCACCCTTTTTTTTAATTAAAATTACAACTGTATGCAACCATGCATTAAAAACCCATACTATTGCTTGATATATAACCTTAAAATCAACCCTTGAATCGAAAAGTGGTGCTACCAGTAGCACCATTTTTTAGGGTTAAAATTTTAACTTGTTTGAAGCAATGGAATTAACAACCTATATTGTTGCATCCAAAATCTAACAATCATCCTCCATATCCTCCATATGGAATACTATTGCTATCAATAGCACCATTTTTTCCGAGGTTAAAAATACAACAATTTTGAAACCATGGCCTAAAATATCGGTATGGTTGCAAACAAAACCATACAATCCAACTTCAAACTTGCACTCCTTTAGAGTTAGATTAGCACTCTAAGAACCAAACTATAAATAATTACATCACAATATCACCCCCTAATATCAAATTCAACATTACTCCCATTTTTTTTTATACTCATAATAAAAAATCAATACAACTTGTATCAAAGTCAACATAAATTACTTTATAAAAATTATTGTTGCATTATCCATATATTCAATTCATATAAGCTGGGAAATCTTGTTATATTATTCATAGTCAAGTCATATAAACTAAGATACATATAAATGACTTATAACTTTATGGAAGATCATAAAAGCTCAAACTATTTTATAGAGTTTACAAATATCACATTAACAAAAAAATATATAAAATGTTTGATACAATGATTAAAACAAATTCATGGATTTTGAGACATCAAAATATACATAATATTTAAATGAATGATTAGATGAAGATGTAAGCACCCATATTCATCTTTATTATCAACAAGCGCACCATTTGGGTCTTCATGTATGCCAACATTTTAGATGTTAGAATCCTTTTGGATCTACCATAAGGTTCATGAGATTATCATATTTCTACTATTTCTTGTGCCAACAAGATTTTGATAATCTATGTAATCCTGGAATTGTAAGTCTCTTTGTCAAATGTAAGTCATAAACCCATATGCCAACATACTCTAACTTTACATTGTCAATAAGATGATTATTTATATTTTGACCCTTTCATTTTATCTTTCTACTAATATGTTTGTGGAATACCATCTTTGGATTGTACACACTATTAAATGGGTGTATATTTGTTGCATACCAATTTACAAAAATTGCTAAAAATTCTTTATGTTTTTATTTATCGTCATAACTTTTGTAATCCAGAACATATAACCACACAATTATTTAGTTGCTAAAAGTAGGATCATGTAACCCTTCTTTATTTATTTTACTTATCCCTTATAAAGGTATTCCATGACTTCATCTTGTACACATGAGCTTCTTTCCCTAATATATTTCTTTTGGTGATGAAGACTTGATAACACCTTTAGATTCAGATTGTTCAACCAAATTTCTTTCCCCATGCTCATTGTGGTGTACATTTTTTCCAATTTAATGGAGTTTTAAAAAATATATCTCCATTTGTGGAGTTTGAAATTATGTCACTTTGATTATTGAACCAAGAATCCCACCAAATAGAATCAATAACATCAAAGAACTCATATGGATCTTTAATAGATTTTTTTTTTTAATTTCCTCCAAATGTAGTACATCTCTATTATGCCATTTTGCATTATGGATTTCAACATCTGATTGAAACAATAATAATTTCAGTGCATACATTTGACAATCTTGGATGAGCTTCATAAATTCCAAACCCGATAAAAGACTCCATTTTGCACTAATTGGGTATTGCTTGCCCCATATAAGCATTTTCCCATCAATATTTTTGATATAGAATTGATGCTAGAAGATAATATCATTAAATTGTTGAGTACACTTTTCTTCACCATGCAATCCCAAAGTAAATCTTTGCATTTTGACAATTTCTTCCAAACTATGAAAAACAGGCTCTAAACAATATGTTTTCTTAATTGTTTCAATTAAAATTTGCAAGCTCCCAACATGCTTTGTGATCAATGTTACTACACAAGGGATAACCATTGGATTAAAATGGTTGTGTGTGCCTAACAAGAATGAAACCAACTCTTACCTTCTGAAAAGATCTTAGTTCAACCAACATGCTTAAATATCCAAACACAACTTGATTTTATTTTCATGGTTAGTGTTGTCCAATTGTAAATGCAAAAATTGATGAAGATTAATTAACCAATGAGTAGGAAAGTAGGCACAAGATGAATTATGGTGATGGTGAGAATTACGTTATTGTGAATATTTGGACTTATGAAAAAACCATTGGAAACATTTGACTCTTAAAAACCATACAACAATAAAGTGAAACTAAATAATTTTTCCTCTAAATTCGTTGTTGTATAGACAAAATGTTGCAAAATAGTATTTTATGATCTATGTCATCAATTATCAAACCTAGATACTCATTTGTAGTGTCATAACACTTATTTCAATGTTTGAACAACTTCTCTATTTCATTTGATTATTGATTGCAATGTTATGGAAGTGATTTAATATTGGAATATGTAAATAACATACAATGAAAATATTGGTAACCAATTTCCATATTGATGACTATCCAAGTATGCCTCTTTATACCCCTTCTATTTTACCCCTTCTTTCATTAAGAGAAGCACATGTATTACAAACCCCCATCCTTGAATTTTTAGGAATATAGAAATAATTGTTGATTTTGTTTTTCTTCATATTCTTGTAAAATATGCATATGCAATGAAATGACCCTTTCTTTCAACAACTTCAACATTTTCTTTGTATAAGCTATAGATTTCTCACCTTGTGAAATTCTTTAAAATACACACACTGTCTTTATCTGACATGCACTCTCCATCCTTGGAAAAGAAGTAACACATCCACAACATTACAATTTTTGTCATGGACCATTGTCTCATTGATGACGTACTTTTGAATAAAATGTAGGATTTTTTTCTAATTATCTTTTGATCTCGATAGATGAAGAAGATAACCAAGTGAGAAACTATAAAGAAAGTTTAGATACTTAGTCAGCACCAACACTTAGAAGAAGTAGCAAGCAAATAAACTAGAAAAATAAGAAAACAAACAAGAGCTATACATCAATCAAGACATCCCTTATTTTTACAATTGTAAGAAGAAATACCATAGGGTTGCCAACTATTGGTGTTATAAGGTATGTTCCTTCTATGGGAAGAAATGCAATCTTGAATTTTCTTGTTGGAAGAAGAAAACCAGACACCACAAACTAAATTGATTTTAGAGGAAGAATGGAAATAAGACTTCCCAATACAACAAAAAACTCATAGGAACCTAGAGAAAATGAGTATGCCAAACAATCCATGTAGCACCAAGAATGTTTTCCATCATTATAAGTTTGTGGACATTGGGAAGCCAAGTCTTGGAGGCTTCATTTGAAGAGCTTCATCCCATGAACCATACAACCAAGAGAAGAGTGTGGAGAATGAAGAGTTTGAAGGGACGAAGAACACCTTGAATTCCTACCCCAAGAAGTAGAGAATTTCCACACCAATGAAGTGGAAAGTAGGTTGATGTTGACATTAGAGTCAACACTAATTCAATTGTTGCCTTCAATATTGAAACTAAACATTCCCTTCATGGAGATGTGTCAAAGAATGGTGCATGGAGGTCAATGACATTGGGGGTTCCTTGAAACTTCATGACATCCAACGAAGCAATTCCTTATTTACTTTGATGAATTTGTTGAATGCATTCCTAAGAGATGCATGGAGAAATAACTACAACACTAGTGGAGATCATTGGTTTTGTAATTCATTAAATTTCCATTTGCATGTTGTGTAAAGCCACAACCATAGCCTATTGATGTTTGTCACCTACAACCATACATGCATATAATTTGTCAACTATTTTAAGTGGAATAAAGTTCTTTTATTTTACACAAAGGAGTCCCTTGAAATTATTGCGACGATAGGTTGTTATGTAAGCATGTTCAAATAATAAAGAGTTGTTTCCATTTGAGAAGCAATCACGTCTCAACAAAAGAAGGAAATCCACACTTCTTTCTGGGAAATTTTTGTGAAGGCACAGTGATTGTTGGGAACTCATTGTTGAATGAGTCTTGTATACATTGAACATTGAATAGGAAAATACCAAAATTCAACTTGGTTTCGAATGGATACCAAGATAAACTATCTCCAAGTATGATAATGAAGAGACTTGCATGTTGAAGATGGGAATGGATTTTGATTGAAGAAATTGAATTGTTATTGAGATTGAGCAAACATTTTCAATGTAGGATTGAGTAAAGCCAAGAACCAAAGCTCAAGCTACAATCAAGAGCCAAAGTTGAGAGCTAGTTTCAAATTTATAGCCAAGAGCCAGAGTTGAGATCCATGTTCTAGAGAAGCAAACATGAGCTACAATGATCCAAATATTGGTTTTCTTAGAAGCTTTTGGAGACCAAAATCCTTTTAATGAGGACGTATAGTCCAAAATTGATTTAAAAAACAAACGTAGTAGACAATTAAGCTTATTACACAGGTAGTTGACAATTAATTGAGGGTTGAAGAAATAAAATCGACAACTCAAGGATTAAAACAAATTAAATAAAAAAATGAATAAGCCAAAAAAATGAAATACGAAAAAATAAAGTTAGAAATGGGATTTTAAAAGACAAGGATGCTTGGCCTTCCCTTCACCCAAGCACTTCCTATATCTTCATGGAAATTGACTCACAAAGAGTCTTTGGGAAAATAGCAGCTGCTGCATAAGAAGAAGATGGCTATGTAAATTGTTGAATGGCCCATAAAACCATGAGACATGATTGTAACCTTGAAATTGTAAAAAAGAAAGAGTAATAAACATTCAAAGCTTTGTTTTCTCATTCAAGTTTTCAAGGTAAAATATGTGTTGTCCATCTTGCTTAAATTGTTGTATGAATTGACTGTTGTGCTATTTCTATTTCTTGGTTCAATTATGAGATACGATGTTGTTATACACCCACACAAACCTCATTGATATCAATTATAGATTAAAATAATTATTGTCATTTTTTTTTGTCAATTACAACAACGAGAGAACCTCGGGTTTTTGTTTCAAACAAATAAATAACCTCTACCCATACCTCAGCCTCAGATACAAGCTGTCCAACAATCCCAGCCTCATTTGCCCCTTCAATCAGCATCTCAATCTATGCAACGACCACCTCAAGGTCGGAGTTTGCCAATGCATCCTCCCATTCATTCTGTTCCACAAAATGTGCCAATGCAGCCTTAAGTTCCTACTGTTCTCTCAGGTCAGCCTCAACAGTCTTTCAACCAGTCAACTACTGGACTGCATCAACCTGTACAGCCACCATTGCCACAACAACCAAGGCCTCCTATGCAACCACCTCCACATCAGTTGCAGAATCAGCCAACTCAGAATTTGGGATTTCAATCAATTGTTCAACAGCAATCACAGCCACAGGCAATGTTTCAGGTGTACTTTCTAGATATTGCATTACAGATTGTATGTTTGGAAGAACTTGTAGAATAATATCTATAATGATGATCTGCCTAATGTAGACTTATATTCTTATAAGACTATTAAGGAATGCAACATGTTAAATTCATTTCATCCATGCTCTAGAAGTATGATTCTGTTTAGAAAGAAGAATTTTCCATGGCCTTTATGTTCATACTTAAACAAAATCGTTTGGGATGTTCAATCTGCAGCAGTCAGGAAGCAGTCAAACTAACATGGGTGTCCCATTCCAGCCACACGCGCAACCTCCACTGCCAAGTCAGCCTCCTCCACAGCAATTATATCAGGTAAAGGTCTTGCTCTTACTGTGAGCTCAGTTAGAACATTCATCTTGTTGGTATTATTTAACCCAACACTTTTATCCCTGAATACCTACAGATGAATTCAGGCGGTGGTGCAGTTGGTC
>LPNX010414083.1:0-10294 GCA_001517045.1 Pseudotsuga menziesii | reverse complement strand
GTACCTTTATATTGTCGCTAAACTGAAACTAAGTTTGACTTGAAGTCTTGAAACTAAGCAGTGGTTTTAGCTAAAAATTTGCACATGCTGAGAGATTTAGTGTAACTTTCTGCAGGATTTATTTATATAACGCTCTACAACCAGATAAGGGTCATCTGAAAAGTTATACAGGTCATGTGCTTGGTTCTTTCTACATAAAGGTAAATGAATTTACTTAACATATAATCTGCTTTGAATATACTGATATTACTGCATTTGTAGCTGTTCTTTCTTTGCTTTTGATATCTCTCAGAATTTATTTGGATTTTGGATCACTACTTGAGGTCTTTTTGCTCCAAAAGATGCAATGTGAAGATGATAACTTGTGGGGTTCCACCTTTTCACTGGGTTTATGTGACTTGCTATTTTTGGTGTGGATGTTTATGTTGCTGTTTTTGGTGCCCATCCAATTCCTTTCTCATCTAGATTGATGTTTGAAAATTGGTAAGTGGCCAGTGTGGACCTGATGAGCTATGTTGAAAATGTGCGTCTAATAAGCTTGTAGTTATTCTTGATCCCTGAGCTTTGCCACCTTAAAAAACCTAGTTGGATTGAAAAACCTTTCAAAAGATTAGAAGGCATGGTTGACTTATTCATATACTTCCCCTTGCACCAAGTAGCAAGATATATACTTCCCCTTGCACTTATTCATATAATTCCCCTTGCAGCAGATGGAGTACTAGCGTTAGTAGAGATATATGAGCTTGGAGGGGGGGGGGAAACCAACACTGACATTCCCATCTTTCTTTTTACCTTTACCAACTACCATTGCTGATTGTGCCATGATTTCTGTGGAATGAATGAAGAAAATCACCATTGTTGAAGAAATGGAAAATATGGTTTGTGAATTTGCCTTCAAAATACATGGAATCCCATCAAATCTCAGTTTTACTATTCATCTGCACAATGGAAAATTTTGAGATATCTTTCCCCCTCTTTATAAAGTGAGAAAAATTATTGAGATTTGTTTTTGAGAATCTTATATGTCACTTTTCTACCCACATGTGTTGGACATGTGAGACACGTCTAGGACATGTCTTTGACATGTGTTTAGTACGAGTCTTGTTTCAAGACATGTACTAAACATGTGTTGAACATGTTTCATAGCGCATCCATGCCAAAGACGGAATATGGATATGGAACCCCTAAAGGATGTGTCTTGTTGCTTATATGCTTAGTGTAGCACTCCACTTGGGTTTTTTTTGTTGGCTTAACTAGCCTAGTGTTTACTTGTGGACTTAATCCATGTATTATTGTTGGACTCCCTCACCTAATTATATATAAAGGGAATATAGTGTCTTTGTTATAACTACATTGTAACTTAGATTGACATTTGGTGTGATTCTAGCCAATGTTTTAAAACTTGAACTCGGGCTTGGAACTGGTCAAGGGTCAGCCCCACTCAAACCAGAATCGACATTGAGTTAGATCAATTTGAAATTAATGACTCAGTTTACTAAAAAATACATAAGATATTATAAATTTAATGAAAAATAAATAAAGATTCCAAACTATGATCACAAACCATTAGATAAAAATATGCAAAGTCTACTTGTGTGTGTGTGTGTATGGATCAGAGCTTAATATATCAAAACGGCACCAAGTGCACTACATATAATAATCTGAAACAAAATACAATTTCAAGGAGGCTCTAAATAGCCTCTAGAGTCTTGAGGGCCCTTGAAATTTCAATTTGAAGTTGGAAGATAGGTTGTAGTATACCCTCCTAATCTTGCCTCCTAAGTCCTAATTGAGATTCCAATAAGGCACAAGAATTGCCAAGATAGTCTAAAATTTAAGTCTATGACTCTATTCTAAAAGCTCAAGCCTCCAAATGATCACAAATGATGAATGAGAGAAGTGACAACAAGTGTTGAGTATTGAAGCCTGTGGGATGCATGTGAGAATATCCTTGATGGCTTGTGTGATGCACATGGGAGAGATTGGGTTTGAATTTTGGTGCGATGCTGGCTTGTTTTGAAACTCCATGGATTGGATTGTAGAGCTTGGTGGGATTCCTTACTTGGCCTTTGTATTGTGGGCCATAGTTTGTGGCAGTCACAAATGGACATTGTATATTTTGGAATGCATTGAAGAGTCCCTGCTTGAGATGAGTTGGAAGGATCTGTTGTAGCAGCTTGGGATGAGCTAAGGTTTTGTACTTTATCTTCATTACTATGATAATATGAAGTGTACTACCATTGTTTTCATGAATTTTTGTTGCAGAACTGATTTTTTTCATGCATTGAGCAAGTTTTATGGTTGTTTTATTACAATGATTTATTAGGACATTGGGGCTGAAAGCTATGTTGTTTTAGCATGTTTAAAGAAAATTTCATATCAGATTTATTGTTGTTATGTTTCTGTTGTAATTGAAGTAGTATTTATATTTGTGTATTGAGATAGATCTTTCCATAAGGGTTTCTAAAATGATCTATGCTTGGATCCTTTGCGGTGTCTACATTTTTTGAGTTTTCCTAGAAGTAGTGCTAGGAAAAGATGGTAGGGTTGGAACAAATCCCTGCAACAAGGTACCCATATGGATATGATACTTGTGAACTGTGGATGCTGAATGATGGACTCCTTAATGTAGAGTCCATGTCATATAATATACATGAACCATTGATGCACAATGGCAAACTTTTCAATGTCGAGTTCACCCTAAATATATCCATAATCGTATGCCGGAAGCTCATATTGATGTAGTATGGTTAACATGACATTCAAATTGAGTTTCCCCAAAAAATCCACTTAGCCATACAACATAAAAATTGAATTTCCCGCAAAAGATTGTTATGAAGGCATAAAATGGAATGACAACAAACATTGAGAAGATTCATTAAAGTTGTTGTTGTGATTAGGTCTGCATGGGGATGCCAGGATCATTTTTATCATTATTGGATGGCCTCTACCCATCATTTGTTGGTTCCATGTGATGTACAAGTTACAACATCATCCAAACTAGCACAAGAGTCAGGAATTTATCATTTAATGAGGGTTGTAGGAGAGTTGTGTGGCTAATTTTGGTGACACTCTTGCCTCTCCTTCATGGCTTGGGTAGATCTATGTCGTGGCCTCCATCTCTCCATTGAGATTGCATGAATTGAGGAAGAGGGGTGAGAGACTTGGTAGGGGGTTCCCTGCATTTTTTGTTTTAACATGTAAAATAAAAATATAATATGGTATGAAGGCCATAAATTCTGGTTATGAGGTAAGCATCAGTGACTATGGCTAAGCAGTGACTTCATTTTGTTCACAGTGGTTCTGTTAATTTTTTATTGGTTACCATGTATTTTGATGGTTATATACATCAAGGAGTGAGTGCACCAAATTGCAAAATGTGTAGCAATTCACAGAAAAAATGGTAAGAGTTTGATAAATGTCCAAGTTCCTTGTTGTCAGGGTCATCTGGTCAAGGCAATGAGATCTGTGAGTATATACAAATCATTGAAATGTTAAGATTCCGAAAATTTTAAATTAGTGGAAGGTAATCATTTCATATAGAGTGGAACTTGATGAAACAAATAAGACACATATCTCAAACAACTGTCCATTGCGGTCGTGAACAGTGTTTATCCTCGTAGTTGAGAATATCTGGCCATGGCACTGTTTTATAATGTTGTGGATGCATCTGTGTAGCTCATGACCAGTGTTCCACAAACACCTCACACTAATATACAAATCGCATTAGCTTTGCTATTCATATTGTGGTGACCTTATTGGATGGTGCTCATTTCATTAGTAGCCATTGAATTTGTTATTATTGGCATGCCTCGTAAAATTGACAAAAACAATCTAGTAAAAATGCTGGTCATATGAAAATGACCAGATGCAAAAGTGGTTTCACAATCAAATGCTACTGCTATATCTTGGTGGAGATGATATTTGTCATGAAGATTTTTTCAAAATGATGAAAGCAATAGCAACACACACACTATAACACACTTGGATTTAAATGGGAAACCTGAGTAGGAGGAGGAAAACCCACTGTCGAAATGGCATAGCTTGGTTATATTTGGGAGAATAAGAGTACACTAGTACATCTAATAGCATAAGTCCGTAATAGAGATAATAGCTAACCTATTCAGCTTGGGACTAGGTCTCTACATAGCCTAAGGTTATTGACAATATCAATAGATTGATCAATGACCCTATCTAATGGTTTGTTTGATATTGACAATATTGATCATGCACTTTATTTATAAATTATGACATTGTTTATTTCTATACCTTATGGCCTTTACTTACAAAAAATGGGGTGCATTCCCACACTACAGGCTTATATAATACCGAACATTATATTTATCTGAATGTCTAGATTTCAAAATATTCTACCAACTCTTATCTCTTTTGTGCTATTTTTACAGAGGCTGGTGACCAATTAGTATTATAGAAATCTGGCCAGATCTCTATTTCACATGGACACAAGGAAGCATGCTTGCATTTGGTATGATTTTATGCCAATCTCAGGTGATTGTGGACTAATCTATTTGCAGAAATTGATTGCGTGTATGTGTTGAGCACAAGTGATTCTAAAGTTTATCAGATCAAAAGTTCATATTTTGAAGGCAAAGTTTATCAGATCAAAAGCACAGGCCATGACTGATGATATTGAGGCTGTTTCAAACAATTTTACCACTGGTATGCATATATTACATTCCTACACTACTACATTTCGATCCAAAATCCGATGAAAAAATCCGACGGCGCGTGGATTTATTTTTTTAAACCTACCAAAAATCACAAAGATAATTTTTTTTTTTGAAAATGTGGCCATAAGCGTCGCTTAAGCGACGGCGCATCAAATTGGTCAATTATTTAACATGGTAAATTCAATTAATTGGTTCATCATATTCATGTCCATAATCATGTTTAATTATCATTTAATAAATCCTAATCTCTCTACAATTTCTACAAGTGTTAAATAAAGGGCAAAAACAGTGGAAGTCTCTTCACCTTTATTTTTTCCATCATCAAAGTGAAATATAGATAAGCAATCATATTAGAGAAAAAAGGAAAACAAGTTTAAAATCATCAAGAGATTCCAAAATCCTTTATATGATTTGTCTTTTCTCTCCTTCAAGGGGTTGTCAAGAAATATAAACATTTAATTTCAATTTTCATGGTCATCTTCATCTTCATCAAATAGGGTCATATCATGTTTGTTGGCAAGTATGGTTTTTCCCCTTCTCTTTTCCTTTGGACTATGGGTCAATCATTTTAATTATATCTACAAAGAACCATCCGAATCCAACCTAGGGGAGATCCTAAAATTGGTGGTGTTCTTTCAAGGATGTTTGAGGAGGAAAACAAGATGGATCTCTTTCAACTAGTGACAAAGGAATAATTGTGTTCCTTCCTCCAATATTTCCAAATGGATAAGATTCTAGGGTCATATGGGTGACCAACTCAGTTTTATGTGGATTCGAATTCTTAGAAATAATTGGTGATGATCTATTAAAGGTGGAGGAGGAAGTTTAGATGACTAGGACGATGCATACTAGTTTAAATTCAATATTCCTAGAATCCATCCCAAAGGTGGATTGGGGCCTATGAAATTCAAATATTTCATACCATTATCACTTTGCAATTGAATATATAAGATAATTTCAAAGGTGATAGTTGTTCACCTCAAGCCTCTTATTTCAATGGTGATATCTATGAAATAGTTTGTGTTTCGTAAGGTAAGATTGATTCGCAAGGCTATCAACTCATACTTGGAAGGTATGCACTTGATTAATACCTCTCATATTCTTGTGACTATCATTCAATTATTATTTCTAAATATTATGATTGAATATATTATTTCTAATTATTATAATTTCTAAATATTAAATTATGAGTAATGAGTAATTGAGTCACTTGTCATTTGTGAATGATATTATTCTATTTTTTCTTAATTCGCTGGTTTTCCATTCTGCATCCCATCAATAACTTTTTTCCCTCAAGGGTTTGGCATTGCTAGAATTCAAGGTTATTGTTTTGATGAAAGGACCCATGGTGGTGGCACCATCCATGGAATGTTGGTTGTATTTGCAGGCCCTCTTCGGACCATAATCGACTTGGGTGATTGGGGTTTTCAGAATTAGCACACCTACTCATCGATCGAATGGACTGGGGTTTTCTCACCTACAGTTGCCTACTCCTAGATTCGATGGCTTGGGGTTTGTTCACCTATGCCTACCTGCTCGCAGATTTGACAGGGTGGGGTTTCTCCAACAGCTGCACATTATAAATGCAGGGTATACGATTTTGGTGAATGATGTTGGTGGGGTGTTTAGCTAAGCCTGCTCACATATTTGACAGGGTGGGGTTTCTCCAACGGCTGCACATTATCAATGCAGGGTCTACGATTCTGGTGAATGATGTTGGTGGGGCGTTTATCTAAGCTTGTTACCAGGTCCTTTCTATTTCTTCTTTTAAAATTTTTTGCTATTTCACATTAAGTTTTCAGCGTATATAGGCCATTTTCTTCCAAAACCAGGATTTTGGTTCACCTAGAAATTTTTCAGAGTTTTTCAGGTTGCCTTCTAACAATATTTTCTAATATTCTCTGATATTCTGATAAGTTTCTTTCAATACCCATGGCAATATATTCTCCAAAATAGTATATGCTACATTGCTAGAGATTTTGAATCGATGTGTAAGTCAACAGTGTTCGTTTGCTAGAGATTTTGAATCGATGTGTAAGTCAACTACTTCCATTTTGTATTGGTGTAGAAGAGCAAAGGTTATTTGTGTAGCATTTTGGATTTTTCGTAAAATAAAAAAACTGAGATTGTTACTGCAGTTGTTCTCATACAACTTTGGGGCCTTTGGCAGTCCATCTTGTGATTGTCTAACTGAAGACATATGCTCATAAAATTTAAATCGACCTATAGGAGCTCTTAAATTCTCCGTGAGAGGTTCCCAAGTCAGAGTTGTGATTCAGGCTTACATATATATTCAATGACTTTAGACCTTATTCTATGAGTAGTATCAGTACATCAAACCAAAGAACACATTCAATACTGTCTCCAGTTATTTTTTCTCCCCTCGTGAAAATGTATGGAATCTCCACTACAAACATTACTAATGTCTTATTCAAAAAACACGTCAATTTCAATTTCAAGTAAGAAAATGGTCAAAGAGTGGAATGTACATCTTCTCTATGCTTTCAAAAACAAGCCTTCAAAAAACAGTAGATACAAAGGAATCCTCAAATGAAGCTGCCAACCTCACATTTATTTGTTCACTTTAATTCTGACAATTAGAGTCTCCATACTCTGCACAGGATTGAATTATTTGATATGCTATTTTTATCAAACTGACTTTCAATTTTATTTATAGCATATATTCAGCTTGGCTATCAAATTGTCAATTTACCATGATACAATGAAACGATAAAAGGAATGAGAAAAAATTATCTCCTGTAGGAACAAAAAGACAAATTTCTCACATGTTCAAACAGGTTGCAAATAAGAATAACTGTTAAATTAGATATGGTATAGTCATACATTTCTTGACTAGTGAAAAGCACACCTCATAATGGCTCACTTCACAGAAATAAATTTTGCAAATGGATTAGATGTGTTGAGGTTTTCTAAGATTCTGATTAAATAGCCCTCAACCCTCTTGAAAATTAGCAATAACGCATCAAATGATCTCATCTAATCCTCCAATATCTGGTAGCAGCATACAAGTTGTGCTCACAGTAGAAGTTTACAACAAACCTTTTCAATATGCAGGTTCCCAAATCCAAGAACTCCAGATACAAACAGCAACAAGAAGCATTTGGAGAATAGTTGTAGATTTCTTAATCTGAACCTTTCATCCAAATAATAATACATGTAAGATTTTGGATCATGGCAAAAGCACAAGACCCATAATAGAAGCAGTTTGCATTTGAGTGGTATGCAACTACTTCTTCCCTAAAACAAGTCAGCAGAATGCTCAAGCCTTAAACACTATCCCGAATTCCATCTCTGAAGGGGCTTGTTTTGCTTTCCATTTTTAGTTCATTAACATTGTAGTCCTGCAGCGATGGATTGTTTTGCTCTTCTACAGGTGAAGCATGCAAAGCTTCAACTCTTTGAAGAGAAGATGATCTTGAGTGTGCCTTTTTTCTCTTGCATCTAGGAACATATATATCAAAAGGTAACTTAGGTAAGCATTTCATGTTTGAAATGCTTTCTCCTACAGCTGTTGGGCTGACATCCTTCTATGTTCCCCCTGTTGTCTAAGACTGAGATGCCCCTTTTCCAACTATGCTTTCACATTCAATGAGTTTCTTAACTGGAGAAGGAAAATCCTGCTACTGCTTTTCTTTCATCTCCATAACTGCATTATGTTCGATGGAGATTTCTCAAAGATGCAAAATATTCTTCCAGCAAAACCAAGAATCAAGATTTAGGCACTTCATCTGCTTCATCTGATGTAAGTGTTAACTATTTATTTTATTTGTATGGTTTATTAATTTTATTTTCAAGAAGCTCTATGATTGTCATGGAAAATTGATGAAACCCATAATTTCAATTGTCGTGGCCTTGTCACTCATGTATTAGTTATTTTGAGTACTTTAGAACAAGATTCATGGATTGCCTTCTCTGTAGCTATAGTCAAAGATTTTTAAATCATCATAGACAACTGAATGGAAGATTTGTCACTTTTGGTCACCAGACATGTCATTCATCCAATGTCTTGAAAACAAAATACATGTGTTTTGGTATTCCATTCTTCTTCTAGATGATAATCCTGTTTCTACTCTTTTACTAGTTACTCACTAGGGACTATAAAGCATTATTGACAATTGTGTCTACACTTCTGGTGAGAAATTGGTTCATTTTCTATATGCAGCAACAACCATGCACCTATACAGGGACCTATGTGGTTCTGGTGGCCAAGTCTGGTCCTCTTCAGGGATAGCTTGCATCTCTCAGATGCACAAGATAGTTCCCTCTTTCAGTGTACTGTATTTTGTACATATCTTAGAATTTAGAAACTAGGTTGTACTATCATACTAGTATGTACACATACAGAACAATTAGTGCTAGTCAATATAGAAGGATGCGTGCACTGAAGCTTCATGCAGTAGAGTGGGCATCATCTATTAGATTTCTAGGTGCATTTACTTGTAGTTGTTTACTACCTACTAGTCTCTCTGCAGCTCTTTTACCACCATGTTTACTGTCCCATAACTCTGGAATTTGCTATTCACTTGTATAACTAGAATATGACGAAGCAATGTTTCCATGGCCAAAGAGTCATGTATAACTTAGAAATTGTCATCTGGAATCGTGATCTGTTCTGTGGTCTCTTGTTATGTATGAATTTTGTATGAGTGTATATTATAGAAAATTCTGTGAGCAACCATGCTTGACATTAGCCTTACACTGCATGTAAAGTCTATAGAGCTAAAAGCTGATTGATGATATAGAGCATATTTCTATTAGGGCATCTTGAATTGTCAGATTACTGTTTTATGTAGATCCAACCATTCTTTTTTCTTGGTTTGATCTAATCTCATGATATGCAGTGTTGACACTAATGGGATTTCATACAGCGCTTTGTTTAAGCAGATATGCTGACCCATTCCTAAGTTATTAACTGTAGGAATGAATTCTTTGAGTGCAGATCTGCTCACCATGTTATGAAGTTTAACATGGTATCAGACCTGTAGCTCTAAAATTCTCCATGCAACCTTCATCCTCAAGATCAGAGTCACTGTCAGATGGCTGAAGATGACCCCTCTCATCTGAGAGAGGCAAGAATGGATCAACACCGCTATCCCCCCTCAATGATGTAGTGCTAGAAGAAACATATTTTTGAGGCTTCAAGCAGAGGCAGTTTGTCCCTCTTACCCCTCCTTCTCCACAATCACAAAAGAAATGGCTTAAACAAGAGTAAACAACTCTGTGACCCCTGTGGCACACCCTGGCACAAATAGAACAGCACCCTTTAGAAACAGTCAGATCGCAAGTGTAGTAGAAATAATGACCTGTCAAAATAGCCTGTCAAACTTTATGGTCTTTGAATAATGTTTGAAGCTGAGAGAGTATATCTAGAATGATATTTGCCAGCTGTGATAGCTCCCCTGTATGGCCAAAATGAACATTATGGCACAGAATTCTGCTAAAACTTATGAAGTATTCAATTTCAAGCAACTTGTCTCTACCAAATTCAGGACTCCATGGCAAAGCACCAGCTTCCTTAACATCAATATCTGATAGAGTGATCCAGCCAAGTACAAAACAATATCTTTCAAGTATAAGCTCAT
>LPNX010414076.1:234738-304105 GCA_001517045.1 Pseudotsuga menziesii | reverse complement strand
TTTTTCTTTGAGCTGCTTCGAAGTTGCAATGTGGTTTTCTAAGTATAAGTTTTAGAAGTAATTAAAAAATAAATATCATATGAATGCCAAAATGCGTGTTTGACACGTCAATGGATAGAAGATTCGTTGGTGAATCTATCGGTATCAACTCCACTCAGTTATGTGCTAGGAATGGTAGGGTTTACACCTCTGCAAGGCACAGGAAATTTTCCATTTGTTTGAATGAGGGCTAAGTCTGTTTTTTTAAGCCCTCGACCGAGGTATGAACCTCGACCGAGGTATCTAAATACCTCGGTCGAGGGCTTAATAAAACCTCGGTCGAGATATTAAGACCTCGGTCGAGGGCTTAACAAGCCCTCGATCGAGGTGCGTTTTTTTTTTTTTGCCGAAATGCTCTTGCCAAAAAGTGTTACCCAGGTCCGTGGATTCACCCATCACATATGCAGCAATAAAGTGAAACTAACTATCTATCTATCTATCCCTGAGGAGCCAAATTGTAACTTATTTATGAGTAATGTGTATTGTGCATGCATTATAAAGGGAAATTATAGATAGCTGATATTCCTTCCTACAACACATGAACAATTAAAGATATTTAGACAATCAAATAGCCAATTGTTTAGGTGGTAATTTCACAAAATAAACCAGAAATCATTCAAACAAGAACATAGGCTCTAAGAGTTAGAACGATCTCATAGTTAATGGACAAAAACTGGAAAAATGAAATAGTTCATCTTTCACCAATCCATAGCATAGCATTTGAACCTCCCACCAAACTTTCTCCAACGGGCAAACAATAATTCTTTATTGCAAAAAAAAGTAGTTCTTCTTACAATATCTCTTTACATGTCTAACTAGGAAAAAGCCCCTATCAATCCTAACTTTCAAATATTTAAACTAACAGTTGACCGCTTGGGCTGCCCTCCCAAACACGTGACCTTTCGGTCTCTCGAAACGTTTCGGATCCCTACTTTTATCTTTTCTGTGTGCACTCATGATCCGTTTAGCAATTGACATCTTTCAGGTCTGCGCCTTTGTCACTACTGATCTTTGCCTTCTGCTTCGCTTGTCCTCCTTGTGATCCTGTCGGTTTCGGTTTGATCTTTGTCAAAACTATCCAGCTATGCCTTCGCGTTGTGGTCATATCGCCAGTCCCTTGAGTCCACCTACAATAAATCAATGTCCATCATTCATTTTGATTGCATTCTAAAACAAAACGTCAAATTATATCAATCAAAACGGCTACTTAACAAGAAAGGCCATGCGCTGCATTACTGCCATGAATCTTAACAAATGCCGGCACCACTATCTCGTGTACCTACGGGTTCGAAAGAAATCACCAACGACAAGAAAGAAAGAACTCTTCGACGGCTTAGAATGCTAACATCGGCAGGGTAGACCTATTCACAACCGCATAAGCAGGTCTTAACAGGCGATGGGTACTGCGAAAACACTTAAGCACATCGGAGTCGAAAGAGTTAAGACCAAAGCTGTGGCGGGAAAACTTTCGATCGGAAATCGAAAGGACAACGACATCGGCAGCCAAGTTCTTTGTGCGGCCGCAACGACGAAAGAAAAATGGTTACAGACATGCGACACGCATCGGCGGGTGGAGCGTTTTCACATCAGGTGCTTAGCTGATTTGGGAACTGCAATGGCGGAAGAGAAACAGAAAACAACCTCCGGTCAGATGAAATTGATAAGTGTTTTAAAACTTTAAAAATTTGGCAACGATTGAAACTATTTCACCTCTGGAACAGCGTTTTTCAAAGAACACTTGACCCGATTCATCTTCGACTAACAAAAACCAGACTCTAACATCGGCGACCCGCAACAATTTCCAACACAAGAAATTTTTGAAATAAGACGAGAGTTCATCTTCGAAAATCATCCAAAAATAAAGCATGACCAAAATTCACAGCTCCAATTGATTCAACGCAGCATTAAAATCATAAAGGGGGACCAAAATTTAAAAGAATTTGGGGAGAATAGTTGCAGCTGCAACACCTAGGTACCAACAACTCCTAGATAAGAATCAATTCTAACTAAATTTGGTTACTCATTCCAAAAAGAATCATTACAACAAGCACATCAAGTAACCTTAGGGTTTCTCAAATGCCTCAATCCCTAGCCTTCTTCTCTCACTAAAGCTACAAAGTTAAATGATTTCTTCTCTCCTCAAGGTGAATTTCATGAAGAATGTCATCTATCCCTTTGTTGAACCCTAACTCCTATTGAACCAACATACTACCACCTACCCTCTCCCTCCTCAACATTACCTTCCTTTGTGATAGATACACAGTCCTAGAGGACTGTGTATATCATTGACATTTCCAGCCATACATAAGAAGTTTTGACAATGATCTACAAGTACATTTGCTATACTAAAATACCAAATATACCTCTAAAAAACATGTACAAGATACCATCTTTGTTGAGGACTATCATATAGGTACTTGTTGTCACTCTTGGCTTGACTGGAAATTACTATTAGGGACAGTCATAGAAAAAGGCTAGAAAATACATTTAGTTTGACAATCCCATTCAATGACCAAGTTGGAATTGACAATACTCGTAGTCCACTTGCATTTACCTAACAATTGTCTTCCTAATTGAAAACTTGAAATTGACATAGCTATTGCATCTTTACTTTGACTAGAAGTAACATTTTGGGATGGTCATACTTGGGTAAGAGTTGTCATTGGTTTGAAAGTCTTATTCATTGTCCAAATTGCATTAAAAAGCACTTGTTTGCCTTTGGTATTTACATAGTAATTATTGTCTCATTTTTCAAGCTAGAAATTGATATTGGAATGATCTTCTCTTACCATTTGATTGATTGGAAATTTCATAGTATTGATGAGCTGAGAATCATATTGAACATGACTATTGTTGGCTTGCATTTGTTACATCTACTTGGCAAACATTGATTTTGATAAATTTGGCAATTCATATCATTTGAAGACGAAGTTGACATTGCTTACTCTCATTGAATAGATACATATTTTTTATGTTATTGTTGAGCACTTGCAATTTTAACGATCTATTGTACTTGTTACAATTTTAACAATTTAAGGGTTAACATGCATAACCTAGGGTTTAGAATCAACGAGGAAACCGTAACCCTAACTAAATTTTAAAGGTTAGCATGCATAACCTAGGCTTTATAATCAATGAGGAAACCCTAACCCAAATGGTGTTTCTAAGTTAGCATGCATAACCTAGGTTTTAGAATCAATGATGAAACCCTAAATCTAGGAGGGAAACCCTAACACCAACACTACCTAGCCATCTCTTGTGGCCTCTTATAAAGTACCTTTTTGTTTATATATGAGCATGCCTAGGATTGTGTTCATATGTCACATATTCTTTATAGACTAATCAAATGAAATACTTCAAATCTTAAGCATAGATTACTTCAGATAAGCTAGGGTTAGAGCTTCATGAACACTCCTTTTATAAACCATAGTGGAATAAGCAAAACATAGCTCGTCTTTCATAACTCATACATTAAAAACTCATGAGAGAAAGAGGCTCTATAATAGGCTTATGCCTAGAGTTGATAAGAATAAATTAACATTCAATAGATGAAGGAATGAAGGAAAGGATGGGAAAGGAATGCACAGAGAGTATCAACACTATATTTAGACCATAGTTCCCATGCAAGCATCGTAGTGAAAAGAAGCTAAAAAATTATTACATTTGTTTTGGACTTACCTTGTCCATATCAATATGCCTTCTACTCCATTTTCTAACCTTTAATAACCCTAGGACTATCTATAAAACTAGATTTTAATACAACCTATTAGGCGGTCATAACACACACCTAACCATTCTATTCTAGCCTAACCCTTGCTAAACCCCTTTCCCTAGAATCCTACCTTTACCTCTCTCTAAAGGAAGGCTTATTCCTTTCATTTCCACACTAATTAGACCCCCACGGCTCTCCTTATATATCTCACTGTAATATCGATTTTGGACAGCCCTATAACACCACTAACTCATCCTAAGATACTTGAACTTCTCCCTTAGCCATAGTCCTAACCTCCTAGCATGCTAAGACCCTAACGCAAGGCTATCTTCGTCACTATTTTGTCATTTAAATTTCTCTCGACTTGCCTAATTATTGACTATAATATCCTATTTAGGGAAGCCCTAATAGCCTTCTTACCCTCCTATCCTAGCCTAAGGTCACTTCCTTGCCTTCCTATCTTACCCACTCACTAGCGCCTTGCCTCAAATTTGTCCAAAACCCAATTTAAAGTGGCACAAAGACACCCTAAAGGGACCGTCTCTAAACAATCATTCCCAGCCATACTTAAACAAATTTGACAATGGTATATAAACATCCATAACTTGGCAAAATACAAGAAAAGGCCTTGAATTGCTGGCAAGTCATTGTGTCATCAAAATCCAAGTGAATATACTTGTTATCATTCCTACTTGATTGGAAATTACATCTTGGACTGTCATAAGACATTTTACTTGACTGGAAAAATGATTTGGTTTAAGAGTCCCATTGGCTTGGAAACTTGGCACTTATAAATTTGTTTATCACTGATGTTTACTTAAAAGATTGTACCTTTGTCTTGACAAGCTAAGAACTAAAATATAGGACTGTCATAATGCTAAGTGCTTGGCTCGAAACACTTTTGTTTTGACAGTACCTTTCACTAATTCAAAGTGTCATTTCAACTCTTGTTTATCATTAGTACTTGCATTTGGGATTGTACACTCATTTTGGCAAGCTAGAAATTAGTGTTTTCAACTATCATAATCATTTTGACTTGGCTGGAAATAATTCTTAGTTTAATAATCCTATCTTCATGAAAAGTGGATTGATTGGGGTCTATGTCAATGTATGTCGGTTACAAAGGAGGTTGACTTTGTATGATATGATGATAGCATCCCATCAACACCATTAATATGCTTCAACCACATGCATAATGGAAAGGAAAATTAAATCCAATGTAGTTTATGAAACCCTAGATATGTTGTAGTGCAGGTACATATATTCTAGGTATATGGTATACTAGTTTCTAGTTAAGTGAGACTAACAAATATAATGATATAAATATAATGAGTTCACAAACCCTAGTTTGCAGTTCTATGTCTAAATATGTGAACCCAAGATTTTAAGTTTGTGGTTTCTAGTTCAAGAAACCCTAGCTTTCTTGACATTTGTTCTTATATATTATGTGTATGTTCTAAGTTTATTTACATAAGTATATCGTCCTAGTTTGTAGATGTATGTGTAAATTTGTAATCCTTATTTTTTAGGTTTGTGGTTTGTAGTTCATAAAACCCTAGATTTTTTTTTCTATTTATGCATGTAGCTTAGGTAGGTGGTTTAAGTATTTCTACATAAGTGAGACTAACATAGCACATGATCTCTATGTATGTGAATTTATACGTTATAAAACCCTAGTTTGTAGTTACATGTGTAAATTTATAAACCCTAGTTTTTAGGTTTATGGTTTGTAATTTGTGAAACCCTAGTTTTTTTGCTATTTTATCTTCTAGCTTAGGTATATGGTTTAAGTGGTTCTACATAAGAGAAACTAAAATAACACAGCATCTCTATGTATGGGAATTTATTTCAATCCATGAAACCCTAATTGGCTATATACTTGTAATTCATGTATGATTTTTTACTTCTAATTCATACAATTATGTGTTTCTACTTGTATTTCATGAAACTCTAGTTTCTGTGTTGTAGTGTAGCTACATAGCTTCTAGGTAAATGGTCTATTGGTTTCTAGGTAATGGCATGCCAGGAGACCAGCAAAGTCGACGGTTCATCAATCCGACCTCTGGTTGTCGAGTTATGCCTAGTTGAAAGTCACATGAAAATGTCGTTTAGGGACACTTGGTGACTCTCAGTTTAGGAGAGAAAAAAAAATGGAGAAGCAAGATTGCATGTCATTGGCTCAAACAAGTTTGTTTGGGAAATATCGATATGGGAACACTACCAACACTGGCACAGTGGAGGGTTTTACAGAGTTGACCCACCAATGTGAGAGTTGCATTGAAGGAAACTAAGAAAACCCCCAGTTTACGAAACTGATTCACAATGAAGTCACTAGGCCATGAAAACATAGTGAAGAGGGCTCACTAGAGGCAATGGCATGCCAGGAGACCAACAGAGTCAACGGCTCATCGATCTGACCTTCGGTTTTCGAGTTATGTCGAGTTGAAACTCACATGAAAATGTCGTTCAAGGACACTTGGTGACTCTCGGTCCGAGAGCGAAAAAACAAATGGAGCAGCAAGATTGCATGTCATTGGCTCCGACAAGTGTGTATGGGAAATGCGGATATGGGAACACTACCAAGATAGGAACAATGGACGATTTTGCAAAGTTGAACCACCAATGCGAAAGTTGCATTGAAGGAAACTGAGAAAAACCCTAGTTTACAAAATTGATGCACAATGAAGTCACTGGGCCATAAAAACATGGTGGAGAGGGCCCACTAGAGGTAATGGCATGCCAAGAGACCAACAGGGTCGATGGCTCATCGATCCAACCTTCGGTTGCCGAGTTATGTGGAGTTGAAAGTCGCATGAAAATGTCGTTCAGGGACACTTGGTGACTCTCAGTCCGGGAGCGAAAAACCAAACAAAGAAGCAAAATTACATTTTGTTGGATCTGACAAGTGCATATGTAAAATGTTGATGTGGGAACACTACCAAGACTGGCATGGTGGAGGGTTTTGCAGAGTCGACCCACCAATGCAAGAGTTGCATTGAAGGAAACTAAGCAAAACCCTAGTTTACAAAATTGATGCACAATGAATTCACTGGTACATGAAAACATGGTGGAGAGGGACCACTAGAGGTAATGGCATGCTAGGATACCAATGGAGTCAACGGATCATCAATCCAAGCTCTGGTTGTAGAGTTATGTTGAGTTGAAAGTCGCATGAAAAAGGGGTCCATGCAACCGTGGAAACGGTGAACCGTCCCTTCAAAACCCTATGTTGAGAGGTCGAGAGTGTCTTTACCATGTATTCCATGCCCAAAAACACCTACAAGAGCCGATGGAATCAAAAATTGCTTCCCGGTTTAGTTTTTGGACCCCGGCCTTGATTTGGCCAAGCGTCCCTAAACGGCTTTTTCAGGCCTACTGCAACTTTCCATAGAACGTTGACCGAGGATCCGATGGATGGGCCATCAATTTTGTTAGGATCATGGCATGGGATTATGGCCATGGTGGCCTCCCACCTAACTCCACATGGCTCGGGCATGCCTCCAGGACATATTTTGAAAACTAAGGTTTCACCCCAGTGGGGTCTATGCAACCCTAGAAATGGTGCACCGGCCCTACAAAACCCTATGTCGAGATGCCAAGGGTGGCATGCCCATGGAATCCATGCCCAAACACACCTATAGGACCCAACGGATTCAGAAATCATTGGCCGGTTTGGTTTTTGGATCCCGACCTTGAATTGGCCTAGGCTTCCCTGAATGGCTTTTGCAGACCTAATGTAACTCACCATATAACGTTGACAGAGGATCCGATGGATGAACTGTTGGTTCCATTGGGATTGTGGCACAAGATTATGGTCAAGGTGGCCACCCACCTAACTCTGCGCTACCCGAGCATGCCTCCAGGCTAGATTTTGAAAACTAGGGTTTTTCCCCAATGGGGTCCACGCAACCCTGGAAACAGTGCACCAGCCCTGCAAAACCCTATGTCAGGTGGTCGAGGGTTGTTTTCCCATGGATACCATGCCAAAACACACCTACAGGAGCTAACGGATTTGGAAATCACCACCCAGTTTGGTTTTTGGACCCCAACCTTAAATTGGCCTAGGGGTCCCTGAATGGCTTTTGCAGGCCTACTACGTCTCAAAATAGAACATTGACCAAGGATCATGTGGATGAACCATCAATTCTGTTGGTATCGTCACACGGTATTATGGCCAGGGTGGCCGCCCACCTAACTTCGTACGACTCGAGCATGCCTCCAAACAAGATTTTGAAAACTAGGGTTTTGTCCCAGTGGGGTCCATGCAACCCTGGAAATGGTGCATTAGCCCTGCAAAACCCTATGTCAGGCATCCAGGGTGGCATTCCCATGGCAACCATGCCTAAGCACACCTGTAGGAGTCAACGTATTTGGAAATTGCAGCTTGGTTTGGTTTTTGGACCCCAACCTTGAATTGGCCCAAGCATCCTTGAATGACTTTTGGAGGCCTACTGCAACTTGCCATAAAACATTGACCAAGGATCCAATGGATGAATCATTAGTTTTGTTCGGATTGTGGCACGGGATTATGGCCAGGGTGGCCTCTCCCCTAACTCCGCATGCCCCAAGCATGCCTCCAGGCAAGGTTATACAAACTAGGGTTTCTCCCAAGTGGAGTGTAAGTGCAATTACCCAATCTCATTCAATATAGCCATCTGGATCCTCTTTGTTGCTAATTGCCTCGATTAATAGCTCATGCTCTGAATGAGGCAAGAAGTAACGTAACTTGTTTGATTTCTTGTTTGACATTGTCTGTAGATGGATGTTGGTGCCAACAATCAAGTTTATGAAGTGATATACCACAGAACCTAGTCTGTAATGGACGAATACATTCCCACTAGTTCTTCTTGATTTCCCATCTAGTGTAATATATTCACCCTCAACCACCATCGATACAATAGGATATTAATTTCCTTCATCATCAATCAATGATCCTTTCATGATTTTCTTATCTCGAATGCATCGGTGCAACCATTAATCATTGCCCCATTCATTGTCTTTCAGGGCAACAACTACATATATGTGTCCTGGTTGTACAAGATATGAGATATGGTCGTAGTCTGTCAAAATCATTGACTGGACCTCCTCTAAGTGGGTTGTTTCAATGACTACACGTGTGTCTACTACAAGTGACACACAATCCCAATCATCAACCCAATCAATGTATTCACATTCATCCTGTTCACCTCTACTACAAGGGCTGCAAAAGAAAGAAAGTTTATGCATCCATATTTCAAATAGGGGATTGTTTGAGCTTCGAACCAAATGAAATCCACGTGTTCCCTGTACTGTGCCACAACTATAGGAATGGGATCGATCTATGTCAACCACATGCCAAAAATTCATGGCTGGCCTTCCTGGCCTTGTTGATGTATGTTGCACTTTAGTTCGGTCTGACATTATTGCAGAGCACCACTAAACTATGGATTATTCATCTTTGATATGGGGGTTTCTGGTAAACCTCATCTCCTCCCTTCATATTGCGGTCTTGATGCATGCACCGGCCCCGTCATGCTCACCTTTGTCATGCCCGGTCTCAAAGTAGTTCCATATATGCAGCACATTGTAAGTATTATGTAACATGATCATCCATTGGAAGACTCAGGAATTTTTGAACTGGCCCACACAACCATCTGACCATATCCAATGTTGATCCATCTGTATATCTCCCTCAACCTTTAGCTAATCATAGAAAATTTGAAAACAATTTTGCACATAATGCAGATCATGGCATCTGTCATCACTTATGTAAAAGTTTGTCTCCTTCTATATTATCATGTTGTTGATGTTGCTCTCAGGACCATGCCTATATGTAATATGTACCATGAAGCTGAATTGGTTGGAATGGTAGTATTGACTCTGAATTTCATTTTGTGGCTGAAGGGTGTAGTTTCTGCAAAATCCACAATTGACAATATGGTCCCAGTGGGAAATTTTTCCCTGCATTTTCTGTATTGCTCATTCTTCCATTGCGCTACATGCACATGTTGGACATACTACTCAGTTTTCTTGTAGAACTCTGTCAAATAATCACATGTACCCATACCTGTTTCCATGAAAACAAGGGTCGTATTAGAATGCGACCTTTAAAGAATGTATATGTAGAAACTGAACATGTAAGAGGAAAAACATGCAATAATCATTTGCACCTGTGACTTCACCAATGCAATCTTTTACTTTCCTTCGCACTGTTAGAAAACAAGACTGTAGAGAAATAACAGATATACAGTTAAATCATTAAACAAGATGAAAAACACATTAAACACATTACAGAGAGACACAGATATAATGTGGTTCACCCAAACGATGGGCTACATCCACAAAAAAATTTCCAATCCTTTTATTACATTCCAGAAAGATGAAGGGATACAACCTGTAGCAAAACCGCTGCACTTCCTCTTCACACTCTCATAGTCTCTCTCACACAATCGCAGAGATTGTTTACAATAAAATATAATATAATGTTATAATTTGATACACAGTTGTTTTACAGTGCTTTCTTTTATATGGGAAAAATACCATGGGAAAATACTACGATTAACCCAATACCATGGGTCCACAAAACTGTTGGCCAAAAAACATCCCAAAAAAAATTCTCAGGGGCGGAAGCAAGGGAAACAAGTGTACAGTACACCTGGGATAAAAACACTACTGAATAATATCTCTGGATCTAGAAGATCAATCTCCACAACCAACAATCTCCCATTTGGAGACTAATCACAACAACTCCACCACTATTACACTTGATGGACTATGCTCCAGACCTTGGACTTGGAAAATTTCTTATTTTCACCTTCATGCTTGAAGGACAACAGATACTGAGCAAGAACTCAGTTTATCTCTGGTTACTCCCTTTGTCAACATGTCTGTAGGATTCTGGATAGGATGTATCTTTTCCAGTTTTAATAGTTCTTCATCTAGAACAGATATTATGAAGTGGTACTTGAGATGTATATGTTTAGTCTTCGAAATGAAAGGATTAGTTCTTTTCTGGATGAATGGAACTCTGGCTTTCACTGTACAGCCTACTATTCTCCTACTTCTTACCCAATTCCTCCATGAACCTCTACAACCAAATCGTCTCCTTACTAGCCTCTATAGCAGCAACATACTCTACTTCCATTGTTGAAAGTGCAACAACCTGTTGTAGTTTTGAAATACAACTTATTGTTGTTCCACCCACATTAAACACATACCCTGTGGTGCTCCTCCTATTATCTTAATCACCAGCCATATATGCATCAAGATATCCCTGTAGAACAGTGTCTGAACCTCCAAAAAATAATGCATGTGAAATGGTACCTCTCAAATACTTGAGAATCCACTGTACTTCTTTCCAATGCTCTTTACCTGGATTATTCATATACCTTCTCACAACTCCCACTGCATGTGCAATATCTAGTCTTGTGCACACCATGGCATACATCAAGCTTCCAACTGTTGATGAATAGGGAATATTGGACATGTAATCTATTTCTTCCTGTGTTTATGGACACATCTCCTTACTTAGTTTGAAATGGTTGGATAAAGGTCTACTAACTAGTTTTTCATTCTGCATTCTAAACATCTGCAACACCTTTTCTATGTACTCACCTTGAGACAACGTCAATTTGTTATTTTTCCTATCTCTCATTATTCTCATACCAAGGATTTGCTTTGCAGCACCCAAATTCTTCATCGCAAATGAATTAGCTAGTTTTATTTTAAGCACATGTATATCCTGTATGTTAGACCCTGCAACAAGCATGTCATCCACATACAATAACAAGATAATATATCTTCTTTTACCTAGCCTCTTAAAATAAACAAAGTGGTCAGAATGACATCTATCATAACCTTGTTCTGTCATAAACTTATCAAATTTTAAATACCACTGCCTTGCAGCTTGCTTCAGGCCATACAAGCTCTTATTCAACCTGCAAACCAAATTCTCCTTCCCTTTGACCTCATACCCCTGTGGTTGCTGCATATAAATATCTTCCTCCAAATCTCCATGGAGAAAATCTCTTTTTACATCTAACTATTCAAGATGCAAATCTTCTACCACCACTGGACTTAAAATAGTTCTAATTGAAGTCATTTTAACAATAGGAGAAAATATTTCATCAAAGTCTATACCTTTCTTTTGTGCGAACCCCTTTACAACAAGTCTAGCCTTGTACCGCTTCTTTCCTCCATCTTCTTCCTTCAACCTGTAAACCCATTTATTGTACAATGCCCTTTTTCTGCAGGAAACTTAATCATATCCTAAGTCTATTTTCTTACCAATGATTCCATCTCCTCATCCATGCCTTGCTCCCACTTCTTTCTAGCTTCTACCTGCATTGCTTCTTCATAACATTCTGGTTCACCAGAATCAATCAACAATAAATAATACAGTGAAGGAGAGTATCATTTATGGGGTCTACTTAACCTAGTTGACTTTCTTACAGTTGCATGAGTTTTAGGTACCTACTGTTGTTCTTGATTTTCTGGTGCCTTTGGAACTTCATCTTCTTTGATTTCATCTAGCACTGTGTACTCTTTGTTTTCCTTTTCCACTTTCTTTCCCTACAACTAATCTGTGTACATGACCTTTTCATTGAATACTACATCTCTAATCCTAATTATTTTTCGTTTTGCATAATCCCACAAACTATAACCAAAACCATCAACCCCGTATCCAATAAAGGTACATTTCTTGGATTTATCCTCAAGATTTGTTCTATCATCTTTATCAATATGGAAAAATGCTTCACAACCAAAAGTCCTCAGAAATGAGTATTTTACCTATTTACCTGTCCATGCCTCCTTTGGAATCCCACCATCCAAAGCGCTTGAAGGCCCTCTATTTATTAAATAAACAGCACTGTTTACAGCATCAACCCGGAACTGTAAGGGCAACTCTGCATGCAATATCATACACCTTGCATGCTCCATGATTGTTCTGTTCATCCTTTCTAACACACCATTTTCTTGTGGTGTTCCAGGGACTATCTTCTCTCTGTGAATCCCATTGTGTGCACAGTAACTGTCAAACTCCTTGCTGCAGTATTCCCCTCCATTATCAGATCTGAGACATTTCAACCTTTTTCCTGTCTCATTCTTAGCCAAAGATTTCCACTTCTTAAAATTATCAAACACATCATATTTTTGTCTAATGCAATAAACCCAAGTTTTTCTAGTTGCGTCATCAATAAAAGTAACATAATAACAAGAGCCACCAAGAGATTTTACCTGAGCTGGTCCCCATACATCTATATGGACAAGCTCTAACTTTTCACTCTTCTTTTGTTTACCAACCCTAAGAAAACTAACTCTCTTCTATTTTCCATAAACACAGTTCTCACAGAATTCCAAACTTACCTGCTTTAGATCTTAAAACAGTTTCCTTGAGTGGAGAATCTACATCCCCTTCTCACTCATGTGGCTAAGCCTATGATGCCACAACGCCGCACCTATTTCTATGGAAGCTACAGAGATAGAATAATCAGTATTATGAGGACATAAATATAACGTACCTATCCTATCTCCTTTTTCTATTACCATTGATCCTTTAGTGACCTTCCACCATGTTTCTCCAAACATAGACAAACAACCGCCATCTTCCAACTACCTTATTGAGATCACATTTCTTTTCATAGAAGGAATTTTCCTTACGTCTTTTAGTAGCCAGCCATTTCCATTATTTAAATTAATATGTACCTTACCCTTTCCAATAATTTTACATGGTTCATCATCCCCCAATAAAACATGTCCAAAATCACATTGAACATAGTCATGAAAGAATTTCCTATGGGTTGTAGCATGACATGAATCCCTTGAATGTACTACCCAGTAATCACTAGTACTATCTAATGCAAGAATCAAAGCCTCTTGTAACACATCACCTGCTACATTCGCTTCCTGAGTAGTCTCTTGTTGTCTATCTCCTTTTTTCTTTGGAGCTCTGCAGTGTTTCTTCAAATGTCCTTTCTTACCACAGTTCCAACAGTCTATTTTTCTGAATCTAGACTTGGATCTTTCCTTTTCATACTTTCCACGATTACCTGAGCTCTTTCCTCTCTCGCTTTGTCTCCCTCTACTCTCCATGGTCAATGCATTACCTAATGTCTCACCTGTGCTTTTTCTTCACATTTCCTCACTACGAATAACACCAACAACATCATCAAACTTAAGAGTGTTTGAACTAGGGACAGAGTTACTTACAGCCATGACCAAGCTACTCCAGCTTTCTGGCAATGAACACAATATGAGAAGAGTCCTAACCTCATCATCAAATTTCACTTTTACAGAACTTGATTCACTGGTAAGTGTATTAAACTCATTTAAATGATCGACAATAGATCCACCTTCTGACATCTTCATATTAAATAAATGCTTCATTAAAAATACATTGTTGGAAGCTGAGGGTTTTTCGTAGAGCTTACCCAATGAGCTCATCATGCCCTCTGTTGTTTTTTCTTTCGAAATATTGAAAGCCACTGACGAAGTTAGGCACAGTTGTATTTTTCCCAGTGCCTTTCTGTTAAGAGCCTCCCATTCTTCATCCTTCATAGTTGCTGGTTGTTTTGCTTTTCCACCCAACGGCAGGTACAGATCCTTCTGGTACAGATAGTCCTCCATTTGCATCTTCCATAACTAATAGTTTTGACCATCAAATTTCTCGACCCTAAACTTTCCTTCTTCTTCCATTGCTCCCAATCGAACCACGAACCCTTTTTTCTTGCGAGTTTACCAGCAAAATAGACCTTTTTGGCTCTTATACCAATTGTTAGAAAACAGGACCGTAGAGCAATAACAGATATACAATTAAATAATTAAACAAGATGCAAAACACATTAAACACATTATAGAGAGACACATATATAATGTGGTTCACCCAAACAATGGGCTACTTCCACAAAGAAATTTCTAGTCGTTTATTACAGTCTAGAAAGATGAAGGGATACAACCTGCAGCAAAACCTTTGCACTTCCTCTTCACACTCTCACAGTCTTTCTCACACAATTGAAGATATTGTTTACAATACAATGCTATAATGCGATACACAGCCGTGTTACAATGATTTCTTTTATAGGGGAAAAATACCATGGGAAAATACTACAGTTAACCCAATACCATGGGTCCACAAAACTGTTGACCAACAAACATCCCAAAAAAATTTCTGGGGGGTTCCACCCCTAAACCCCAAAGCAGGCGGAACGAGTGTACAGTACACCTATGGTACAAATATGACTGAATAATATCTCTAGATCTAGAAGATTAGGCTCCACAACCAACACGCACTATCTGATTGATAGGTTACGTACTTAAAGCTCTACATCTCCACACTCATACTGCCAAATTAATGCTCATCGCTTCCATGAATGCAACTGTTCAAAAGAGAAAACCCACTACACCTAGAATAATTCCCATATAGACATGATTTTCCATAGTATTTTTGTCCTTCATGCCTTGGACACATGATGCTAACAATAAAATATCTCGATGCGTTTGTTGGTATTACAGATTCATTGCAGCCCTTCTCAATGTTAGTATGCAAATCACAAAATATATGTTTTTATGTGTCATAAAAATATTCATATTTTGCATAGTATCTACAACAACATGTGTTTCGATCAATGCATATATGAACGTACCATGGTTTACAAAGGACCTTTGGCCCAGTTTCAATTGTGTGTGTTCATTCCTGAATCTCTCATAGAGTTCAGTCTATGTTGTGTCAAGGAAGTGTTTGACATGGGGTTCACATTCAGTAGAACCTTTTCTCAGCTTTAGCACATCTCTTTGGTTAGATGAAGGTCTGGTATGATCATGCCATAAATTTTTTACTAAGTCTTCAAAAAAATCAATTAGCTTCATATCTCGACGAGGCAACTTGCGAACAAAATCCCAACAATATTTTCCACCTAGAGTCTGAATATTTTCTCTTATAATAGAGTACTTCTTAATAGTTTTTCTATTTAATTTAAGTATGTGAGAAGTGTGTGAAAGGAGGCAATGTTTCCATGTGGACTTTCTTACAACTGATTCTGATAACACACAACGAGCCACACAAAGATCTTTATTATGAGACGTCTTCCAAATCGCATTAAAAGTAGATTGGATATTTCTAACAATATGATTGTTAGCCTCTAAAATTCTAACCATCTTTATCCCCAGAATTCTCCTCACAACAACTAAACAATTTGGCGTTAATAAACATAGTAATAATTGACATTTACCTACATTGCCTTTGGATTCAAAATATTCATTCATTAATTTTCTACATTGCCAATATATAGTGGGTTTGGGAAACTTACCTTCAAGGCTTTACAGACAACTTTCATCCACATGGATACATCTAGGAGTCTTTTTTCTTGCACTAGACAGTCGAGGTAGGGAAGGTGGACATGAGCCACAAATCCCAGGGCTTCTTTGTTGTGGTGCTTCATTCACATGTTGGTCCATATTGGGAGTGTGCTCAACATGGTTGTGGTCTTCTTGGAGAGATTGTAAATTAATCATTGCTCCTAGGTCCAACACTTGATACTCAATGTCTCTCAATATACCTATGTCTTCAAGAGCTTCAACATGGCTTGTTGATGGATTGTTGGTTGGAGACTGTGTTGATGTTGGAATTTGAGTTGGGTCAGTTGGATGCAACCGCTTCACTCATTGTTCTGAACTAGAGGTTGTTATGTAATCAACTCTATTAGGATCAGTTGCAGTATCAGTGGAAATGTCTGGTCCGTGTCTCACTCTGTCCATTTTCAACCTGTCCTTTTCTCTTACCTCATTTTCCTTTTCAATGCGAATATTCCTTCTAGTTTTTCTTACACCGTTACGTGAGTTTCCCATATCCAAAAGTTTCTTTATCAAAACTATGAGGTATACCCCCTCATAAGAAGCAAAAAATAAGGTATTAGTTCCATTATACAAGAAACATGACACGTTCCAACATAATTAACTAAATTACAAATATGTTAGCATGGCAATTATTGGCATTGATATATAAACATTGATTAAATATTTCTCTTTATGTTTGAACTAAATTTTCATTTCTATACTCTATTTGAGTCAAGTAAAGAGATTCAAGTTTGCAGGTATTACAGCTATATGATTATGTTCCTTTATGTTCAAAAAGTATTGGAAGTCACAAGAAGATGAGTGAAATGCTCATCTCTAACACCTTCGGACGAGATGACATTACACGTAATATTCCACATTAGTTGTGAGGGAAGACACAAGTTGGTGTTTGGATGTCTTGGTAATAAATTGAATAAATTACACTTATTAAGTTACACTAACTAAAGAGAACAAATTGACTAATTACACAATGAGGAGGTTGCAAATCCCCTGAAAAAAAGGAGAAATCATTGAGGTAGAGGCATCCCTGTCAAGCTCAAAGGCATGTTATGATAAATCTAGCATGAAGAGGAGAGAATGGACAAGTTGGTAAACTATTCAATATGGACCCTCTCCCATGATTGCTTCCAAGGTTTTTATACAAATTGAAGAGTCTCAATAGAGAACCTCATCTATTCCATCCTTGTGGGAAATCAAAATATATTCATGTGCAAATGAATTGGTCTACATTACATACTTCATATTGTATAAAGAATATGGACAACTTGGTGAGCTATTCAATATGGACCCTCTCCCATGATTGCTTCAAATGTTTTTTTTTTAATGGAAAAGTCTCAAGAGATAACTTCATCTATGCCATCATTGTGTGAAATCAAAATATATTCATGTGCAAATGTAAATTAGTTAATATTGCATACTTCATCTTGTATGTAGAATATGATACTTGTTTAGATGTGAAGTATGGAATTCTTCTTGTGAAATTAATTGTTGTCTATGGGAGAGATATTGTTGTAGGCATATGATTAAACATAAATCAATGAAATGAACTGAAATCTTGTGAATGAAAACAATTATTTACAATTCACTATACCTATTCAAAATGATCTCTTCTTGCAATGAAAATGTGTATTTTGTATGTATCCACTAACTTCCAAGACCACTAAATATGTTTGTTAGATTCCAATAGTGATCTTCTATCCAATAGATCAAAGGTTGTCCAATTGATGATTGAATGTGAGCCAAATTGCAAAGTTAAGGAGCACAAAACGCACGAATAGTTGTAGAAAAATAATGAAAATTGGTAGCAACCCCGGGAATCCATATCTCTATTTTTTTAAACTAGTAACAGGCGCGTGCACGCGTATGCGCATATACACGTGTGCACAGTGTTTCCTAACATTTACAACATTTACTCACTAACGTTTATCCCATTTAATGACTAACGTTCTTCAACAATGTCTTAGTATTCACACATGTACGAGTATTTTTACAATATAGTCTTCCCACTACTTTCTCCTTAGGCCTGTGGGTTCCATTATGGGGTCTTAGGCTCCTTACCTATGGCTAGTGGAGGGTAAGGGAAACATCCAACATTGACCATCATCACCATAATAATCATCATGATAGTCATCATCATCGTAATCATCATCATCATAGTCATCCTCATCATCCTCATTGTCATCATCCTCATCATCATCATCATCATTGTTCCTCATCATCGTCGTCATCATCGTCTTCATCATCATCATCGCCATCATCATCATCCTCACCATCATCATCATCATAGTCATCATCATCATCATCATCATCCTCATCATCATCATCACCATCATCATCCTCATTCTCATCATCATCAACAGTCATTATCCTCATCATCATCATCACCATCATAGTCATCATCATCCTCATCATCGTAATCATCATCATAATCATCATCATCATCGTCGTCATAGTATTTGTGATCATCATCATCGTCATCATCATCATAGTCATCATCATCATCATAGTCATCACTGTCATCATCATCGTCATTGTTGTCGTCGTCATCATCATCATCATCATCATTGTTCATCACCATCGTCATGTTCATCATCATCATCATCAACATCATCATCGTCATCATTGCAATCATCATCCTCATCATCATAATCATCATCATCATCATCATCATAATTATCGTCATCATAGTCATAGTCATCATCATCATCATCATCATCATCATCATCATCATCATCATCATCCTCATCATCATCATAGTCATCATCCTCATCATCATCATTATCAATATCCTCATCATCATCATTGTCATGGTCATCATCATCATTCCATTGAAAATGCTTGAAAATAAAATCAAAGCAAAGTTTGAACTAAACCTATCATCATCATCATCATTGTTCCTCATCATTGTCACCATCATGTTTCATCGTCATTGTCATCATCGTTGTCATCATCATCATCATCATCATCATCCTCGTCCTCGTCCTCATCCTCATCATCATAGTCATCATCCTCATCATCATCATTGTCATCATCATCATCATCATCATGGTCATCATCATCTGTTCCATTGAAAATGCTTGAAATAAAATAAAATCAAATTTTCAACTAAACCTTTCATCATCATCATCATCCTCATCATCATCATCATCATTGTCATCGTCGTCGTCATCATCATCCTCATCATCATCATTTTCATCATCATCATCATCATTATCATCACCATCATAGTCATCATCATCCTCATCATCATAATCATAATCATAATCATTGTCATCATAGTCATACTATCCATGATCATCGTTGTCATCATCATCCTCGTCATCGTCATCATCGTCGTCATCGTCATCATCGTCATCATCATCATCATCATCATCAGCATCGTCATCATCATCATTGTTCATCATCATCGTCATGGTCATCATCATCATCATCATCATCATCAACATCACCATCCTCATCATCGTAATCATCATCATCATCATCATAATCATTGTCATCATATTCATAGTCATCGTGATCATTATTATCATCATCATCATCCTCATCATCATCATCATTGTCATCCTCACCATCATCATCATAGTCATCATCCTCATCATCATTATTGTCATCATCGTCCTCCTCATCATCATCATTCCATTGCAAATGCTTGAAAATAAAATCAAAGCAAAGTTTCAACTAAACCTATCATCATCGTCATTGTCATCGTCATCATCCTCATCATCATCATCATCACCATCATTGTTCATCATCATTGTCATCATGATCATCGTCATTATCATCATCATCATCATCGTCATCGTCATCATAGTGATAGTCATCATGATCATCATCATCATCATCATCCTCATCATCATCATCATCATCATCATCATCACCATCATTGTTCATCATCATCGTCATTGCCATCATCATCATCGTCATCGTCATCATCCTCGGCATATTCATTGTCATCATCCTCCTCCTCCTCATCATCATTGTTCATCATCATCATTCCATTGCAAATGCTTGAAAATAAAATCAAAACAAAGTTTTATCTTAACATATGTGTGCACGCGTGTTTAATGCATACGCACTTAGAAGCGTGACCACGCTTCTAGTGCATGCGCGTTACATTTTAAACTACGTGCAAGCATGATTTAGATTTAGAATTTTGGCAAGAAGCCTTTTTCCAACCTACGTGGTGGATGACTTAACTGCTTTGGTTTTAGATTCGGGTTTCCAAACCAAGTGGTTTGGACTGTCTTATGACAGAAAACATCTTTTGTACCACTTCTCCTATTTCGCGCATGATTTTGCATATGCCACGTTTTTCCACTTCTAATGAAAATTCACATACTTGTGTAACTCTGTCTGTAGATTCTAAATATGTAATTTTTATTTAAATCTATTATCTTTTTCTATTTTTTATTTAATTTTAAATGGACTAACTTCAATCTAACACAAAATGTAGGCTATTTGCTTCGGCTATAAATTTTGATTGGCTTGCCTATTTAGAAAACGAAAAAGAACCCGCACAAGAAGACACAAATACCTACATCCTAAAAAAAATATCATTCATTGACTATGTTAAGACCAAGATGTCGTGGAACAACGCTCGACCTTGTCATTTTAGGGCGTCACTGAATTCCTTACTTTAAAAACATATATATATAGCATAAATAAATATCGAAAAATAACACTGCACTAGACACACCTGTTATCTACAACTCTATATAATTGTTTTCACAAAATTCTACCATTTGCATACCAAACGAGTGTACCAACACAAACATATTCATTATTTTTTGCGAAAAAAATAACATACAAACCTTAGAAGAACCTCATTTTTTGGGATTTATACTTAGTTTCCATAAATAAAAGTTATATATCCCGGAAGGTAATCCAATTGTCCACGTTTCATATTCTTACTCCATATTCCAAAAATTTGTGTAGGTACCTCTAATATTGTTTTTTTATGTTCAGATTTATGTTTTTCCAGAAGTCCATTGCAACGAATGCATCATAAGTGACCAGCATTAGCTTGCACCAGCCCGTTATTTTAGCTCTTAAGTTAGGTTTAATTCTTAAACTGGTTTTTAGGGTTAGTTGTAACCTCTCTAGCCTTTTCCTTGAGCTTGCGCAGCCTTCACACCTCCTCCCCCAGGTTGCTTCAACCTACTACAAGCTACTTCCTCAATAAGGTTGGATATCCCTCGCGCAACCTTGCTTCCTTCTTCTTTCAACAAGCTACTCCAACTTGTTCTTTTCTCCTCACGGGATTATCCCTTTACCTCTTCTAAACCTATGTTATCTTCCCTAGTCACCAGTCCTTTATCACTTCCCTAGCCTCTTTTCCCTCAGGTCTACATGGATGAGAGTTTCTCTTTACCTTCGCAGCTCCAACACACTCACGCACAGCCTTGCTACCTTCTTGACTCCCTCGCAACTAGATGATTCCTTCTTCCTCCATCTCCAGCACCACCTTGGTCACGCTTACTCCCTCACTGCAGAGTAACCTCGCCGACACTCCTCAGCCATCATGGTTTGTTGTCATGGTATTGTCTACACTACTAGCCTCCACGAAGTCAAAGCCTTGTTGTAGCCCTAAACCATAATTCACTTGTCTCCCTGGATAGGCTCACCATCTCTAAAACTAGTCCACACCCTGAGTCATGTTAGAAGTAATAATCTCATTAGTTGTTCTATGTTAGTCTATTCTATTAGTTAGTTCCATAATCGGTTAGCTGGTATTGGCTAAAACTGTCAATTATGTAACATATATATAATATTGTACATTAATAGATAATCAGTTCAACCATTTTTGGTTGCTAATTATCTATTTCTCTTCTCTCCATTTTATTAACATGGTATCAGAGCTTTAGGTTACAAGAACAGATTGCTGCTATAAGCACCCACTTGCTGACCATAAAGCTTTTGCTAAGTTGTGTGAGAGAAGAGAAACCTGAGTGAAGATTTAAGCCATTGTTAAGACACTTGAAGATCCCTCACATGAACCTTCAGAGCGCATGAAGAATGGTGAGGCCAAGACATAGTTGGTGTGTACTTGAAGGGAAAGACGAAGAAAGATAAAAATCGTTGTTGGAAACAACGCTACCAACCATGAGCCAAATCTGTCTCATGAAGATATGACAGAACTCTAGATAAATAAATTCCTGTGAGGAATTTAAAAGACTTTGCGACAACAGTGGAGAGAAAGAAAAGAGGATCATAGATCTATTGAAGAGAGAGCATATTTTTCCCCCATCCAAACTATTGTGGATAAGAACAGTGGAGAAGCCATCCGTGAAGTCATCTAAATCATTGCATCGTTGAAGGTATTTATTATATTAAAAAAGGGAAGTTTTGAAACGACTGTATTTAATATTTTTTAGCAAGAAGAAATTGCCATCCCTTATGGGTTAGAGAAGTCGTAGCATAGTTTTGAAGAAAAATTCCATGTTTCATAAGAAATCATTTTCAATTTTAATAAGAAAATTGTCGTTGATTGGTTGAAGCAGACACCTGCATGAAAAGAGAATAGTATGTAACAATCGTTGAATAAATTGTTGCATAACATATTAAACGTAGATGATTTTGTGAAAGGTTTTAAGAAGTTTGAAGAAAATTTTGTGAAAGGTTTTAAGAAAGGGAACATCCATGTGAGAAAGAGGAAGCTGCATTGAAGCTAATAGTAAAGAAAATCCAAAACGTTGCAGAAATATTGAATATAGAAGAAATGAATCCCGAGAGAGAAAATCCCTGAGAATTCATCAAGCACATGTTCAAACTGTTCAAAATTAATAATACGCCTGAAAACGTGAGCCCGTTGTTGAAGAAAAGGGAAAACTCCTCCCTTTGAAGAAGTCAGTACAATATTGATACGCCCAACCAAATCGTGAAAGGATAAATTGCTGCAATCATTGCTGCATAAATTGTGAAAACAATTTGAAACGAGATTTGAATGTGGAAAGTTTCAAATCCGCAACAAGCTGCAAATAAAAGCCACATTAAGAAATCAAGTGAAGAAAGAATGCTTCAGTTTTGAAATTTTTAAATTTGGTGTGAGATGTCATTTTAAAAGAAAATATGTCTAAGTTTATAAAAAGGTTCCATTTAATGTATTGAATTTTAATTGATATATCTATGGTCAAGAATAAAGATGGAAATATTGAGCTTTGCGAACTCAATATAGTTTCATTGTTGGAATTCGCAACTCTAGCAAGGAACATTGATTGAGAATAAGAAGAATCGGACCATAAATACCGAAGTAGAAGTGATAACATCGAAGTAGAAGTGATAAAGATGAGAAACATGAAGACCATGAACACCAAAGTAGAAATGATAAAGATGAAAACAGAAATACCATTTTGTACATGATCGAGATATAAGGTTGTTTCTTTCGATTGCATCAAGATTGCCCCATGTGGAAAAAGTAAATTAATATATGTTGTAAACTCTCATTTTTACATGGTGTTAGTATAACATCGTGTTGGATTTATTTTGATAAACCTCGTAGCTAGAGTACTTTCCTAGCAAACTGGAAAACATCATGGATGGTACCTAGATGTTTTGTTAGATGGAAGTATGTCCATAGGGTTGTCATAAACTCAATCAATGTACCAATGTTTGGCCCAAAGGTACGGTTTGTTCCCAAACGCTTCTTATATGATAGTTTTTTGCTTTTGAAGCATAAAAGATGCATGCATAATGTAATTGGGAATATCTTGTAACGAGGTTCATGATCGGTTGTACCCGACACCTCTGAGCTTCTGAATTTGCCAAGTCTTTTGGTCTATGTTGTAATGTCTTGTCATAGGCATGTTTTTCTTCCCATTTTGTTGTAAGCCAAGTTTGTTGTATGCTTGCTCAGTAGGCATACTTGTAGCACTAAGGAGCTTAATATCACAGAATTTGATACTCTCTTAGAGATTTTTTTTTTCAAGTTGTCGAATAGACCACAGCTAGAGGTAACGAGGGTGATAGGTGTACCCATCACCTAAACTTGATCAAGATCAAATATAAGAAAAAACATATTCGATACATGGGGATTAGTTGATGGACCACATATATTACCAACACTTACTATGTTGAAAGCCCAAAGTTGAAGAATGAACATTAGTAGTAAGCATACGCAAGCCTAAAGAATCTAAAGAATCTGATGAAACAATGAAGAAGAAGAAAAAGATCGAAAGAAAGTTTTGCAGCATCGTCATGAATAAAAAGATCGAAAGAAGAAAAATAACAGAGTTTTGCAGTTGAAAACCAAAGGTTTTTTAATCAAAGTTGAAAATCAAAAGTTTTTTAAAACTTCGTTAAGTGTTTGTAAGCCTAGCTGAGACATAGACCAGTAGACATTTGCATTTCAAAATTTCGCTATTAGAGTATCATACTTAAGTAAGTAACTCTCGAGATTAAGAGGGAGTGTTAGAAGTAATAATCTCATTAGTTATTCTATGTTAGTCTATTCAGTTATTCAGTTCCATAATCGGTTAGCCGGTATTGGATAAAACCATCGATTATGTAACATATATATACTATTGTACATTAATAGATAATCAGTTCAAGCATTCTTGGTTGCTACTCATCTGTTTCTCTTCTCTCCATTTTATTAATAAGTCGCACCCAACCAATCGATTAAACGATTGTATTGACGTACATATTGGTGATATCCATGCTTGGTGTTCTCCTTGCACACAATCACATGCACATACAATACAAAATCTCGTGATTATTCCTAAGTAAATGCTACTACTACCATTGCTAGATGTCAGTGTTTGTGATTACGCAGACTTTACACTTGCATAAAAGACCGAACTTAATGCTGCTAATTTTTTAATTCAAACCGCTATTTGGTAATGGTGACATAATATTTGGAATATTCATGCTAGCACTTAATGTTTTCCTTGCTTTTACATGAAATACGATGGTAAGATATACATGAATGTTAAGTTTTCCTCGTATTGAAAGTCACCTTAGGATATTTGTTATTTTGAGTTAATTAGTTGTTTCTTACGATTAGATAAAATTGAATGGTCATAGTTAAAACACTTAATTCACTCTTCTTCTCGACTTCATTAGGTACTGGTCTTTAGCATACATACATGTAAGATATATTTTAGTGTCTGAGTGTTTGCACGATTGAAATAGGGCTTTCCCCTAGGAGGCTTTGGTTTCCAAAGCAATTAAGGGTAAGTGACTAAGGTGATAGTGATCACTTGTCTTACATATGTTTATTGGTGGCCAGACCTCCCATTTCAACTGGTAACACTCTAGTTCTCAAACACTTCTCAAATTTTTTCCTTCTTCTACTTTCTCTCTTACTTTATTCTTCTTCGAAAAGCTTTGTTTTTCATTTTTTTTCAACTACTTATACACAAACTTAATTTGGCTTCTCTTCTCTTGAAATACTATTAAAAACTAAATAAACAAAAACGGTACTTCTAAAATATGGTGCATGTAAAGCAGATATGCTGGTAATTAATATAACTTTGACCAAAAAAATTATTATGTTTTAAGTTATGATAAAGCAAAATTATTATATCAAAGTTATGATATAGATGCAAAAAAAGGACAATTAAAAAATTTATTATGTCATACGTATTATATAACAAAATTACGAAGTTCTCGACCACAGGGAAGAGCAGGGGGTAAAGATGGTGAAGTGTGTGCCCATCAACAGGGCTTATTCAAAGAACTATATAGGTCTGTTGATTCAGGAGAATAGGAAATAGCAACGGCTGAATCTTCAGACTAAGAAAAAAAAAAATCATAATTATATTGCTTGTTTCATTTCGTTCGATGGAGTGCACGGAAAAAGAATACGACACAGGCGACTTCAACCTTACGGACGTTGCCATTGGATTGCCACTTCACCGTTAACAGCCAGCCAATGAATCTATGAACAATCACTCACGTAGATGGATGTCAACAAGTGGAGATAGCCGTCCCTTAGATGCTGCCAACTATTATTTTAAGTAGTATTCTCTTGGCACCTGTCATCAATCCTTCTGCCAACGAGTGTCATAGTGTATAAAAAGATGATCGTGGCACAGTGATGTTGTTGGGAAAGTTAGAACAGGGATGTATACTACATTATATAGCATCCTCCTTCAAATAATATTTTAATATTTCAAGTACACTTGGGTAGCTCTAATGGCGGCCAGAGTCAAAGGATTAGTGCTCCAGACTTCAGGATTGCTCGACTCATCTCTGAGACCTAACATTATATGCCATTTCAATTTATTTTACAGGTATATGATGATCAAAGAATGTGTTATGCGGAATGGTGGATAGATATTAGACACTGTATGCCTCAATTCAGGTAATATACAATTTGTGGTAAAAATCCTTTGAGGAGACATTTTGGCGGTGTTTTACCAAATCATAATAACTCCCACATACTTTAGGTTGCAGTCCGATCGTGGTAAAGAAGCGCATAGACTTGTCCACAGGCAGCCTGCAATACTCTCACCAATATTGACAAGAGATGAAAGTATGGGGTCCTTTAATGTATGTGAATCCGAATATCTGTGTTCATGGATAGGAAGAGACAAATTTTGAGATTTTTTTAAAATTATTTTGTGATTAGTTCTAAGCAAGTTTGAGGTCTATGGTGAACCCTATTTTGAGTACCTGCATGTCATGTTTTGTAACCAAAACTGCCGTTTAGATTCATAGCATTCTACAGAATATGTCAATTATAATGGTAAGGGTTTCAAGTTTTGTAGGCTACCACTGCTATTTGAGCTCGAGTCTCACGCTGCAAATATAAAATAACAGCGCCAATACACAGCAACCCTCTTCTGCTGCAACATTGCTGAAGTTCATATCCCTCCACGTTCATTATTTCATTTGAATGAGTTCTTGAATTGAAACATGCAATTGCCCATTCTTCAATTTTTGCTGCTACATTTGCAGATTTAGAAAATTTAAACATAGTTGGTCATCTTGTATGTTGTTCACAGTTTTGGGAGAATATTTTGACGGCACTACGCTCTTAATATCTTTTGGATATTTTCTAGCCAAAACTATTGTTTTCAGATACTATTTTCAGGTAGCTCACTTGAAAGTTTTCCGACAAGGTTAGTGTTTATAAGGCCCTTGGGTGTTAGAAAGAGTTAAGAGTATGGGCCATGGAAGTGGCTAACCAGGTCTTCCATAATTCAAAACCAAGTTCATTCCAATTGTCCCATATCTCAGGGATAAAGCTGAGGATCTCAGAGATACAGTTGAGTATCTTGAGGAACTTCCCAGTCTCCTATCTATTCTACTCCTTTCAAGTAGACATGGTTTGAAACACAACTCCTATTGAAACAAGGTACTGTAGAAAAAGCTTGTCTTTTACTTTGAAAAAATAAGGGATACGTTGAGAGCACGCCACGACCGCTTCCAGCTTCTATTATTCGGTCATATCTCTTATCTACGTCTATACGTGTAGGACACGCCTTCAAGGTGTCTGCAACATCTGTCCAGCCGACTCCAGCGTAGTGTCACACAACGAGAGGTGCCCATTAATCTCAACTATCTGCCCGCAGATATTTATATGAGATGGCAGATATTTATATGGGATCCTGCTGTACATTGTTTTCAACGCAATTATATAGCAGCGTTATCATATTATTGCATTGCATACTTGCATTAAAGTTGAAGATCAGGTAGATCGATCTATCATGGCTGATAAGTGCAAGCAAATTGGCCAGGAAACGACTCGACAAATTCGACAAACAACTCAAGTAACAACCTGTCTCTATACCATTGTTGTTTGTATTCTCATTTTCTGCAGTCTGAACTGCTCTAAAAACTTGCTATTGATGATTTTACTGATATTGATTTTATTGTGGTGGTATTGTATATTTTGTGATGCGAAGGGGGCAACGGATATGATTCAGAACAAGGCTTCTCAGGCGACTAAAGCGACCAAGGCAATGGGTCAGTCAGCCATGGATACAGCCGAACAGGGAAAGAAACAAGTCGTGGGTGCAGCCCACCAGGGAAACAAACAAACTGGCTCTTTCTTGGAACAAATTGGCTCTTTCTTGGAACAGGTTTTTGTTAATATAAAATAATGTGTCGTCAGGTTTTTAAGAGCCGATTCAATGGATTAATTATTCAATTTGAAAGTTCATTTTGGTTTTGATTGTATTGAAATTGATTTGAGTTTCGACATGTCAAATGTCAACGCAGGCGGGAAACACAGTGATGGGTGCTATGCAGACCGTGGTGGACGTTGTCAAGAGCCCCTTTGTAAACAAGTGAAGAGGACTTCCGTCCCATGGTTGGATTGTGAAGGCAATAATGAAATAATTTTAGCATTTCTTTACAAGCAGATGAATCAGAGCACTGGATATGATAGTCTGTACAGAATATTTGACACTACTGGAGATTTGATACGATAGTCTGTATATCTAAATGAGACAGAATATTAAGATAGTCTGTTTCTCTAAATGAGACAGAATATTTGAAGCTAAATGATTTGAATTTTTGAAGTATCTGTGTCTTTATAGGAGATTTTGCATTCAGGAGTATAGATGTTTAACCTGGGGATTATTCAGATCTTGTGTTAATCTATCTATGGTGTTTGCAGTTATTTTTATCTTGTATCCAGGAATATTTTTAATAATTTATAAAGTCTTCTACATAGACTATGTTAAATAGATCTACATGTCGTCTGAATTTTGCTTATACAAAGGATTGATAAATGACTTGTGCAATTTCCATTGCCTTATCTGCTGGGATCTATTATTGTGATACAAATTCGTGTTCTTTAGTTATTCATTTCCATTGTTACCTGTATCCCATAAACAGTGAACCTTAAATAATTCATAAATCATTTATAAAGTCTTCTACATAGATTATGTTAAATAGATCTACATGTCGCCTGAATTGTCGCCTGAATTTTGCTTATTCAAAGGATTGATAAATGAGTTGTGCAATTTCCATTGCCTTATCTGCTGGGATCTATTATTGTGATACAAATTCGTGTTCTTTATTTATTCATTTCCATTTTTACCTGTATCCCATAAACAGTGAACCTTAAATAATTCATAAACAGTGAGCCTTAAATAATTAGCTTACACACTCTGTAGAATAATCTGCCTAAATAGATAGTCAAACTAGACTTCAAAATATTCTGATCTTGACTATTTTTTTATTAAACTATTCTGTAGCTAGTGATTCACCTAAGCTTTATATTTGTGACTCCTATGCATTTAAGCAATTTTGTAACAATATATATGGAGAGAATACACGACGTCACATCTATGTTACCAGAAACGTGACGGCATTACTCGTTTCTTTCAAAAAAACGGTTCAGAAACAGAAACGGAACGAAAAACGGCGTTTTCTACGCTCGTTCTCGTTTTTCTGAGTCAAAAACAGTTTCTCGTGAAACGGCCAGCGTTTATTCCCGTTTCTTACTATCGTTTCTGAAATTTCTGAATGTTTAAGCAGCTGCAGTTTTCAATTTATGTTCTGTTTCATTGGTCTCTGTTGTATGAGCCTAAAGATTAAACTAATTTTATGCTGCAACATCCCATTCCCCAAATCTTCTACCAGCCAGGTGTGCGATAGCTTGTTATATATGTAATTAGCTAGGTGGGTGAGGTTCATACGCCACATAGAGAGAGACATTCGGATCTGATCAAAAGTATTGTATTGGCTTGAGCCATTCACGCCGGTAGACATTCGGATCTGATCAAAAGTATTGTATTGGCTTGAGCCATTCACGCAGGTAAGGTTGCAAGTCTAGGAGGTATGTGAGGTAGGATAAAAATACACTATTTATTCTATGATAAAGAATCCAAACTGTGTAAAGTGTTTAAATAATTTTTCTTTGATTTTAATAAAGTGGTTTATGAAATAATTTTCTTTATGTTAACCTTTGTGTTTTGATTTTATTAAATTGGTTTATGGTTTTGAAATGGAGAAAGAAGGGGATTTGGCCAGTTTGAGAAGTAACCCAAATTGTGTTCAATGTCATAATTTTATGCTTTTTCTTTTTTGTTAAGTTGACATTTAAGTAACTTGTTCTCCATTCAGTTTTAAAGTATTTGTATAGGTTGATCTTTTCTGAAAATGTTGATCACTTTTATCTATATATCAACTCTAAAAGTGGGTTCATAGGTTCATAGTTTTTTTTGTTTTGTTTTTTTTTCAATAAACCAGTGGAAATTCTATAATTTTTGGTTTTAATTAGAAGAAAATTTCAAATTATCATATATTTAGACCTTCTTTAAGAGGAGTTGGAGACTTGATCAAAGTTTCGATTGTATTAAATACTTTTGAGCATACAAACTAATCTAAATTACCAATTAATAGGCAATCCTATTTTACCCACTAATCAAGACTCTTCACAACATAAATCCTATTTTACCCACTAATCAAGACTCTTCACAACATAAATTGCATTTCAATATATTATCTGATGTCTCTTTTTCTCTTTACATTCAATGTTCTTATTCTTTCTCTCTCCTTGTTTCTTGTACATGCGAAACCTCTAAACATCGTTTCTCGTATCGTTCTCGTTTCTCGTTTCATTTTGCGTTTCTCGTTTCTGGTAACATAGCGTCACATGAACAGTATGGAGACAATCCATTAATCTCATGGATATTTTCATGGGAAAAGCTAGGGATATCTGATTCTTAAATGGATATGGAGATTCTCACATGCATATTTACATGGGAATCCAGGATTGGTACCAATTGAAGGTAACAACAATTCATGTATAGCTTCATAGCAAGGATCATTTCTCAAGATAAAATTTGAGTTTGATAAGTTTATTTGAAAACTTAGTAGTAACCAACATTTAAAAAAATAGTATCTGAACATGAGAAGATTGTGAATTTAACTATGCTTCAAATATTGAATCCACCTCCATAGCATTATTTGGAGCGTGGATGATATGAATGTCCTAAAAATAAAAACATGTATAATTTCAACTCTCGTTGTTTGTCAATTATGCTGTTTGTCAATTATGTCGTTGTTTGTAGCAAAAACCAAAACCAAGCCTACTAAACTTGAATCTACCGTTCAGTTGATAAAATTAATTTTTCAAGGGGACCTCTTTTTCTTTTGTTTACTTGTCCGGTGAAACTTGTCTAGACTGTTTTTAGCTAGACAACTTGTCGGTAAGTCTGTTGACCTCTTCGACCACTAGCCGATTACTTCACTTCGACCACTAGTGGGGTGACCTCTTTGACCAATGTTTTTCACCTATGAGTAAGATGAAGTAAAAATGGACATAGTAACAATTCAACATAACTTATAAAACATATACCCAAATATTTAGGAAATTGACTAGTTTACATTGCCGAATAGTGGAGATCTTGTCATTGACAAGATCTGGACTGATAATGACTCTGATAGAGTCTGCTAGGCTCAGATACAGAGAGTAATTAATATTTCCAACAAATTACTCAAATGCAAAAAGGATCTGAGAGTAATTAATATTTCCAACAAATTACTAGAAAGCTTTTGCATTAGAATCTTTTGCATAATGGTTGTGACCTAGATACGGTGGCTACAAAAACAAATGAAAGATGACCTAGAGAAACAAGTTAAAGATGGTAATGATATTTTGTGATAAAAAGGGTGTATTTCTTCTTTTTCTCACTTCTTTTTGGGTTGAAGTAGTGAATCTGATGAGGACCTGGAACATTGTAATTAGCCTGTACAAATGTATAATTGTGGCTTGTGTTTGTTAGATAATAATGGAGAATCAGATAATATTGTTACAAGCAGATTCACGAGCGGTTCAGATCCATTTATTTCGGAGTCTGTTAAACCTCCTCTTCTGCTATATATATATATGTAATGTTCTTCAATGCAATAATATAATTTTTGATGTGTGCTCTCCCACCAAAGCTAATTCTTCCTATTCTATCTTGGTATCAGAGCAGAGGAGCGGTGGCTTGTGAGAAGGAGTGATCGCTGAAAGCATAGATGCCGTCCACTGAACTGAGGAGAGCGCCTGAGAATTGTTCTTGCCCAGGATCGTTGATTGCTGTCTGCTACAAAGAGACTCATCATCTGCGAGAAATTCTGTAAGATTCCTTCAGGTAATAAGATTTGGTAAGGTAATATGGATTCTCTACCTATGGAGAAATTTGATGGTAATAATTTCCATACATGGAAAGTTAGAATTCAAATGCATTTGATGAATAGAGGTTTGTGGAGCATAGTAAAAGGCACAGAACAAGCACCTAATGATCCGAGACTCCTTGTTGAATGGCAAAAGAAGGAAGAAAAGGCTAAAGCTATTATTGGTTTGGCTCTTTCAGATATGCAATTACATTTGATTGATTTAGCAAAATCATCTAACGAAATTTGGGAGGAATTAAGTAAATTATTTGGGGCAAAAGCTACGAATGCAAAGTTCTCTTTAAAACTGCAGCTCTTTAGTCTCAAAATGCATGAAGAGGCCCGTCTTTCTACGAGCATATAAATGAGTTAATGTCTCTACTTAGACAATTAGCTGAAATAGGTATCAAGGTAGATCCAGATGATGCTAAAGCAATTTTATTGAATAGTCTATCTTCTAAATATAGCATTGTTATATTTACATTAACTCAGTTACCCTCACAAACATTGGAAGGAATGGTAACATCACTGTTAGCTGAAGAAAAAAGGACATATTCTGAAGACTTCGATGCAGGTGGTCAACGTGAAATTGCATTGTACTCAAAAGGTAAAATGAGAAAAGCCAAGGGTTCAACAGAATGCTTCTATTGTCACAAAATTGGACATATAGCCTGGAACTGTAGAGCTCATGCTAGAGATCTCCTGAATGGCAAGGAATCTGCAAACATTGCCAACCTGGATGAATTATCAGATTCAGAAAGTGATGAAGGATCACGAGAGTCATCTCTCACGCTGTTCTAAAATAATGAGTGATATTTATATATTTATGTATGTGTGGTGTGTGGTGGGATTTTATGTAAGTGTTTTGTAAAACTAAGAACTTGTATCTTGATTCAAGCTGGAAGCCCCAGTTTCAAGTACAAACATTCTTATGTTTAAATGTCACCTTGTGTAAAGGAATGTTGAGGCCATTCCATATCCAAATTTTTCTTCTAGATACTGAAGGATAGCCGAAAGCAAAAATCCTACAGATGAAGGCAAGTTAATAGAATGCATCAATAATTGGCACCTTTTATAACGGAATCCCCGATGAGCCAAGTTGTCAAATTGTCCAGTATACAAGTGCAAGAAAGATGGTCAGAGGCGTTTTGACTTTAAATGTGTCTATGGAAAGCTCGAAGAAGAGGAAGAAGAAAGAGCGGAAGCCGTGAGATTGCAGAGTGGGTTTCAGTGTTGAGGAAGACCAGACAGACAGACGAATGTTCAAAGTGTTGTAATTGTGTGTGAATTGTGATAGAAAATCCATTTCTCCATTAAGGGGGAGTGTTAGATAATAATGGAGAATCAGATAATATTGTTACAAGCAGATTCACGAGCGGTTCAGATCCGTTTATTTCGGAGTCTGTTAAACCTCCTCTTCTGCTATATATATATGTATGTAATGTTCTTCAACGCAATAATATAATTTTTGATGTGTGCTCTCCCACCAAAGCTAATTCTTCCTATTCTATCTGTGTTCACTGTGATCAGGGTTTGGGTTTGGGAAATTGTAATCATCCTATTTATAAACTTATATTGTAATCAGCCTATTTATAAAATTATAATTATGGCTATGCTCACTGTCTCTTATCAGTTTGTTTTATTTACTCATCCTAGTGTTGTGTTGTATTATCATGGTTTCAAAGGTTGTTATGAAGTGGACATAAGAATTTTTCTTCCCTTCCAATCCGTGAAAAGTAAAGTTGGATGTTGTGTCGGGAGTTGTATTTTTAGGTGTTTCTGTATGTAGGAAAAGCAAACAGAAAGTCCATTTTCATTCCGTTTTGTCGGGAGTTGCATTTTTACAACACTTGTATAATTCTAATAATAATATTTATCTTTTTTTCTTAAACAAAATAGTAAATGCGATAGATTGATTTAAAAGTTGTCTTATCTTTTTAAGCAAAATAGAGGATGTTATAGATTGATTTAAAAGTTGTTTTAAAATTCTACTTATGAAGTAAACTAAAAATTGTTTCTAGGTAAGAGTTCATCTTTCCAAGTAAGATAATGGATTTCATCTTTCTGGCAAGTAAAGCAACATATTAAAGACCTAAAAACTACATACATTTGGTAAGAATGGAAGCCTATCTCATAAAGGATCATCAATGTTTACATTTGGTAAGAATGGAAGCCTATTTCATAAAGAATTATCAATGTTTATTATGATTTTTCTTGAATAATAATGATAGTCAACTAGTAGTTGTTAACAATAGCCAATGATATCTAACTTCTCTATCAGTTTGACAGCATCATTATGATATTTTTTATTTTGGATAATTTTTCTTAAATAATAATAAAATCAACTAAATAATAATAATAATCAAAAACAGCAGCCAATAATATCTAACTTCCCTATCAATTTGACAACACCATTATGATAATTTTTATATCTTCAAAATAAATAAAAAATAAAAACTAAATTATGATAATTTTTTATCTTTTATCAGTTTGACAACATCATTATGATAATTTTTAGATCTTCAAAATTTATAATAAAAAAACTGTTCATCATAATGTTTTTATCTTCTATCTTCAGAACTTAATAAAAATTAACGTATATTATTATCATACTTATATGTTAGTGTAGACAGGTTTTGCATAAATCAATAATATTTTTGCTATATATATATTTTTTTTAATTTAAATTGAACAATTAATGTGTTTGGCCTAAGAATGGACTCGCCCTTGTCAACCTTCTGTTATCATGCAACTATATTTTAAGGGTATAATGGCGGCCATGTAGATATACATTTGTTGTATTGTTTTCACAATTCTGTGAGCGCATGCAAAGGACAGTGGGGAGGATGTTTGAGCTCATACACTTATATGGAAACATTGGACATGAAGAGCTTAACAGGCTGTGAAGTTCATAGGCCAGACTTGTGGCCGAAAGTCTAAAGACCAATTCAATGGGGCATTTAAAGGATGAAAAACTTGCTAAAGTTCAACAACGGCACTATATACGGAGAATCTATTGATCCAATAACCAGAAACGTTGATTGTTCGATGCTCAAATTCCGTTGTGTGAACGCTGTCAATTGCAAATAGATTAAAGACCTTTACATTCTAAAGAATGTGAGATATGTCGGAAATATTAATTACTCACATATCTACATCAAGTCCCTCTGTCACGTTCACGAGTTTAAGCGTCACCATGCGAGAAGCACAATGCGTGAAGAGCTAGAGAGCGAGAAGAGAAGTGTGTGAGAGTGTAAGAGAGGACAGAGAAGAACAGAGTAAGAAAAAAAAGAAGAAGAAGAGAAATTCTCATAAAAATTTTAAAGTTCAAGGTAGTGTTTTGGAATGTGTCCAGAGTCAAGAAATATCATTGTAAATTGCACAATGGGTGAAGAGTCAAAGAGCCAAAAGAGTGAGAGAGAAACAGAGAAGAACACAGTAAAAAGAAAGGAGAAGAAGAGAAACTCTCAGAAGAGTTCTAAAGTTCAAGGTAGTGTTTTGGAATGTGTTGAGTGTTTTGGAATGTGTTGAGAGCCAAGTTCTATAAAATGTGGAATATCATTGTAAATTTCCAATTTTATAATTGCAGCCTTAGTTACTTTGTTATATTTAAATAATATATAATTCCATTTTGTAATTGCAACAGTTAGTTACATTGTTATATCTAGATAATATATAATTCCATAATTTATGGTTGATTGCATGTCTTATTTCCCCTCCTCTTTGGAGTAAGTTGTCTACTTGACGACTGGGGTTCACTTGACTCCGTTGAGTGATAGCTTACTCAATTATCTTTCTGTGAGACGAAGACTCGTCAGATTCTATTTCTTGGACTTTGATAAATAAAGACTTATTACTATTTGGAAACTCAAACTTATTGGATTCTGCTTCTTATGCCCTGATAAGTAAAGACTTATTTGTCAAATGGATGTAGTTTGAGTGGTTGAGAAGAATGAATGTTACCCTCCCCACACAGGTTCTACTCTTGTAAGTGACATGATGCTCTTGTGGAACCCTTTGTAATAAATGTTCTGAATGATGAGCTCACCATAACCAGGACGTGGGAGTGTGGGAGCGGGGAAACACACGGTGGGGGCGTGTGGAGACTACCCCCAAATTCTAGAGAAATTCGAGGGGGGCAAGGGGGCGTAAGGTCATAAAAATTATAAAAATATATATAATTTATAAAAAAATAAAAATTATAAATGCTAGATAATAAATATCATAAATCCTAACAATGTAAATTAAAATTTAAAAACTAGCAATTTAATGATAATCTAACAAGCATGTTACAAACTTACACAAGTGACAATTCAATGATTCATTGATTATTGATTCATCACATGAACATTTTCAAATTGTACAATTTGTCCTTTCAACCTTGATATTCATATTTCAAATTTGATATTTAAATCTCAGCCATTCTAGTACTTGAAAACTTGAATCAATGATATAAATTATAATATATAGCATGCATTTTAAATACTAAGTTTGAAACAAAAATAGAGACTAAAACAGTGAAACATCAATAGACAATACTAAATTACTAAACTAAGATTGCTCAAAGAGTCAAAAATTTAAAATAGCCAGAGGAAAGAGTCAAAGACTCGGTCATTAGTGATCACTGATCAATATTTAGAGTCAAGAGTAAAACTTTAACTAACATAGTAACAAGTAACAATGGACATTGATAACTAAAAGTAGCTAAAAGAAATCATAACAAAACAAGCATCAAGGAGTCAACTCTATTGATTGGTCATCTGCATCCATCTGCTGCATGAAGGCATCGGGACCATCAATGGGAATGTCATCATCTGTATTTGAGTCACTCTCAGGAGTAACCAATGGCACACCAACCAAACCATGTAGCATCTCATCGGCTCCATCCTCCTCGTCTATCTGTGCCTCGTCCTCTGGATCCACATCCCATCGTACAGCAGGTCCCATCCGATACTCTGGTGTCTTCCTGTGTGCAAGACGAAGGGCACTGTGCACTACAACTAGCTTCTCAGCTCTCCTAGAGGTAAGTCTATTCCTCTTGATAGAGTGAACGAAGCTATAGGTGGACCAATTCCTCTCAGCTGCAGAGGAACTAGCAATCTGAGACAACAAACGAATAGCAAGGTGTTTGATCTCTGGAGCCTCATCCCCATGCATGTCCCACCAACTAATGGGGTCATCCTGGCCTAAGTCGCCACGGTCTACCTTGGCATCAGGCTTGTTGAAGGGACCTTTGAGACCTGCAAACTGAATCCACTGTCTCCAAAGTGTTTGCCCCTCCTCTTCACCATACATCTTTGCAATGGCAGTTCGAAAACCCTTCTTGATCTCCGGATCCTGAATGGAAGCAATTCTACCAGGCCTAGAAATGTACCATTTTGGGTTTAGTGCATAAGTTGCCATGTCCAAAGGTGTGTTCATTCAGTCCCACCTACGCTGAATAATGGGTCGAATTTGGTTCATCTAGAACTCCAAGGAGGGCTCTTTCTAGTGAATAGCTTCCCTTACCTTGCCCAACATGCTGTCAAAAGTCTCATAGATTTCTCCAAGACTAGGAGAATCAGTGTCAGTGTAGCGAATGACCTCAACTATAGGGCGCAAGAATGAGACCAAATAACTGCAATCTACCCACCAATCGTTATCTAATATCTGAAGCCTGATCCTCTTTCCCTTCTCTATCTTAGACTCTGTCCACCTGTTCCAATCTGGAGTCACAACCATGGCCTGCAATGCTGGTTGTACCTCCAACATCCTCTCCAATAAGAGAAAATAGATGGCATATCTAGTATCTGTGGGCTTGAGGAATTCCTTCCTCGAGTGAGCCCTATACATGGCTAAGGAGGTGTGGTGGTTGCAAATAAACATCTGCAAATCCCTTGTAGCCGATACCAAGGTGGTTACCCAATCAATTTTTCCAATGTCTTTCAGGGAATTGTTCAGAGCATGCACACAACAAGGGGTCCAAAATATATGCCTATACGTGCTCTGAACTAGTAAACCAGCTGATCTGCACACTGCTGCTGCATCTGTCACAACCTGCGCAACATTCTCAGACCCAACCTCCTCTATAGTATCCCAAAGAAGCTCAAATTGAAAAGCTGCATCTTTGCGCTTTCCAGAACAATCAATAGCTCTGAGAAAGAATGGCCCATCTACACATGTAACTATGATGTTAATAAGTGGGCGTTTGGTAATGTCTGTCCACCCATCCATAACAATAGAGCAACCTGACCTCACCCATACCTCTTTCATCTGCTTTTTCTGCACGGTAATATTGGACACCTGCCTCTCTAAAATCACTGTCCTCACCTTGTGCTCACCTGGGGGCACATATGAGAGTCCCGATGATGCAATAGAACGAACCATCTCCTTATAATCAGGAGAATGAGTAGCATGGAAAGGAATGCCATTGGCAAAAAGGAATTTGCCAATGGCATCATCTGTATCTTCACGGTTAAGCTTGCCATACATCTAAATGTAATGGTTGGCCCTATAGCACAAGAATGAGAAACCTTCTTTTTTTATGAAGATGTCTCAATAGATGGTGGAGGCATACAAGTAGATGGGTTAGTTTTTTTTTTAGAACTTGCATTGCGATCTTCTATTGATGCTACATTTTGGCTAGAGAATGTGCCCTTAGCATCTGCTACCATTTGCAACCTCATAAGCTCATTTCTTTGCAACAAGGTTAGCTTCGCACACATAGAAACCCCTTTGCCACCAATGCTCAAAAGGTGTTGTCTAACCTGACTATAACTCCCAACCCAAGGATGGCCACAAACATTGCATACCCAATGACGTGATCCACCACCACTTCTCTTTCCTCTTTGGTTGTTTGAAGGAGCATCTACTAGGCTTGCATATATAGCAAAAGTGGTTTATTGGGATCAAATGTCCCCTTTGCATAATGAGCCAATGATTTTGATGGGTTGAGATCAGCATTACCTTCTCCTTCATTTTGATTTGACCTGGTTGATGAAGGATTCCCACTCCCACTTCCAATCTCTGTCTCAAATCCAACACTAGAGTTACCCCCTGTCTGAAATTCAAAGTCACTTTCATTGCTGCCACTACTGTTGCCATTGCTAGAGTTGCTCATATCGCTGGTTTGAAAATTAAAACTGCTAGGTGTAGTTTAATTTTGCAATTTTGGCAACCTGTTACAACAAAACATTTAGATTTTTTTATTTTTTATTTATTTCATGAATCATTTGACATTAACTTAAATAATGAACAATTAAAATAATGAAATTCAAAAACTTAACTTTTAACTTTTAAGTATTAAACAATAAAATTTACACCTTGAAAAAAAAATCACATGCTGCAAAAAAAATTATAGGCTGAGAAAAGAATATCAAGCTCGAAAAAAATTAAAATGAAAGAAAATGATAAATGTATAGGCTTAAAAAAAATTAAAATTTTTAAATTAGAGGCTGAAAAAAATAAAAATAAAAGACTTATAGACTTAGTTAAAAGTTGAGATTTAATTTTTTTTAAACAAATTCTTAAAAATTTTAAAATTTAGGCTTACAAAAAATAAATTAAAAAAAAATATATATCAAAAAAAATTTTAAAAATCTTACCTTGCTACGGTCTACACTGTACAAACCACGACCCGCAACCCTCGAGTTGAGAACTCCTTCAAGCCGGCGACCCGCAAGCTGGGAGCTCCTCTCCTTCAAGCCGACGACCACGAGCCTACCCATGAGCTCAGCATCTGCAAGACTACAACACTCCACTCCTGCTCGGCGGCTCCTGAACACTCACAGTCCACGGCTCCCTCACAGTCCACGGCTCCACGACTCCTGCACAGTCCACGACCCCTGCACACTCTGGCTCGGTGGTTGTTGCAAACTCCCATTCACTCACAGTAGTCACGGGGCAACCTCCATTCACTCACAGCAGCTTTCAGTTAGTCACGCGGCAGCCTCACTCAGTCACAGCAGCGGAAATGAATGAGTCACGAGAAAGGTAAGCATCATTTAGGTTTTACTTTTTGATTTATGCTTTTTGTTTTTTTTTAATTTCGAATTTTAAAAAATTTAAAAATGTAAAATCGTGGGGGGGGCGTGTGGGAGCCCCCCGTCTTCGGGGAGGGGTGTGTGGGCACCCCCCACAAGCGAGGTGACGTTCAGAGCTAGGAGGCACGCCCCCTCCTACGTTTCCGAAAGTTTCGCTTTTTTGGGGGCGTGAGGAAACGTTTCTGGAGGAGCCCCCAAGCCCCCAGGGCGTGGGGAGCGAGGTGGGCAAGCCCCCGACCTTGGGGGGCAAATTTCCGTGGAACACTGAAATAAAATTTTAAGACTGTTTAAGCCTTTTAATTAAGACCTGAGCATTTTACCTAAGGTCTTTGACAATTAGCGGCAAGCAATATTAAAAAATATAATAAATTTGGAGAAATCCACAAAATTTTATAACTAATTTTACCATTTGAATACTTTTATTGTATTTCTATGCAATGCAATAGATATATGAAAATGTAGGTTTGCAACCTGTTTATAGAGTGAAGAAAATAATAGAAGATTTTTTGCTTGTGTTTAATAAAATTGTTGGTTTATGTTGTTAATGTATGTTTGGTTTTTTCATAATATTTCAATTTTTAGATGGTTTTTGGTTAGTTATATTTTTGGTAAAATCTAAATTTGAAAAGTTTAAATTGTTGTTTTGGATTCATGTAAATAGCCTTTGATAAGAGAGAAGTAAATTTTAGTTTAGTTTTTTCAATATTTGGATGAAGTAGAGTGGTTAAGATCCTCAAACTTCTGAGTTTTCAAGTAGCAATAAGTGTTTACTTATGAGGTGCAAGAAGCAAAATCCAGGAAGTCTAGGTCTCAAAGAAGGGTAACCGAGTAAGCTATCACTCAACAACATAAGATGGGCCCCAGTGCTGGTAGATAGCTTACTCCCGCATTTTTTGCCTAAAAAAAATCCACAAATATTTAATATTTTTCATATTATAATTCTTTAAACTAAAAAATCTAGTTTTATAAAGTTTCCCTAAAAAAATATGTACAGTAAATATCTATGGCAATAAACACTACATGGCAAGTATTTTTGGTCAAAGTTAACTGGTGGAATGAAAATTATAAAGTTTCCTAAAAGTGGTCCTAGTGGGAGTTGGTTAAAAGTCTCCACAGTAAATGTCTATGGCAATAAACACTATCGCAAGTATTTTTGGTCAAAGTTAACTGCTGGAATGAAAAGGTGGGGTTTCAGTGTGAAGGGCTTAAGATAAACAGCAACCAAAAGGTCCGGTCTTTTTTTCATTATTCTGAAAATTACAGTTTCTGTAATTTTGTCATATCAGATTTACAGTCACAATCAGGTTTCTTAGAATAAATAACATATTCTAAAACTATTTAAATTATTAAAATTAAAATTTGAGCAACCAAAAATACATTTTTAATAGTTATTATTGACAACCATATTTCCTAAACTTAATAACAGATTTTAAAACTAAAAAAACAAAAAAGTCAAAAATCACAATTTGAGCAACCAAAAATACATTTTCACAGGCGGATCGGGGGATTTTCGGTCGTCGGGTATACTGCAGCCTGCTCCGGTGTGAGGTGAGTATCTTTTAAAGGTATAGTGACCTCATCATCCATCCATTTTTACACTTATTGATTGTTTTAGTAGTCATGAGGTCACAGGTGTCACTTTATGATGCAACGTGAGAGGTGTTATTGAACAGAGCTCTCTAACTAGGGGACTTTTTGACTTTCAGGTTGATTTTCTGTCCGGTGAATTTAATTTATAAAATCTGTAATTTCTGTTGTTTGTTGGGCAATTTTAAGTTCAGAAATGAATTCAAGTGACAAGAAAACCCCCAGACAAGCACACTCTCTAAGATCTCGTAGTGTTTTTGAACGTTTTGAAAATTTCATGAAGATTCATGCACAAAAAACTGATAAAAACCAGCCGGAAAAAAAGGTCAAAAAGTCCCCTCTTTAGACAACTCCTTATTGTACTATTTCACTCATGTGATTGATTGCTTGTATTAATTTCGGGAGCTGGTAAAGAGGAGGGGACTTTTTGATTTGCAGGCTGATTTTCTACAAGGAATGTGATGAATTTAATTTATAAAATTTGTAATTTCTGCTGTTTGTTGGACAATTTTAAGGTCATAAATGAAATCAGGTGACAGAAAAATCTGAAAACCTTCACTCTGCAAGATCTCGCAGTGTTTTTGAATGTTTTGAAAATTTCATAAAAATTCATGCCAAAAAACTAGCTGAAAACAAAGGTTAAAAAGTCTCATTTTTAAGATTAAAAAATCTCCTTTTTAAACAGCTCTCTAATTTCCAACTAGTTTGTAAGATTTAAATTCGACGTTTTGTTTGTGGTTTTTAGTAAAATTTAAATTAGAGGTTTTCATTTTAATATCGGCAAATTTTGTAATATTTTCGAATCTGTAATTTTGTATTTAAAAATTTAAAAATTTTGAATGGCAATATTTTCAAATATGTAACATTTAAAAATTTAAAAAGAAAATTAATTAATTTTAACATTTAAAATTATAAATTTAATTTTAAATTTTAAAATTGTAAATTTAATTTAATTTATAGTTTTTAAATTAAAAAAAATTAAAAAAATTTATATTTATATTTTCAAACATTTAAAAATTAATTTTTAATATTGTAATTTCAATTTAATTTATGGTTTTTATATTAATAGATTATGAAAATAAAATTTAAATAACATAATGTTTAAATTACAATTGATATTGTTTTTTAAATTTATGGAACTATAATCAAAGGATAACCACCACTAAATCATCAACAACAATGTGTAACTTTTTTCCAAGGAAAAAAGACGTAAATATATTTATTTACATATAACAGATGGTCAAAAGACCATTAACAGCAAGAGTCCCAGCCTATATATTGGTGATAACATTCATGATAATACTCCATAAAAGAGCTCATAAAAAGACCCATATAGCCTGTAGCCAATACAACAACTGATAACCAATTTGGATCACACTTATCACATAAACATCTTTCAAAGAGTTTAAAAGACATCATTCAAAATAATGCTCAAACTGAGCACACAACCGAATGTCAAGGGCTGTAAAGATATCAAAAATACTGCTGATATAATAACCATAACTAAGTCATCAACTTAAGAAAAAAACAACTCAATAATGAACTTTAAATGTATCTATTCTGAATAGTGAATCTTCAGAAATGTCCATCAAAACAAGTCATCAAACAAAGTAATATTCCAGAGTAACTTCAAAATAGAGACAAACAGATACAGATCAAATCACCATCCTTAAAGCATAGATCCATGTACCAAAGAACCTGAAAATCTTCACATGATTAGAAAACCTGATAGGTTTCCACAATTACACCTGCTCGAAATTCTTTCATGGACCAAAAGCCTTCCAAAATGCTTCCACCAGCTTTTGCCAAGGCATTTGCGAAGAAATTTCTTTCCCTATAGATATGTCTAAACAACACAGAGTCGAAGCAGTCAGTTAAACGATTGACTTCCTGGAGAATCATATCTAACTCCAAATTCAAAATTCGATACTTACCAGATGCCCAGTTAATAACTAACTGAGAATCTCCAAAGATCTGAATTTTATCTGGAGAATGCCTTCGAGCCAGAATTAGAAGCAACATGAGGGCACATAATTCTGCAAAATTATTAGTACCCCCACCTAATCCTGCTTTAAAGGAAAAATGATGAGCATCAGATAAAAAAAGCATACCTCCAGCACCACAAGCAATGGGATCCCCAGCTGCAGAACCATAAAAAAAACCCCATGCATAGGATTTATCAATAACTTCCACCAGGATGTTACGGACCGAAACCACAGAGTGCTTCTGAGGAATGTTCTTCATCATTCCCAAACTAAAACTAGAAACCTAAGCAAGAGATAAAGATAAATCCTCAAAACAAGCCAAATTTCTGGCCCTCCAAATAAACCATACCACAATGATAGCTAAAGGTTTAAAATTAGCCACTTCCATATTCAAGCACTAGTTTTTGAAACAAGATGTCACAGAGTCTCCATTCCAGAGATTGTTGAGCTTGAAATGATCCTCAATAAGTAACCAGACAAACTGAGTGAAAGGACACTCAACTCCAATATGAAAATTGCTTTCACATTCCATTTTGCATAGATAAAATCTACTAGGACCTTCACGTCCTTTAAGGAGGATAATATCCCATGTCAATGCTTTACCAGAGAAAAGGAACCAGTAAAATAGTATAGACTTGAGCGGACATTTCAACTTCCATAAGACTTTCCACCACCAGATAGGTTCCAATTCCCTGCTCATAAGCTGAGCATACCCTTCTTTAGGAGAATACCTACCAGATTTAGATAAATTCCAAACAAGAATATCATCATCATTTGAAATTCTAACATGACTAGATTTAAGAATGGTTAAATAACCATTCCACACATCAATCTCAAAAGGATCAGTAAAGCCAATGAAATCAGCAGATAACCATTGTTGAGCCATCAAATCAGACAATCCATGTATTCCAAGATCAGATAAACAGTAAAGACCAGCCAAATCTAATCTTTCAAGCATGGGGAGAGGTAAAGTATGTCTCCAATTGCATCATATCCAAGGATCTAACTCGATACGAACCGCAGAACCATTTCCTATCTTCCATACCAAAAAATCTCCAATAATGTCAAAAGCCCACAGAACAGCTTTCCAACAAATTGAAATGTTCTTTTTCTTTTTGACAGGAGATCTGATCCACTCAATAATATTCATTGGCTTAATATATTTCTAATATCCAATCTTTACCCATAAGCCCGAGCCATGAATAATATTCCATACATTTTTTGATGCCAATGCTTTAGCGAAAACAACGGGATATTTAAGTCCCCATCCACCCATAGACTTAGGTTTAGCCAATAGCTTCCAGGATATTCAAGGTATGCCAGGAGAATTCTGCTTATCAGCCCAAAGAAAATTGAATCAGATCTTTCTGATTTTTTCAATAATTCCCAAAGGAATCCAAAAGTGCATCCAGTAGACCAGAATGGCCTCCAAAATAGTTTTAATCAATATCAACATACCCCCCTTGGATAACCAATGAAAGCTCCAATTATTGATCATTTTTTCTACCTTAATGATCAACCAATCCCAATCCTTTAAAAGGTATCTGTACGGTTTTAGATAAAAGCCAAGGTATTTCATACCATTTACAATTCTGTCAACAAGAAAGGTAAAAATATTCTGTAAAGTAACAATCTCAGCTTCTTCCATACAAGAATAATATAAACAGGATTTATCGTTATTAATCTTCATCCTAGAAGCCATGCAGAAATTCAGTAAAATCTCATATAAGGAAGAAAGAGATTGTTCAGAACCGTCATTAACCATTACTATATCATCTACGAAAAGAACATGAGTTAAGACAATATCATTTCCAAAAGAAATACCATGACAAGTCTCAATAGCTTTTGCATGAAGAATAGCCCTGCCTAAACCTTCAACCACCACCAAAAACAATAGAGGTGCCAAAGGGCATCCTTGTCTAAGTCCCCTGCCAGCTTTAAAGAAAGTGGTTGCAACACCATTAATAAGCAGAGAGAAAGATACAGAGGAGAGACTACTCATAATCCAGGAGATAAAATTCCCAGCAAAACCTAATTTGGAAAGGATAACCCTTAGGTAGGTCCAACTTACACAATCATAAGCTTTGGATAAATTAATTTTTATCATAACACCCTTTAAGGATTTACAATGCATAGTATGCATACCTTCCTGAATGACCCCAACTGCATCATGAATCTGCCTTCTCGGCAAAAACCCAAACTGTTCACCAGATATACATCTACCCAAAACATTTCTGATCCTAATGGAGATAATTTTGCCAATAATTTTGTAAACAAAATTACACAAGGAAATCGGTCGAAAGTCCTCAAAAGATAATGCATGATCAATCTTAGGGATAAGCGCGATAAAAGTAGAGTTGAAAACCACAGGAATCTTACCACTAATCCCGGAGAGCTCAATAACTCTCAAAAGATCAGCCCCCAAAACATCAAAAAGACTTCTGTAAACCTCAACTGGAATGCCATCAAGGCCCGGACTCTTATCATTTTTGCTAATGGAAAGGATATGCTTAAGATCTTGTAAAAGAACAGGCTTCATAAGCTCAACATTATTATCCTCAGAGACAGATAAAGGAAAAAAACCAGCACTGTGCACTATCTTAGGAAGGTGAAGATCAGCTTCTTCCCTAAAAAGGGTTTCAAAATGCTGAATTCCAGCCAAAGCAATATCCTCAGCACCTTCAACAATTGTGTCAGAATCATCCTGAATTTTCCAAATAGTGTTAAGATTTTTCCTATGAGCCACAAATTTATGGAAAAAGGGGGTATTGTCATCACCACAAATCAACCATAAAGCCCTACTTTTTTGTCGAGCCTCCTTTTCTTTAAAGCATAAGATAATTCTCTTACGAGATTCTAGCTCAAGCAAAGTCAGTTTATCCTCCTCCGACGTAAATCCAGAGCTAACCCTGTCATAATACCTCTTCATTTCATATTCAATATCCACTAAATCTTTTATATCTTGGGCTTTTTTCTTCAGGGACCATTCAATGGATAAATCCTTAATTCTTTTAAGGTTCACAACAAACTGAGATGCAGGGGAAATCTCAGACATAGCATCAAATGCCACCCAGGATCCTTTTAATACCTCAACCAGCTCAATGTTTTCCAACCAAGTTGCATTAAACTTAAAAGGACCATGAGCCTTAGAAATGCTAGAGGATATTTGAAAAAAAAACAGGCTGATGATCTGAGTTTCCTCCACATCATATCCATTGCTTGAGAATTAAATCCATATCTAGAAAATCAGCAGATAATAAAAGTCTATCCAACCTTTTACAGATACTATCATAACCAACTCTACAATTAGACTAGGTTGGAATGGGAACCAAAGGTGCAATGTCATAAGCCTTAACCCATCCAAAAGTTTAGTAAAGAAATTAGTTAATGGATCCAAGCGAGCATTAACCCCCCAAACCTCAGAAAGTCCCAAAGAGAAATTTAAATCTCCCCCAAAAACCAGATGAGGACATTTGAAACAATCCAAGGCTGCAAGATTCATCCAGAAAGATTCCCTATCCAGATAAGGCCCATAGAGGTTTATAAAAGTTAAATCCAACTGCAATTCAATAGAATGCAGCACTGCACACAGACCAAAGGGCATGGCCCATGCATTCATCAGTAGAAAATTACGGGTCGTCCACCCAAGAAGAAGCCCCCCAGATTTACCCTTTGCATCAACAGATAAAAACTGCCATCCCTTTAATAATAATTCCATATCCTTAACCAGTTCACCTCCATCACGCATTGTTTCTTGTAAATAAATTATTTCTAAAGATTGTTGTTCAATCAATCTTTTAACCTCTAGTTTTTTGGGTAAACTAGTCAAACCCTGGCAATTAAGGGTCATAAGGATCATAAGGGAGACCTTGGTGGGGCTTGCAATGCTCTAAGTGCCCCAATTCCATCACTGACCCTCTGATTATCCTTAACCACTACACCAGACCGCCCCTTATTAGGAAGAATCTTAGAAGGACCACGGTCTATTCCAAAACCTTCAATAATAGCTTTCGACACTGATCGAAGAAAATAACCCTTGCGCAAAACAGAAGAACTCTTAAGGGGAGAAACAAAACCAAGGTTTCTTAAGGCACCATTATGTACAGAAACATAGGGTGATTCCGAAACAGGTTCATTAACAGTCATGGTCAATCCTAAACCCTCAGTCAGAGTGTTAAGGCACAAAGGTTTAAGATTTGTTATTGAAAATAAAGACTCATTATCTAGACCCTCCACTGACTGATGAGGAAGGTTCAAATCCTCCGTAATCTCTTCAAGTACCTTGACTTCCTTAGCCTCCAAATTAGACTCACAATTCTTAGCCTTCCATATTTTATTACCAGATACAGAGAATGATATTTTATTAAACGGAAGCGAACAATCATTCGCTAAATGACCATGAGCATGACATCTGAAACATCTAAAAGGTAAGCCTGAATAGTCCAAAGGCTGACAGAGTTCGGAATTTCCTATTTTAATGACCAAATCGGCCGGTAACCCATTTCGGAAATCTAACAAAACTAAAACCCTACCCACACAGCAAACTCCAGTTTGAATATAAGAGAAATCCGTTTCTAAGTGCGAACTCAGGGTATTTCCCACTAACTTGAAAAAATCTGCAGACCAAAACTCAAAAGGTAGACTCGGGAGTTTAACCCAGATAGGAATTTGATCGTACCTTTCAATTCGAGGATCAAAAAGAGGTGTCCACCTTTTTATCAAAAGCCCAGCATTGTCCCAACGCCAGACACCAGCCAGAACCAGATTTGCATCTTCCTCGTTGAAGAATTTGAATGCTATCCAGCCTCTCGGAAGGAGAAAAATCTCAGGAGGAATTGTAATGATCTCTTTCCATACCAACGCTGCCCATCCCTTTAAACTGTCGGAATTGAATTTTCGACCCCCAAACCTCCCAACCAGAGTCATCGCATTAGTAAGTACGATGTCATTTAAACCCACATCCTCACCCACCATCATCAAAATAGGCTTAACAATTTTTCCAATAGGCTTGTGTGATATCTTCTTAGCAAGTTCCAGCACCTCCTGATTATCGCCTGCTAACAGCGAATCCGTTCCAAGAGCCCTAGGATAAATATCCACTTCAGATGGCTCGCCCAAAGCTTTGGGAGCAATACAACCAGAAACTGCTATCTCTTCATTACCAATACAATTCATCAACACAGAAGCCGAATTAGAACCCAAATTACCTTTGAGTGCCGGGTTATACAAATCATCAACCTCAAGATTCCGAACTCTATCATTACCATCAATTCCAGCTGATGCCAAAGAATTAATAGGATTCTTAGATAAAGAACCACCACAATCCGTAAAACCCTCCAAACCATTGGATGAATCAGAACCATCTGGACTTACCTCCGAAACAATGGTCCTCAGACCAAAACCTAACATAACATGATCTTCAAGACCCGCATTCAACAAAGGTAAGCCATGCACATAACCAACACAGAGAGCCGAATCCCCCAAAGACTTAAAGCGAACCAATGAACTAACCTTAGAACCATCACCCTACACATCCAATGCACCACCACCCGTATCAAAGATCACAGGAAAGAAGCCATCCACCTTATGATTCAATGAAACTCCCTTATCACCCATCAAGCACGATTCGAAAGAAAACGACGGAGGGACCCAAGTATCCCCACTAATATTAATACCCTCCAAAGCCCCCATCACCGGCTTATCAGCTTCCCAAGAGAAATTCTCAATAACCTCACCAGACACAGATCCTCGCAAACCTCCTGTCGGATCCACATCAACTGAAGTATATGCACCCTCCGGAGGACAAAAAACAAGACTGGATCTCCTACCAGTGATAGCATCCGAGCAAGAAATCTCAGAGGTGAAACCAACCCTCTCATCATAGAGCAACGAATCACCCAAGGCTCTCGGCAATCGCCTCACTCCAGACTGAGACCCAGTAGCCCTCACTTCATCAGATTTACCAATATTTAAACATTTCAATACACCCGGAGGCGTACGTGCTAAGGATTTTGTCGATCGAAGCGACATGATTCCAAAGCCAACGTGTCAGCAAACAATTTAATGAAGATTAAAACAAACAGTATGTGTAAACCCAACACCGCCTGAAAAATTCGCCCGGGAAGAGCCACATTAATGGACAAATCACACAAAAAAATCACCCTTCCAGACGTCTGCACGACAAGAAGCCAAGCGTCTACCAAGTCTAATACCTGATGTCAGGGTTAACAGAAAGTACCAATCTAATAAAGAAACTTCAAAAATCAACCCCACAATCGATCAAATCATACACTATTCGAGGAATGATAGCTCTGGTCTCATTAAACCCTTCCAGGCGTCCACATATCCTAACCCACAACCGTCAACCTCACCTGACACCAAATGAAAGGTGTACGTTCTGTCTAGAAACCATCACCCACCTTCAATCTAACCATCACCCGCATTCAATCTAACGGCCAAGAAATTCGAAACCCCGCATCATTCCATAAATCTAACGGCCAAGAAATTCGAAACCCCGCATCAAAAGAATTTTGTTGTTATGATGGAAAGGCAAACCGGTAGAAAGGTGAAAGCCATAAAATGTATCAATGTGTAACCTACCATGGTCGCCATCCTTATTGCGAATATCTGCCTCTCCTTGTGCATTATTTTAATCAATAAATCATAACACGCAGAATGCTTATCCTTATAAGGGTGACAACGTTGACATAGTGTTTCTAATGGTAAGAGATTTGGACTTTTCTACCTAGTTTTTTATTAATAAAGATAGTTTATGAATTCTTTCACTTTCTTTCAACCTAGTATTTTATTAATAAAGATAGTTTATGAATTCTTTCACTTTCTTTCAAGATTTTCAAGATTAAGCTAAACTCTAGATATTGATATGGTAAGAGATTTGTACTTTTCTACCTAGTTTTTGTATTAATAGAGGTAGTTTATAAATTCTTTTACTTTCTTTCAACTTAGTTTTTTATTAATAAAGATAGTTTATGAATTCTTTCATTTTCTTTCAAGATTTTCAAGAATGAAGCTAAACTCTAGACCATTTGCACTTAAAATTTGGCCAATTTTTTTTATTAAAATTGAGTAGAAATTGTTTAAAGAGTGGTTTTCAGTGATTAGAATTGCATAAAGTGGGTGCCCCAAGGGTAATAGAAGGTGCTAAATCCATTTTTGCAATAAAATTTGCAATTTTAATACTGGAAATCTCATTTTCAACAACAAATCGTGTTACCGGATTCCAATCAAAATTACCTGAAAAAATGCAAATGATCTAGAGATTAGCCAACTCCTTCAAGATGTATTATATTTTAAAATTTTATTTTTCCCCTTATTCCAACATTGAGCTATTCTTCTAATTCATGTAAATAAATCAAAGAGAAGATCCTTGTGCAAGGCCAACATAGTTATTAATTTGATTTTTTTTTTTCATTATTTATAGATAATGTTATTTGTGGAAACAAAATCATAAAATATAAACATTTTCTATAACTATAGTTTCTAGCACCTTATTTCCTTCAATTTTCTCTTAGCACAGACTAACCAACTATCTTGCAGCAATAATCCTTTGAGTTATCCGTATAGGCTATTAAGACTATTTAACATGTATGAAATCATGGTAATAATAATGATGATAATTTTTCTCATTAAATCAATATTAATAATAATAAGAAATTTTAATAAAATTGAAATAATAGAAACAAATTAAAATTAATAACCAAAAATAATTATTATTAATTATAATAAATGAAAATTAAAAATATTTTTCATATTTATATGTTTAATATGCTTATTTTTACACCTCAAATCACATCATTAACATCCAAGTTAGATCAAATCATTATGTCTTGCATGTGTCCTCTATTGGCTAAGTAAAGGTAATACATGGTTGGAGCTAGGAATCATTATTGGATCATTTTCTTTGTACATAGAACCTTAAAGAGTGGGACACCTTGAAATCAAATTAAAGGTTTTCACCGTATTTAGAATCAGTTGGATGAAAGGAACGCTAACCAAAACTTCAAAACACAAATAATTTGTTTATATTATAAGGAATGGTTGTAGGTGTAGAAATATGCAAACTAAGGAAAGCAAACCAAAACTTCAAAACACAAATAATTTGTCTATATTATAAGTAGAAAGATACATAGTTAATGAATGTAGGTGTAGTGTAGGAATCAATGAAAAACACAGATAATTTATTTATATTATAAGGAGAAAGATACATGGTTAATGGTTGTAGGTATAGAAATCAATGAAGTCGTTGCAAACCTGCAAGGTGTTGTTATTGATGCATGATGTTATATCCAAATGTTCACCTGCCCCATCTCAAATGAAAAGTTACTACTCAACAACCTTTAACACATTTTTCTTGTTTTAGAGACAAGATTTCGACAATAGGTCCAATCTAACTTGTAACTTAGGTATAGATTGTTACAAAGAAAAATAATATCTAATGCTTCATTTTTCCCATATTCCAATGCAGACATAATTTAATTGGAAAGGTCATCGACATTTAGGTTATATTAGTTTTGGACTAGATCAATGATCTTTCTAAATAACACCATAAGGTTCAACTCAATATCAATTGAATTTGAATTTGTGGTAGAAAAAAACACACAAATCACTAGAACAATTAAACCTTTGTCTACTGAATAGGCCATAGAAAAATGCATACATTACTATAGCAATTAGACCTTTATCTCTAAATAGTTGGCAAATACTCTTCACCTTTGCGGTAAAAACCTTGTAAGATTGATTTAGCTATTGATTTATACTATATAGGTGGCACAATTTACTAACGAGAAGTGTGATAATGGGAAATTTTTTAAATCCTCTGGAGCTTTTTTTTCACCAAAATAATTTCTCTCAAGTTATTTTCACCAAAATATGACATAGATACTTATTACATTAAAAAATCAAATACATAAGAGGTGTAGGTTCATGTGATTTATTCCATGGAGATTTTCATACAACATGTTTTCTTGAATTATTGGGACCTTATAATAGCCCGTGGGATACAATTTGTCTATGTCTAATCTTTACGACTTGGACCAAAAAAAATCTAGGGTGTTGGGTACAATCAATCATGCACCTCTTACATCACATATGCATCACTAGATTAGGCACAACAAGCATTCCAAACACTTTGTTAAATGCCGAACAAATTACAATCCCATTACATATTCTCATTTATATCTCAACACCATGCATATATTGTGCTTTGTCTCTGGAGTTTTCTTGCTTTGTCTTTCTATATCGTTCATGCAACTAGAAAATCTCTACATAGCCTATGTTTTCTTGTTGGATTGTGCAATGTTCAACAAGGAAATCTATGGAAATGGACTGGTATTTACTTAATTGATGCATCACTTTCCATGATTTTATATAACAAGAACTCAATGTCATTACTTAACTCTCTTAGCTTAACATGGACTTGTCTTTGACTTGAACTTAAACATGACTTGACTCATTACAACATTAAATGCTTGACACAAACTCTAGCTTTGGCTTGACTTGACTCTTTAAATCAACTAGAATTTTCACATGACTTTGAATTTATACAAATCAACACACGCACATTACATTAATGACCAAAACCTTCTATCTTTATAACACTCACCCACCTGTTATATGTTTATGCTAACCATTCATGACAAGAGTGACCTTTTTTAATTTGTAATTTGATTATGGTTATCAAAACCATCTATGTTTATATGTTCACTCACCCACCTTTTATGCGTTTATGCTAGCCATTCATGACAAGAGTCACACTTTTTAATTTGTAATTTGATTATGGTTATGGTTGTAACCATTTGTTGACTAGTGGTTGGTGTGTCAATTTTTTGGAGGATGTACTCATTGGTCTTGGGTGACTTGGTGTGACAATAAACTTGATATACTACGCAGTAAGAATTGTTCATTTTTTTACTTACTTTTGAGGCTAAACCCCAACTTTTACTTCAACGGGGTAACTTCAACCAAAATACCTGCAACGGGATTGTACTGCGACAGGGTTTTGCTGCGACGAAGATTTACCGTGACAGGGATTTACTGTGATGGACTATTACCATGACATATTTTTACTACAACAAGACTCAACTTTCAGTTTTTGGTCAACACACCTTTTACGCACTTTTAACCCGACACACTTTTACCTCGACAGACACCCACTTGACTTCAACAAGCTTTTACCACGACCGACTTTTGGTTGCGACCAACTCCCACTTCGATAGGACCACTTTAAGTGGAACTTTATAAAAGGATATTTCTTAGTCTATTGACTTATAATATGAAAAATATTTTTTACCAACTCGTGACTTGGGATAAACCTCGACACAACTATATCGCGACAAGCTCACAATATCATATAACCAAAGTATTTAAGTAATACTTGTGTCGAGCACTCTGAGGTAAAAACTCACCCTTTTATGCGGTGAAATATTTTTGGATTCTTTGTGTCTTTCACAAAGGGTAAATGTAAACAACATTCACACAAGTAATTCTGGAGAAGATGTGCAGCATAAATAAAACATGCATTCAACCATAAACTATGGAATTATATATTATGGCGACACAACAAAAGAACTACAACCTCAATTACAAACTTGGAAATTTACAAGGATATTTCACCTTTTACAGAGCTTTGTCTCTCAACACATTCCAAACGTGAGCTTGAGCTCTTGAACTCTTCCTTGGAATTTTTATTCTTCTCCTTTCCTTCTTACTCTCTTGCTCTCTTCTATTTGTTTTTCATTTTTCTTCTTCTTCATATACAAAGACTAAATTTGTTTCTCTTGGAAGCTACCAACTAACATTAAAGACTGTAATAAATATCTACCTAAAAAATTAAGTTCAGAAATACAATTCGACTGCTTCAATATGGAGAGACGCGAACTCTTCATCGTGTCAGATGGATTGACAGAAGTTGTAATTCTATGGAATCTAACTAAGTCAGCTTATATGTGATTTAAATTCGTGAGTAATTAATATTTCCAACAATTCCCCTTAATTATGAGCAAATAGGTATCTTAAAACCAAATTTTACAAAATGTTTCAAAGATGAAACTTGCTATGTTCATGACAGAATTCACTAAATGGAACTTGTCATTCCTAAATAACTTCGAAGATACTGGAACATATCCTTTTCCAATGGTTTTGTAAAGATGTTTGCTAGCTGATATCTAGACCTGCAAATTCTAAACAAATCTCTTGATTGTTCACCAATTCTCTTATGAAATGATACCCTGTGTCGATGTGCTTAGTTATCTTTTGAAACACGTGATTCTTCGACAATGAAATGGATGAAATGTTGTCGCAGTAAATGGTTGTTAGTTCTCCCTGGTTCTATGACAGATATCTTAGTATTCTTCTCATCCAAACAACTTGACATGCAACACTTGTAGTTGCAACATACTCTGCTTCTGTTGAAGATAGAGCTACACTGGGTTGTTTCTTTGAATCCCATGACACAACACCTATACCAAAATGAAATGTATACCTAGATGTGATTTTCCTGTCATATGTGTTTCCTCCATTGTATTTTTCAGTGTATCCAATGAGGTTAAAATTTTATGAGGTTGAATACATAATGCCAAGGTCCTTTGTGCCATTCACATACCTCAGAATTCTCTTACCTACTTTCCAATGAGATTCTTTTGGTGACTCCATGAATCTTGAGATTAGACTTACTCCATATATGATGCCTGGTATTGTCACATTTAAATACATAAGGCTACCATCCAACCTTTTAAACAACATAGGATTTATAGTTGATTCATCATCACCCTTGCTCAATTTTAAACCTATTATTACTGGTGTTGGGGCTACCTTGCAATTAGACATATTGAATCTTTTTTAAAATTTCACTTGCATACTTGGCCTATGATATGAATATACCACTTTCAGACTGTTGGACTTCAATGCCCAGAAAAACCTTCATAAGCCCCCAAATCAGTCATTTCAAATTTGCTTTCCATGACTGTTATATATTACTTTATGCCAAAATCACCAGTTAATATTAAATCATCTACATACAGGAAGGCAATTAACTATTACCTTTCTCATTAACTTTGGTGTACAACGTCAGTTCACTTTCACTTTTGTGAAATCAATTCTAGATGATATAAGAATCAATGCGAGTGTACCAAGCTCTCAAAGTTTGCTTCAAACCATATGGTTCCTTTTTCAACATGTATACTTTGTGTTCTCATCCTGGAATTTCATATCCTTTTGGATGTTCCACTTACACTTAGTCCTCTAGATAGCCATTAAAAATGCATATTTAACAACCATTTGATAATATGCCATTTGTTTTGTGCAGCAATGTACAAAATTGTTATGATTGTGTCCATGCGTGCAACAGGTGCAAAAGTTTCATTGAAGTCTATGCTAGGATGTTGTGTGAACCCTCTTGAGACCATTCTTGCATTGTGTTTCTACACATTCCCATCAACATCTTTCTTGGTCTTGTAAATCCATTTGACACTAATTACATCCTTATATTTTCATACATCTACCATCTCCCATGTTTGGTTCTTCTCAATGCATTTTATTTCTTCATACATGGCTCGTGCCCATACTTCTTCTTCGATGGCTTCCTCAAATGTTAGAGGATCACCTATTTGATAATATAATACAAAAAAAGAGAATGAATTTGGTGTACCAGCTTCTTATATATCACACAAACTTATTGTATTTATTGGATCTATTGATGTCAACCTCAACGAACTGCTTCATGGAGTTCGTTTTCCTCTTGGTGTGCTTGTCGGCGTAGCTTGTGTTGTGGCTTGTGTCGATGTTCCTTGTGCTAGAACATGTCATGGTGTACTGGGAGTCGACGATGCTGTGACATTTTGAATTACATGTGGTGTTTGAACCACTTCCTCTTCCATGTCATCATGCTCAATAGTTAACACAATTTTGACATTCTTCTCGACGGTTCCATCCCATGATTCATTCTCAAAAAAATGAACATTGCGACTGATGATTACTTTCCTTGCGACAAGATCATACAACTTGTATGCTTTCATGTTTTTAGAGTAACCAACCAAAATACATTTATGTCCCTTCTTGTCTAGTTTCTTTCTCAGCTCATCTGGAACATGAGCATATGTGACATAACCAAACCCTTTAAATGAGAAACAATGTGATTCATACATGTTCATGATTCTTGAGGGATTTTTTTCTTCATGCTCTTTTTTGGACACCAGTTCATAATATATACATCAATTGCGACTGCTTCATCCCAATATTCATTTGTAAAATGATTGGATATCATCATGCTGTGTGCCATCTCCATAATGGTTTTGTTCTTTATCTCTACGACGTTGTTCTATTGAGGTGTATACCACACAGTGAATTGCTTTTGTATGCCATGGGTCTTGCAAAATTTTAGGAAATCATTCGAGACATATTTGTTGCCTATGTTCGTCCTTAGGATTTTGATGTTGTGTCCACTCTAGTTCTCCGCAAGTGCCTTGAACTGCTGAAAACATTCAAATGCATCATATTTATTTCTTAGAAAATATAACCATGTTTTTCTTGTGAAGTCATCAATAAAAGTTAGGAAATAATTGCATCCTCTCATGGATTATGTCTACATTGGACCACAAATATCAGAGTGAACAATCTCAAGTGGTGTGTGTGCTCTATATGACTTTTCTACTAGAAAAATCTCTATATGTTTCTTACCAAAGATGCAGCCTTCACAAACCCTCCCAGGTTTTTCGATCAATGGAAATACTTTCGCCATATTCTTTGTGTGCAGTATCTCTATCCCACTAAAATTTAGATGTCCAAATCTGAAATGCCACAGTTAGGACTCTTCCTGAACCTCTGATTGAAATGCTGCATGAATTTCAGTGTTTTCCTTTTGTTCCTCATTGTTAGGGATGATTTTAAGAACCCTCCCTAGATTTATATGTATAAAAAATGGGCAAATCTCTTCGATATATAGGAAAATTTGAAGGCAATTTTATCAATAATATAATATGTATATATATAAAAAATGGCGAATCTTTCATTTTATTATATAATGTTGTAAAATACTGGCGAATCTTTCATTTTATTATATAATGTTGTAAAATATTGGCAAATCTTTCATTTTATTATATAATGTTGTAAAATCTTGGCGAATCTTTCACCAATTTATAGAATATTGTCAAAATAGAGGAACAACAAAATTAGTCAAATAAAATGAATCACATCATCAACAACAGAACATGTAGATTCACAAGTAACAACTGGAAGGTGTCAATGAAACACAACTGCACTGACTAGATTTAGGGCAAGTAGGGACTCCACTTGTTATCTCGTCCCTTAATGGTCCAACGGACATGTGGGGACCTGAATCTTCACAAAATGATAAAATAATAGAATCATACATTATGCTCGATCTTGGCCTCCACTAGCCAATTATGGTCGTGGAGGCTAATACAATTATGCATTGTAATTATGCCAATTGATTATTGCATTAGATGAATGTTGGTCTTGTGCCAATAGGTATCCTATGATCAATGCATAGGAACCTCGTGCATAGACCATTTTTATCTTTACTTAGCTATGTAGAGCTCGTTTATTTTCTTGAATAATGATCAGTATTTACAAAGAAAATATACAATCAACATAAAAGAATAAAAAACTGAAGGTAATTAATTCATGCAACTAAAAGTTAATAAAATAATCTTTCTCAATCCCTAAAACCAACCTTGATTCAAGCTACAACAAAGGGTTAAATCAAGCATCAAATGAGAACTAGAAGCATTCAAAGGACTTAAAACAATATTTAACCAAAATACAAATAGCTTCAAAAATCGAAAAAATGCTCAAACAAAAGCAATAAACAGACCATAAAAAAATTGTCAAGATATTCGTGCTAAACACCAACATGGTTTCATGTACTTGAATGAGCCCATTCTTTCTTAGAGAAAGTATTGTCAAATTAGTTATTTATCATTTAATGTTAGGAAACTATCTATGTGAAGAGATAGCTCCTAGGCCTAGCTTTCTCAAATTCCAACGTCATTTCCTGTCACATACAAGAAAGAGACAATGTAAGAGATAAATATCAAACCATCAATCGTAAAATAAGCTGCATGAAGGTAATGTAGCTCAAATCATCAATGTTACAACAAAAAAGTACAATGTAGAATCTATTTTTACCTAAAACAAAACCTCAAATTCATATACATTGATCACCACTGACCAGTAAGGGTACATGGAACACCTAGACCAAAATAAGACTCAAGAAGTTTAATATTACTAGGCTTCAGAAGTTTAATAGTATTAGGATTCAACTGAATATGATGAATCTTCACACAGTAGCTTCAAGTCCGATTCCATAGGTGTGGCTATCGCCTTACAGTCCAACAATCTGAATCTCTTCAGAATATCCACATCATACTTTCCTTAACCAAGGTCAATCAAGGAAACTCCTTTTGATAAATCCATCTCTAGATCCTTTCTTGCTTCTTTAAATTCTTTCTTGTTTTTCATTTTTATGATCTCCATCTCCCTCGATTAGAGTGTGAAGTGTGACGAGGTGCAGTGTGTGTTAACAGTGGATCCACAAGGGGAGAACATGCTCCTATGGGATGTTGAGATCCCAACATTCTTCAATGATGCTTTTCTCTGAAAAATCAATCACTCTTGTTAGTATCATATCCCTAAGGTTGGATAAGGTCTTCAATGCACAAAAATTGACCTTAGGAGACACATGTTGGGATTGTGATTGATAGCTTTCCTAAATCCCGTCAAATACATACCCTTACTTTCCCCAGATATATACTTGTACTAACACACACAAAAATCCCAGGTCTTATCCAGAATTTGACCTAAGAGAAATGTGTCCCAACTCTGATTTTACTCTGTGAATCAATAATATTCATGCATGCCCAATTTGCAGAATGACAAAAGAATCTAGCCTATGACAAAAACCAAGATAAACCAACCTCCCAAATTCGGGGCTGCTCATGTGAATACAGAATAACGTATTAACAATGAAACGACTTGCAAAAATTGTAAAATGGAAGATATAATTGAAATGAATGCAATGAAGAAAATTCCTAGTAAAAATTAAAATTTGCCACTAGCCTACACCATTACCCAAAATGGAGAGAACTCCTCATTTTCTTTAGGCTCATCCTTTTTTCTTTTTTTTTTCTTCTCTTTTTTGTGGCCCTTTAGGGTTGTTACTGAAAGTAATACTTTAGTAATTGCGCATTGACTAGAAGATGTTTTTCTTCTCCATCTAGATTAGTTAGATGAAAACTGTTATTCCCTGCTTTTGCACTTTATTTGGGAAGGGCCCAACCAGAGGTTGTTGAATTTATCATATTTCCCTGATTTCTCCCTTTTCTTGTCCCACAAAAGGACCTTATCTCCGACTTGCAACACTAGATTCTTGAGCTTCTTGTCGAAGGCATGCTTGGTTTTATTCTAGTAGTTAGTGAGGTGATCGTAAGCATGCATATGGTTCTCATCCAACTGAACAGAAGCAACGACATGGGCTTGTAATGCCTCTAAATTAGTAGCAAAATGCTATCACAATTTATACAATGACAATCTCAAGTTGATAGGAAACACTACATCCAAACCATAAACCAACTCGAAGGGGCTCTTTTCAATAGCACATTTTTTGGTAATGTGATCAGCCCATAAGGCATACTTAAGTTTGTTGTCCTGTTGGAGACATTTACTACCATACACACTCATTTTAGTCAATTTGGCCTAGTTAAACCACTATCCTAAGTTTTATTGACTTAATTGACATCAGAGGAGCATTGGATGACATCACCATGAGCACACCCATGCCTACCTTCAGTCAAGGAGGCTAACTTAGCCTTCTCCTACATTTAGGGAGGCTAACTGGAGCACTCTGGGGGTGATATGAGTGTCATTAATGCCCCATATTGCTAACTCATGGTTACAATCAGTTAAACAGAGCAGTGAAGCCGCCTTCCTTCATTAAATTGATTATTTAATGAACTAGAGTCAACAGGGGCGCCTCCAACCACTTCTGATGGTCAGTTACACTTCATTTAACCTCATCGGGGTTCATTGGATCATTGATGCACTACCACTTGTTGGTTGGCTTGCAGTGACATGTGTCTGAGCTACTTTCAGTTAGAATCAGTCATTTATTGCACTTTGACTTCAATTAGGGCTCAGTTGAGTCAATTAGGGTTTTGATTAGTGGTTAACTTGAGTGTTGACTGTGGCTTACATTCAGTTAAGCTAGACTAACTCATTCAATTCGAATGAACTCCTTGGGAATTTGAATTGCCTTGGAATTCATGCTTCCAGCATTATCATTGTATTGTATTATTCATTATTATTTTGATTATACAGAGCTACTACTTCCATTGCAGCACCATTTTACCAATTTTTATCTATCTGTATTCTTTGTGAGACTGTGTTTTTAGTTCCTAGACCACTGTGAAAAATTAATATGGTATCAGAGCTCACGGCAGGACGAAGCTCGGATCTCTCAGAAACAAGGTTTTTGACAGATCTTGCATGAAAATTGAGCAATAGCTCAAAAATCCAGCATTGCACCAGAAGCCAAGGCTTACCACTTAATACCCCAAGTAAGGAAATTGTTGATCAAGCTTGCTTGATTGACTATGCTAGGTGTGATGAAAGCCTAAAATGTGTAGGTTGTTCGACCTTATGGTGCCCCTTTTGTTGTAATTTTTAGGTTTTTAACAGGTGAAAGCATTCGCTCCAGCAGATTCAGATGGCTTCTTCCATAGAACTCTTGACTCTGTTCAATTTCCACTCATGGAAAGGAGACATGGAGATCCAGCTATGTGCCAGAGGACTCTGTAGGGTCACTATGAACACTAAAGAAGAGCCTACTTCTGTGATAGACAAATCTAGATTCTTGAACAAGAAGGATGAAGCATTCGGATTCTTGTGCCTCTCTGTTTCCCGGGATCTTCTTTTCCATCTTTTGGGATTGAAGAATCCAAAGGAAATATGGGACAAATTGGAAACCCTGTATGGAAAGCAGGATGATTTGAGAGTATACCAGCTTGAGAATGAGTTGATGTTTCTCTAGCCTTCCAATTTCGAGACCTTGAATGACTTTTTCACAAAGTTCAAGCACATTGTCTTACTGTTGAAGCAATACAAAGTGGAGAAGGAGGATGATCAGCTCATCCTCACCATACTCTCCAAACTTGGAGCTGATTATTCAGTTTTTGTCTCTACATTCCGTGCGGGGAAGCTCACAACCCCTAGATGGAAGACGCCTTCACTCAATGCCTTCATTGAGTCCCTAACAAGTGAATATGATAAGCTTGTCCAGATGGGGATCATCAGATCCTCCCATGATGAAGCGCTCCATGTCTCGAGGCCCAAATATCTGAAGGGTAAAGGAAAGTAGCAGAAGAACCTAAAAACTAAATTCAAAGCTCCTAAGCCTAAATTTGAAAACCAGCAGCATGATGAGTCTTCCAGCTCAAATAAGAACAAAGGAAAATGGCATCATGGAAAGGAGAAAGTTAAGTGTTCATGTTACAGGAAGGGATTCCACCCTGAACATGCCTACATGAAGAAGAAACTTGATGAAGCTACCTCTCTTCTTGAGAGAAATCACATCAATATTCCGGAAAGCTTTTGGAGGAGAGATCAGCAAGATCGAGAACCACAACATGAAAGAGGTCATGCCCTCATGGCAAGCACTTCGAAGTCCAAAGCACTCTTGATAGATTCTATAGCTTTGAACCACATGATGATTGAAAGAGACTCCTTCTCATCTTTGGAGACTGGCAAATCCATCCCCATCCACATGGGAGATGATCCACCATCATTTCAGAAGGACAAGGTATTGTTGATCTTGAGAATGGCTATTTTTCAAATGTTTTGTATGTACCATCTCCAGCATAAAATCTCCTGAGTGTCTATCAAATGACACATATGGGAGTGCCCAAGAGAGTATCCTTCAATCTGTATGATGTAGAGATAATGGAACTTGCATCTGGGAAACTTGTTGCAAAAGGCCTTGCAAACCATCATGCAAAAGTCTATGAGTTTTCCCACTTTGTGGCAGATGCAAATCCCACTGCACTGCTAGCTCATGGAAATGAAGTTAGTAGACTATGGAATAAGAGGTTCAGCCATCTCAACTTCAAATACTTTCATAAATTATAGAAAAATTCCCTGGTTGAAGGCCTCCCAGTCATCAAGGCAACTATTGGAATTTGCAAGGGCTGTGTTGTTGGAAAGCACGCTAAGCACAAGTTTGATCCGGGGAAGGCAAGCCAAGCTACATGCATCTTGGGGCTGATACATTCTGATATCAGTGGTCCCATGCCTATCACATCCATGAATGGATCAAGGTATGTTCTAACTTTTATTGATGATTTTTCCAGGTAGACATGGGTCTTCTTTATCAAAAAGAAGTCTGAAGTTTGTGAAAAATTCACTGAATTGAAGGCCTTGCTTAAGAATGCATCTGGCCAAAAGATTAAGACCTTGAGATTTGATAATTGTGGGGAGTATGTTAGTAATGAGTTTCTACGCATATGCTCCCAAAGTGGTATTCAGGTCCAACATTCAATTCCCTACACTCCCCAACAGAACGGTGTAGTGGAAAGGAAGAATCGATCTCTCAAGGAGATGACCACCTGTATGTTGGAATCAAAGAAGTTGGCTGCAAATTTTTGGGCTGAAGCCATGCATGCTGCAGCATACATTTAGAACAGAGTTCCACACTCATCTATGAAAGGTAAGACCCCTTTCGAAGCATACTTCATACACAAGTTTGATGTGTCAAACCTGCGGGTGTTTGGGTCCACTGCATGGGCTTGAATTCCACTTGATAAAAGGAGGGATTTGCAACCACAAAGCATACAATGTCTATTTATTGGGTATCCTGATGAATCAAAATGTTTCAAGCTGCTGGATATCAAAACAAACAGATCATCATTGAAAGGAGTGTCAACTTCGATGAGCCTCTTCAGGAGGTGGAACTAGTGAAGGAGAAAACTGCTGAATTTCCTTCCTATTCTACTGAATATTTGGATGATGAAATTGGGGGTGATGACCCTGATTTGGATCCTCTAATTTTTGATATCAGTGTATAGCAAACATTAGATGCTGAATCAGAACCTGAAGTACAAAATCATCTCCCAACATGGGCCCAACAGACACTCTCCTCCGCAGGAGATATCATTGGAAATCCGGATGATCCAAGGAGAACTCGATCTGATTTCCAAAGAGCAGGTATTGTACTCTCTTGTACTAATTATTTGCTGTCTGAAACTTGTTATTTGATGATATGTTCAGACCCAAATTCCTACTACCATGCTCAGAAGGATCCGAGATGGCAAGTTGCCATGGATGAAGAGATGAATTCTCTTTAGAAAAACATTACTTGGGAGCTAGTTTCTCTTCCTTCGGGAAGGAAATTGGTTCAATGCAAGTGGGTGTTTCAGACTAAGGTTGCTGCAGATGGTAGAACCTACAAATATAATGCAAGTCTGGTGGAAAAATGTTTCTCCCAGGTCCAAGGTGTGGACTACCATGAGACTTTTGCATCGCTTGCGAAAATGGATTCCATCCGCCTAGTTTTGGCAATTTCAGCATCTAAGCGTTGGGAAGTGCATCATATGGATGTTAAGTCAGCCTTTCTACATGGATATATTCATGAGGAGATATACATGAAGAATCCTGAGGGCTACATCTCTGATCCATATTTGGTTTGCAAGCTAAAGAAGTCACTATACGAGTTAAAACAGGCCCCAAGAGAGTGGTATCCAAGATGGATGCCTTCCTTCTCTCACAAAACTTCCAAAGGTGTAGAACAGATCCAAATGTGTATATACAGAAGTCTGATGGTAATTTCATTATTATTGTTTTATATGTTGATGACTTACTGATCACAGGTAGCACAGTTGCTTCTATTTCAATCATCAAAACTGCTCTCCACATTGCATTTGAAATGAGTGATTTGGGGCTCTTAAAACAATTGTTGGGGCTCGAAATTGAGAAAAATTCTGATCGGATAATGGTCAATCAGTACAAATAAATATCAGACCTATTATTCAAGTTTAACATGGCTGTCACGTCCCCGGTTTTGACCCCGTTTGCATGATGTATATATTGTAATTAATCATGGTGAGGAGCTCAAGGTAAAAGCCCCACCATCGATTTGGTTGTGTATGTTTCGGCAATGGGGATAATTGCCGATGGAATGTAGTGCTATCCGGCGCATTTTAATGTGGCATCATGTAAAACCCGCACATCAATTAAATAAACCACAACCAGCTACGGCAGTGCAACGTTGAATGAAAAGGGCATGGTTCCAAAGGATAAGGGGTGGGGGATGTCAAACCTTGGTTATGGGGGAAAAACCCATGTTTTATTGCCTTGTTGTTTTGCCACCTTTGTTGTTTATCAACCTCTTTAATGCTTCAGCTAGTGGTTGGGGGAGTTATTGCTGAAGTGGTGGTGGTTGTGGCAGGCTGTCAGCCTTACCCATTTGCCCACTCCACCCATGTCTGTCCATTCTTCTCCCTCACGCACTCATCCCTGGTCAGTTCACTCTCACCACGATTTTGGTCTGTTGGCTTCTCATGCACAGGCTCGGGGTGATTTTAGTCTCACGCAGACATTTTCTGGGGCTCCACGAGTTGCTGAAGCACCCACGCACTGTAATTCACGTCCTTGCTGTTGTTTCGTTCATCCACGGGCAAAATCAGAGTTGTTTTCTCCTCACGCAGGGCCTCTACTGCTAGAATCCTCACGCAGAAAATTGGGTATGTCCTTCCCGTGCATTTTTCTGTTGGGTATGAGTTTTCCTCTCGCACAAGATGTTTGGGTCGTTTTTCCCATGTAGAGAGCCGTGCTTGCTGTTTGTGTTGGGGCTGTTGTCTTCCCCATGAGTTTTGTCGGCTGTGGGTTCCAATTTCGTTTTGGACCACTGTGGATTGCTAATTTGGGGTTTGAATTTCCCTGTTTTGGGACTGTGGACTATTGTTATCCTTCATGGTGTGTTGTGGCTGCTGATATACCCTGGTTTGGGTGCTATTTTTGAGTTGTTTTGGCCACGTTAGGGCCAAAACCTACTCTGAGTTGCCTTATAGGCTGGAGCTGTGTCTCACCTTTCATTTGGGACTGTCATCGGTCATTTTGCTTCTTCACAGGGTTGTGAAGGGAATTGTTTTGCTGCTGGTATGCAGTGGTTAGTCCCTTGGGCTGTGCTGGCTTGGCTTGCTTGTTGACAGCCTGTGAAACCCAGCTATGATTGGTTTGTTGTTTGTGCCCCTTGGCTATGTCTAAGCCTGCAATTGACCCTTATTCCGGAGGAATCATGCCCAGCTCGGGGGTGGCAGCGTTGCTGAGAGATTGATGAGCAAGCTGGCCTATGGTTGGGTGGAACGTTGCAGCGACGTAGCTGGTTGCGGGTGAATTCTTCATCAAGAGATAAGTGCTGCTGGTTATTCCATCTCTGCAAATTTTATATTGATGTTAAATGAATTATAATGAACATGGAGATTGCTGGAATGTGTGTGTTTGCTTCCGCTGTATGATTGAAGATAAATGCATGTGTGTATGCTTAATTCCAGCATTTGTTTTCTGTTTATGTTCATTGGGAATCTTACCCGGCTGTGTTGTTGTGTACGTCGCGTCCTCTTCGCCGGTTGAGGGATGGGGACATGAAAAAATGTTATCAGAGCGCCAAGGTTGCAGCAATGGGCCTCTATGGGCCAAGAAGGTGCAGTGACAGAAGGTAGAATTACCTTCTCTGTTCAGCAGATGCAGAACTTCTTCTTGCCCAGCAGAAATCAAACTGGAAACTTCAAGAAAATCGCCCAAGTGCTTGAACAGTTGGGTCATCGGAGGGTATAGCAGAGGCACTTCCACTGTGGCGGAAGGATTTGGCATTTAACAGTCCGCCATTGCGGCTGGCAAAAGGGTTAGACCGCCGATCCAACAATGGAGCCGATCTCCGACGAAGGGGAAAATTTTGAGAAAATTTGGTTAAGTGTGAGCAGTCGGACCACTAAAGGAAGTGGAATTCCGCCGTTGCGGAGGGACTGACAAAGTCAACGTCCGCCGTTGCGGACGAGTGGGTGAAGTTTCCCGTCCGACCGTTGCGGACGAGTTCACAGAGTTAACCTCCGACGTTGCGGGTGGCGGAGTGATCTCGCGTCCGATACGAGAACCGTCCGATCGCCGACGCCGCGGAGAGTTCGAAGATCCGCCCAATCGCCGACGCCGCGGAGAGTTCGAAGATCCGCCCGATCGCCGACGCCACAGAAAGATTTCGAAAATTCGGCCAAGTATGGAACGGTCGGGCCGTTGAAGGAAGTGAACTTCCGTCGTTGCGGAAGACTTGGAAAAGAAAAACATCCGCCGTTGCGGATGGCGGAGCAATCCCGCGTACGATCCAAGAGTCGTCCGATCGTCGATGCCAGAGGGAGATCGAAAATTTGGCTAAGTGTTGGAACGATCGGAAGAGAGAATGGTCCGACGCCCGATGTTTCGAGATTCAGCCGACACCCGATGTGGAAATTTCGTCCAAGAAAGAGCGGACGTCGGAAAGATTGGAACTTCCATGGAGCCGCTGTTGCGGAAGGATAGAGCTTCCGGGGAGCCGCCGTTGCGGAAGGCTGAGAGTTTCCAGGAAGCCGACTCGACGGAGGAAAGAATGGGAAAGGAGCCGATGTTGCAGCTGGGAGATCGAAGTGGGAGCCGATTCAGCGGCTGCGAGGTTGGTTCCGGGAGCCGATTTCAACTGTTCTCAAAGGGATTTTTCAGCTGTTTTTCAGGAGAATTTCAGGGCTGAAAATGAGAAAAATGGCAGCGAGCTAATGCGCCAAATTGCGCGAAAAACAATAATTTACAAACAAAAAAAAAAACGAGGGCGCTGCCCTCGACCCGCCCTGCAGTGGGAAGCCACAAGGGGGCAAGCCCCCTTGACCCCCGTCGTCCCCTGAGACAGTCGCTCTTGAGAGAAGAAGACTCTATGTTTGGGGAAATTTAGTTGAATCCAGAATTCATATGAATGATGCAATGGAAGTGTGGTGGTTGAAGTTAACATTCCCGGCCGAAATGTAGCTGTGTGTAAAATGCAAAGGTTTGCTGAAAGTCTTCATTCTTAGAAGGGGTGTGGTTTTCACATTCGAGGTCGGAATGACGCGTGTGAACAGGCGTTGGAAAGCTTATCCAGTGGGGAACAAGGATAAGTGACCAAGATCCGAGCATGAAGCAATAAAGTGATAATGATGGATGCTGCTATAAAATGGACAAATCTGGACAGTGCATGCCTAGGGGCAGCAAGGACTATGAAGTCAATCAGCTGCTCTGTGGAAAAGGAATTCCACGAGAAGATGAGGGGTTTGAAAGGGAAGTTTTAATTAGACCCTGTCTTTCTAATTATAACTACATTTCCTAAGTATATAGCTGAAATGTAGGAGAATGTGTATTGCATAGGATATTGCATGTTGGTAAGAACATTGGAAATTTTATATATTATAATGTACCACTAATGATGATCATTGCTTTGATGTTGGCATTAGTGGAAACACCAATGATGACATGGACCCGGATGAATATGTTGCGGATGCTGAAAGATGAGACCAGCAACCCTCTGGAGAAAGGGATAAGGCAACAAGTCCATGACAATAATTGGTGAGCAAATTATGCAATCTCCTGCAAGGGACCAATCAAATTGGTCATGGAAAGGGTGTAAGTAAGACCCATGCAGGTAAGAGTTTGCTTATGGAAGATTCCATGGATTGGTCTAGGAACCATTTCAGAGGTTGCTATGAATGCAGGATAGTCATGAATAAGTGGCTGCCAGAAATGCTCTATTGAAGAGCAAGGTGGTATGAATGATATGCTTGTGAAGTAAGGAGTATCTAACCACTTCATTTAATTTCATGAATGCTGTGACTATACCTTGCCATGTTAGTATGATAATGATTGCATGAAGTAAATGAGCTTTGATAATATTGATGTGACTAATAGCTGGAAGTATTTGAATTTTATAAATTCTGAAAATGCTTCAGTGATGGTTGTAGCAATGAGATAGTATATGCATCCATACTTACCAAGTGTTTGGTTGATGGAAGCTCATGTATCAGGTAGATCAATTTGTGAATGGCATTGAGAGGTAAGACCCTAACCAATGCTGGAATCTACCATGTAAAAGAGCTTGTTAAATTTGAATTGTGAATTTCAAATATTGCTGACAACTATTAGTCACTACTGGCTCGCATAAGCTTGTGTTTGGTTGTTTGAAGCTTATATTTCAGGTAGATTATTCCGAGAACGACATTGAGAGGTAGATCCTTTCAAACATGATAGTGAGAGGTAAGTCCCTGACCACTGCCAAAATCTACCATTTATGAGAAGAAGTCTCATGGTTGTGAAAATTAGTTGGTACGGGTTGTTAGATTCGAATTGTGGATTTCGGATTTAAGAGGTACTAATGACTACTAATCATTGTTGGCTTGTGTGAGATTGTGTCAGGAGGGACACATGGTAAGTGGGTATTCATGTTATGATAGTAAGCATAAAATTATAAATGGGCATAGTAATGCTGCTTACAAGAGACCCACAATTGAGCAAGTCAATTTCTGTAATAGATAGAATCACAAATTCTTATTGAATTTGATTGC